>CM077157.1:25181728-25249243 GCA_039583875.1 Platanthera guangdongensis
AATTGCTCCATTCGGCGGTTTGCTTGGAGATTCGTCCCAACGACATTCCCTCTCCGTCATTCCTAAGAAGTGTCTTTTCCCAACGCAAAGGCTCGTATCTGAGCTACATGATTTTAGTGCATGGTGTTTCAATTGATTGGGACAAAGTAGAGGCAATTCTACATTGGCCATCACCACACTCCTTGCGGGACGTGCGAGGATTCCTCGGTCTTATAAGGTACTACCATTGTTTATATGCGACTATGATATGCTTGCCAGACCATTGTCAGCTCTCCTCCAAAATACCCCCAACATGATTTTCCACAGGCCTCCTGAGCCATTGGAGTATTCGTTGGCCTACAACTAGCATTAATAGCTGCACCTGCATCGCCTTATCCGATTCTCCCAGTCCTTCGTTGTTTGATGTGATGCGTCGTGGATGGGTATTGACACAATTCTCTTGCATAATAGTCGTCTTATCATCTGCTTCAATTGATTTTTCTCCTCCATCATCTACTCTCAGTCCTACGAAAACGAGCCGATGACACTCATATGGCAGCTTAGCATTGGAGGTTATACTTACTGGGTCGATATTTTACTTCTTGCATAGATCATCACGTTCTGCGGTACCTTTTGAGCCAAAAGATGTCGATGCCCAATAACAGGCCCAAATAGTTAAACTCCTAGGCTATGACTTCACGGTCGAATCCCGATCATGCGAGTCCAATAAATCTGTTGATGCCTTTTCTTGCCAGTTCAAGTTTGTTGAGATTGCTTTCATTTCCCTCCAGGTGTCTCAAGAATCTAGTACCATTCAACGGGAAGTGGAGACTAACCCGACGTTCCGATCCATTTTGTAGAGTGTTAGTGCCAACCCATCCGCATACCCACCATACTCCCACATTGGCGGTCGTCTCCACCATAAGGGCTACCTAGTCTTATCTCACTCCTTGACGGTTATCGCGAAGCTTCTGTAGGAGTTTCATATCACCCCCTCGACAGGTCAAACTAATGCTTTCCACTCTTATTGTCGGCTCATTATTGCTCTTTATTAAGAAGGGATGTTGCTCGAGGTGGATGCCTCCATGGCAACTTGTTTGGTGTGTCAACACGCCAATTACGAGGCCATTTCCCTAGAGCGCTTTTATAGTCGCTACACGTTCCCATTCTGATTTAGGATGACATGGCTATGAACTTCATTACCCTTCTACCAAAATCGTCTGAATATGACTACATCTTAGTAGCAATGGGTCGCCTGTCCAAATATGCACATTTTCTTCAGCTCCGTCATCCTTTCATTCCACTTATAGTTCCCGAAACATTAATCCACGAAGTGTCGCGCCGTTTGAGACATTTATCTACCTTTATCTAGTCTTCATGACTCGCAAAGGGGAAGAACATTTAATTGTATCAAATACGTTTTTCGTAAAGAGCGAAGAACATTTAATTATATTTAAAAGTGGACCAAATAAGTCACAAATTGATTATTTTATGACTTGCAAAATGGATAAAATGATTTGTAAGGATTGCAAAGTCATACCAGGAGAAAGTTTGACAATACAATATAAGTTAGTGGTGTTACATGTATACATTAAATATAATTAATTTAAGACAAGAACAAAAATGTTGCAAAAATTCGGTGGTGAAACTTGAAGATGAAAAAACAGGTTGCTTTCAAGAAGACAGTTGTGGAACAACTAGTTGATGACTCTTATGTTGATCCTAATACCTCATGAGAAGTTATGTCTTCACATTTAAGGATAAGTGGAAAGAACATAGTTGGAGTATCAAAAGGTCGTGCACTCCCAAATAAAAAATCTTGGTGGTGGAAAAGAAGTGCAAGATAAAGTGAGGGCAAAGAAGGTCAGCTATAAATCACTCTACGCTTGTAGGAATGATGAAAACTTAGTCAGGTATAAAGTCGCCAAAAAAGAATCTAAACAGATAGTTAGTAAAGCAAAAAGTCAAACTTATAAAGAATTTATAAACAACTAGATATCAAAGATGAGGAGCGTGACATATATAAAATTGCTCGAGGTATAGAAAGAAAGACGAGATTTAAGTCAAGTAAAATGCATAAAAGATGAGACAGATACAATTTTGATAGATGATGTGGATATTAAAGAGCGATAAAAAAAATACTTTTATCAATTTATAATGAAACAAAAGAAAATAAATTGAACTTGAAATTAGTTAAGTAAATCAGAGAAATATAAGAACATAATGTTTTATCGTAAATTCAAGTATTAGAGGTAAAATATGTTTTTAATAAGATGAAAAATGGAAAGACGGTTGAGCTAGATGATATACCCATCGAAGTATGGAAATGTCTAGGAAATGAATGAATTTTGCGGCTTACATATTTTTTTAATAAAATACTGAAGTTAAAAAGATGTCAGATCAATGAAGAGAAAGTATCTTGATATCTTTGTATAAGAATAAATGAGATATAAAAATTGTGTTAGTTATAAAGGAATTAAACTGATTAGTCATGCCATGAAACTATAAGAACGGGTACTAGAAAAGAGATTAAGATGAGAGACCAACATCTCGGAGAATCAATTTGAATTCATGCCAGAGAGGTCGACCATGAAAGCTATACATCTCTTGAGGAGACTCATTGACAACTATCGAGAAAGAAAACAAGATTTGCAAATGCTGTTTATTGATCTTGAGAAGGCTTATGATATAGTTCCAATAAAAATCTTATGGGGAGTCTTAGAAAAGAAAATGTGTAAATGTATCATATATTGACATAATCAAATATATGTATACAATTTCAGTGACAGGGTGAGGACATCTGGAGGATTAACACAAGAATTCCCTATTACTGTTGGATTACATCAAGGTCCAACTTTAAGCCCTTATCTTTTTACCCTTATCTTTTTACCCTTATCTTAGATGAGCTCACCAGACATATCTAACAGGCAATACCTTGGTGTTTATTGATTGCGGATGATATCGTTTTGGTTGATGAGACGCGCGAGGGTGTAAACACAAAAGTTGAATCTTGGTGAGATACTTTAGAAAAGAAGGGTTTTCGGTTGAGCAGGGCAAAGATGGAGCATATGGAGCTTAAATTTAGCAGTACAAGAAGAACAAATGATTTTGTTATTAAGTTGGGTGATCAAGATATTTCCCATAGTGAGTATTAAATATCTTGGATCGATAGTTCAAAAAGATGGAGGTATTGATATAGATATGACACAGAATCCAAGCGGGTTTGTTGAAGTGGAGAGGCACGTCAGAGATCTTATGTGATCGTAAAGTACCGCTAAAACTTAAGAGCAAGTTTTACCGTACTGCAATTAGACCCGCGATGCTCTATGGTTTTGAGTGTTGGGCAGTGAATTGTGTGCATGAACAAAAAATGGGAGTTGCGGAGATGAGAATGCTTAGGTGGATGTGTGGACACATGAGATTGGATAAAATTACGAATGAAAGTATTAGGGATAAGACAGGAGTAGCACCAATTTCATAGAAGATGCGAGAAGCTCGTCTAAGATGGTTTGGACACGTACAAAGGAGACCATTAGAGGCACCTGTTAGGCGTTGTGAGAGTCTAGTCACTAGTCATGTTAGACGAGGGAGGGGTAGACCAATAAAGACTTGGAATGAAACTATAAAGAAAGACATGATGTACTTAGGCATTAGTGAGATTATGACAAAAGATAGGGCACAATGACGACAAAAGATCCATATAGCCGACCCCACGAGAGTATAGTGAGATAAAGGCTTGAGTGTTGTTGTTGTATCTAGTCTTTATGAACACTTTTTGGTAGGTTTGTTTTAAACTCCAAGGCATGCAACTGTGGATGAACACAACCCAACCATCCATAGACTGACAACTAATCTAAGGTCTTCAATTGCTACTTTGAGACATATATCCAATGTTTTATGTCAGATCACCAAGATTTGGAGTAAATGGATGAATTGGGGTTGCGTTTTCCAACACTTGCATTATGAGGTTGGTACGATCTTTTTTTAGGAGATTTATGATGCCCCGTCCCCCCAATTTATAAACCTTGCCAGAGGAATGCCGCGCAAAGGCACACAACTATAGGACCGTGATGAGATCTTGCACAACTTGAAGTTTCAGTTGCATCGGGTGCAACAGAAGACACTCAATCAGAAAAACCAACAAAGACAAGAGGTTCGGTTTCGAGTTAGGGGCACAAAGTTCGTCAAGCTCCACCCATACCGCCAGACTTCAATGGTGACATGACTTCACCCCTAGCTATCCGCCTTCTATGAGCACTTTACTATGGAAGCTCATATTGGTGACATGGTCTATCACCTATGCTTTCCAGACCAAATCTGAATCCATCCCGTTTTTCATGTCTCGCAACTCAAGCGGGTCTTAGGGGACCACACGGTCGAGGACAAATTGTTGATTCATGTGGTGACTGATGCTGTATTAATCTACTCACTCAGTGTCATTCTGGTTCACCAGGCGTAGGTGACAAATGAGCGTCCTCAAGAGCAGGTCCTGGTGGCATGCCATCATCACTCATCATCGGATGTGACATTGTTATCTTGCGACACTTCCACATCTAGTTTTTTATTATTGCCTTGAGGACAAGATAAATTTCCCAAAGGGCTACATTGTTACATCGGAGGACATTGACGAACGCGATAGAGTGGCTGCGACGAGTACTTGATGGGTCTATTCCAAACGGCCCCCGCCAACGAGCAACACCGCTCACTGCATAGAGCTGCATCAGTTATCTACTGCATTTTTCGATTTCCGTTTTATCATTGTAATGCTCCCGGCTCAGGCTTAAATACCCTAGCTTTCATGTATTGTGAATTTGTGATCTTGGATGAATGAAGACTTTCGTGCCCAGGGCTATCCAAAAATGAATCTTGAATCTCTCTTCTTTACCATTTCCATCTCTACATTGTGATAAATCTTAGAAATCTTGAGTAACAATATCATGTTGTCTTGCACACTAACTTGATATATCATAATCCTGCAGGAAGACATCAAGCTCATGAGGGATTCTGGGCTCGAAGCTTATAGATTTTCAATATCCTGGCACGCCTCCTACCAAGTATGTTATATGGATCAGTAAGGCTGGAGGTTACTTTTGGTTTTTGTTGCTGTCTATTAGCCCATGCCTAGTTGTTCCTAAAACTAGTCATTTTTCCCTATAAGACATGTTTTTCAACTTTGACCACCTACCTTCGTTTAAAGAGTAAAAGTAACTCTTTTACAACTTTCTTTTAAAGAGTAAAATTAACTCTTTACATTTGAATTTCATCTGAAAAAATTACTAACTTTGCTCATGATTGCTATTTCATTTATCAAAGTAATCAACATTTTATTAGACCTATACTAACTGCTTAGTTCTTAGCATTAACAGAGTACAAAAACCAGATCATCAAGCTAATATTTTTTGTTCATAATTAAACAACTACTTTCATGTCTACAGGCATTGTGTTACGAACGTGCATGAAGAGGCCTCGTCGTGGAGAGTCTACACGCACAGGAAGACATCAACACATAGCCCACTGACATTGCAGGCGACCGCGAAAACTACTGCTGTTTGAATAACTTCGTTTGGATGTCATTTATGTTTTTACTACTGCTATTCACGCCCCACTGCTATAAGGGATGTTGTATGTTTTCATCTAGGTTATCTTGGATGAATGCTAAGAATTAGGGTTGCTCCCTAAGTTCTTGTCAACCCTAACTCCTCTCTTCTCATTCACCTCTGCCGACCCCCCCCTTGCCAAATTCCTCTCCCAAGTTTGTAATATTTGGTCTGACCGTCCGCTGACGCCGCCTGTCATTGACCTAATCTTCCTCCTCGCTGTGTCGATCGCCCGGGGTACGCAATCCACCACTGTGAAAATACCGCGCCCGCTCCTCGTCCGTGTTCCCGATCGACAAAAACTCCACACCCCCCCTCGTCTGCTGCTCCCGCCCAGTCGACCTCACTGCGGCGCTCGTCGCTGCTCCCACCCAGCCAACCTCGCCCTTCCGTTGATCGATCCCTTCGGCCGCTCGATCCAGACGAGCCGCCACGTCCGATTTCCCGCAGATCACGTCGACCCCATTCAACATCACCTCCCTGATCCTTCCACTCATTTCTGCCAGTCGACCAACTTTCAAATCCCGCTTCTATGGACACCACCTCCTCCAGTCCCGATTGCTAGCAATTCCCTGATCTGCTACCAGTCGCTAATTCATGGCTCCAAACACCTGTTACAATACAAATCACGCCATGACGACGCCCTAAGCTGCCGCGTGGATGCCCACGAGCAACTTTTCTCCTCCATGCAAGCTACACTCCTTGCCATCAACTCCAATAGCGACACCATCCAAGCTTCCGCAACAACTTTCACGGCCTCCCACTCCGGCTCAACTGTGGACGACGTCCAACTCCCACCACCACCGGAACGCCCGACCCTCCATCTTGACATTCCGTCCTTCGCCGACGTTGACCCGATGGCTGGATCGCGAAGGCAGAATAATACTTTGACCTCAATGACACTCCCGATACAAACAAAGTGTCGACCGCCATTGTCGGCCTTGATGGTTCCGCGCTTCATTGGGCTCAGTGACTTCGCCAGTCCAACCCTTGCCTATCTTGGCACGACTTCAAATAGAAGATGATACAACAGTATGATATCTGATACTCCGGCCCTGCTATCGAGTGCCTTTGAGACGTTTGTTAAACCGCCGACCTAGACAAGAGCACTGATGAGTTCGTTGCCCTGGTCACTTTCCTGGCCTTTCGCCCGACCATTATTCGGGGGTTTGCATACATGGTCCTCTTCCGCACATCCGATCATGCCTCAGCACGCACCACCCGAGGACAGTTTCCGACACCTTCGACATGATCCGCATGGTGGAGGCCAACCTATCTGCTTGGCTCCCTCCACCTTCCACCGCCACCCACCTGCTCCGCACCCACCATGGCGCTTGCCTACTGCAGCTCCCCCCGGGTTCCACAGGAGGGACCCCGACTGGGCTGCGACTCGGCCCCTCAACGCCTTTCGAACAATGATTACAATGACCTCCGCAGCAGAGGCCTGTGTTTTCGATGCCGCCAACCCTACTCGCCGAACCATGAATGTTCGGTGAAAGAGTTCACACCATCTTTGGTGATTTCGAGCCCGAGATTAGTTTGACTAACTTTGAGGCACTTGAGCTCTCCACGGGGGGCATCTTCTTGGCTACATTCCACCATTTAAAGCTGCCTTATTTCTCAGTACGCTTCTTGATCGTCCGATTATCGTCATGGTTGACAGCAGTGTGAGCCACAACTTCACCTCAGAGCAATTGGTGATGCAACTCCAACTCTCGTCGGTCCGTTTCCCGGACTTTACGGCCTCCTTGGCGATGGGCGACACCGACCACCACATGACAATGCCTCTCCTTGACTCTTTCAGAGGGGTTCTGTTCAGTGATAACGAACTTTTGTGCATTTGCCCTCAATAACATCGACTTTTTTTGAGTGACTTGGCTACACACGCTGGAAGATGTGCGTGTCAATTGGGTGACCATGACCATGCAGTTCATCCACGGGGGCCAGCCATGTCGCCTCGACGGCAACTCCGCTCTCCTCTCTCCGGTCTCTTTCCCCTCTATCTAAGGGACCACCAAGGTCAACTTTTTCGCTTGGCTTTGAGCTGTATCGGGATCGGGGAAAGTCCCTCCTACTCACACAAGATATTTGGCGAGTATTCTTACCCCGCCAAGATATTTGGCCGCCGCTACACCTTCCAGATGACGGCGGTCCAAAGGAGGTCCTTGTGGATTTGCTCAATCGTCCGGAATATGACACTACATCGATGCCTTCCGCCGCCAGTTCGCCGCCTATTGTTTTGAGGACAAGACAATTTTTCCATACGGCGGTATTGTCACAGACGCGTATGAAGAGGCCACGTTGTGGAGGTCCTTGTGGATTTGTTCAATCGTCCGGAATATGACGCTACATGGATGCCTTCCGCCGCCAGTTCGCCGCCTATTGTTTTGAGGACAAGACAATTTTTCCATACGACAGTATTGTCATGGACGTGTATGAAGAGGCCACATTGTGGAGGGTCTACACGTGCATGAAGATATCGGCTCCCAGCCCACCGACTTCGAGGCGACCGCGGGAACTATTGTTGTTTGAATTTTTTATATGGATTGCGTTTATGTTTTTCCCTAAGTTCTTCTCAACCACAACTCCTCTCTTCTCCCTCACCTCCGCCAACCCTCCCCTTGCTGGATTCTTCCCCAAAGTTCGTAGTACATTGTGATTAATTATATAGAAGCTAGAGTTTTGAGTTATCCATTATTGCCTTCAAAAACTTATTTCATTTATTTAAATGACAAAATACCCATCAATATGAGCGTATGTGTTATGGAGGCGGTGAGACTGACAAAAGGAGCGGCTACCAATGTGGTCAATAGTCACAATTCTTGTCTACTTCAAAAAAATGACCGAAAAATCGTTGAAGATTTTCATAAATGTGATGGGCCCATGTATTTCATTTAAGTTTTTTCATTTCCATATATATTTTTATGTATTGATATTTGAGACTTTAGAACTTGAAGATGAGTGGCAAGAATAGATATAGCTCTCTTTGCCTCTTTTTATAGTTCTGTTGCATGATCTTTAAAAAAGCATAGAACTGATGAGTTGCTTTGAATCTTTGATATTCCTTTCTTATCTTCCTTATTTCTCTAGCCAAATTGCCAATATTGGAAATCCCAAGGGGATAACATCAGTCCAATCCACCACTCATTGGCCGACAATGAAATACAACTTCAAGTCCTAGTGCCATTGTCTTTTGCTTGCACATTCACTCTTTATACTCGACCTCGAACACAGATATCCCGCTAATCAAGAGGCCCATCCTGCGTAACCTATTGACCCTTGCCACGACCTTTTTGTTCCGAGAATCCGTCACCAGTCACCACCACTCTATTGTGAGAACCTATTTGCATAGTGATGGACATTTTCTTCTTTGCAAACATCTTGAGTTCGCCATTTCCTAGACCCCGATCCACCAGGCTTCTGATTAGATTAGTTAAGTGGCCGCATCAAGTATTTGTCAGTATCAACTATCAAGCCATCAGTAGCCTCTTAACAGGTCCATAAATTGCCCAATTTTAATGAAGAGTTTTTTTCTCTAAATGGGACATTGATATGAGCTGACCTGCAATACTTATGTTCTTGTCGCATGGACTAGCTTTCGGTCCAAAATCTGAGTCCTGTTAATTTACACTGGACTTCTGTTAGGTTTTGCCTAGGAAACTCATAATTATCATTCTCCCGCTTTGTCACCTACTCTTAGTTATTAAAGGCGCAAGACGCACCGAGGCACAAAGAGATTTGAAGCGTAGGTGCAAGGCTCAAGGCACAGGCGCGCGGCCGAATGAGGCAAGGCGCAACCACATTCATTTTAAATAATCGACATCAAACATTAGTTCTTCTTGAACAGATTTTTCATATATTCTACTCATTAATCATTCAATACTATCATTTATATCTCTTAAAAAATAAAATCAATATGACCGCTTGCATCATATCTAAATCTCAACGATCGATTATGTTTCAAAAATACTAAATCATATAAAAATTATTGAGTTCTTGCGTTATTTTTTTAATTATTTTGAAAAAAAAGTTTACAATAAAATCACACTCAAACGTGTTTTTAATGTCCAAAGGCGCAAAAAAAGGCACATGAAGACGCAAACCTCTGAGCCTGTAGTCTTAGGCGCGCCTTTAACAACGTAGCACCTACTGGTGTATGCTCTTCATATACATGATGGCCGAAGCATACCTTGATGCCATGGAGAAATCGATTACCACTCTCACTTCGATATGGACCCCCGTGACGATCTTTTGGCGTTTATGTACCTTAACAGGAGGTTGTGTCTACACTATCAGCTGACAAACCATCCTCCATTTACTCGCCGATCCATTTTTGATATATTCGTCTACTTATGTCGCCACTCCCATATGTCTCATGGTTTTCACTTTCAATGTGACTGTATCGATGGGCTGGATTGCCATCGATAAACAATTCTTTGGCTTCCACCATACCGCCGATGCATAGGAAATTTCCATCGCCCACTTGGCTACGAAGGGCTCAACCATTTAATGGGTTCGATGGCTCCCCTAAATTAGACTATCACTCACTCGATTATCCTCACCTATGCATTGATCTAACAGTGATCACCGCTACTCGAATACTGCGTTAGAAATTAGAATGCTAATGTGGATTGTGTCAAATTTGCGTTGTTGACTCATACATGGATGAGTTCATCGAATTTCACCTGCATTCCCTCCCTTCCATCAGAACACTACTTAGGATATTTCATACATGGGCTACAATCTCATATCTGCCCTTGACTCTATATTCACAATCCCACCACTATCGCATTATTCATCGGCCTCACTCGCATTGTTGAGGCACGATTCCTACTTTACCCCTCCTCATACTTCCTACCCCCATATAGAGACAACCCAGTCCCCTATTTAGTCACCCGCCTCCTTCAATTCCTTTTTTCCTGATCCCCACTGATGCGCAAAACGGCAAGTGCACCAGTCGCTCAAGTAATAAAAAATGGGGGAGTTTCCCAAGTATTTATCTCACATGGAACACAGTAAAGTGGAGTTAATCTTTCGAGAAATGACTTGAGATTGAAGTCCAAATGGTCGCATGGATTTCGGGAGATGAGTTTGTGTTGTTAAAACAAAATTAAAAGAAGACTAAATCAACAATGCGGGTCGCTGGCACCGCTTCACAACGTGGGGGATTACACAGTCTGTTAGCACCGCTTCACTTGGCGGATGGAAGAGTAGGCTCACGGAATGGAAGAGTAGGCTTGCGTAATGGAGTGGAGGGTGATGGCGGAATCGACACACTTCAGGTACTAATAAACACACAAGAGTATTTCATAAACATGAATTAAAATGAGAAACAAGTATGTTTACAACACAACATCATTAATAGATTGAAGAACACAATCAACTACATCAAACAAGTAAGAGAAAAATGCAAGAGATACAACAGAATCCGGAGGCTTGTTGTAAATTCACGGTAGGAATCGTCGGGTCGTCAATTCGTATCTTAGCTCGATCCCAACTATCGTACGGGGTAGAAGAGGGCTGTCACTTCCTCCCAATTGACCCGTCTTCTCCGGTAAACTACAATCCGACCACATCCGATGCAAAGAACACCTTGCTTGGCAATGAAGATGAGTGTAGAATCCTCTCCTTGACGAGCTTGGATGATGTGAAGCGGTCTAGAGCAAAAGCCCTATGGAAGGAGGAAGAAAACAGAGCAACAACCCCTTCTGTCGGAGAAATCGCATCCTGATTCGGAATCCTAAAAAACTTAAAAATCGCGGCTTAAATAAAAAAAGATGCAGAATTTTGTTTGCGCACGATCAAACGCATGACTGTGCGTTTCAGCAGTGCGCGAACAAAATAAAATATGAATTTTTTGACTTCCGTAAAATGATTTTTACGCAATCGTGTGTTTTACCGACGCACGACCAGAAGGGCCCATGCGTGAAGAAAACGCACGGGCAGAGACAGATCAACAGTTTTCAATGATTTTGAGAGAAAAGAACACGCTCGATCGACCAGAACATGCGTGAAGGATAAACGCATGACTGTGCGATCTGGAAACTTGCAATTAAACATAAAATTTTAGACAAAAAAAGTTGCTCGCGCGATTTTACTCACGCACGGTTAGAGCCAACCGTGCGAGAACAAAACGCACGAGCCGGGGCTGATCACCATATTTGGGCATTAAGGAACACACACGACCGCAGAAATTCGTGCGCAAAGGAATCACACGATCGTGCGATATACACAAGTTTGCATCAAATGGAATGGGGATCCTTCACACCTGCAATCAGAACCATCAATCTGGGATCGCATGGCCACCGGAAAACACAAAAACAACTATAAATAACAAAATAAAGAGATGGGGAGCACTGAGTGCTTACCCCAGCGACAGAGTACACAAGCGACAATGCACAATTGCACAACACAATGGGCTAAAAAGGTGCACTTTATGTAAAAGTGTGAACGAGTGAAATAAAAGCAATAATTATCTATAAGTGAAGTGCAAGTGCGTGAAATCGAACATAGATGAGTCCGAAAAAATCCTATAAAATTCGGAATCCATCACCCACCTATACCCACAACTCTACCTTGACCAAACCAACCATACCGATCATGCATCTAATCAAAAGTACAATGAATTACTTAATAAAGAGCTTTGTTTTAGTTGTAAACAACCATACTTCTGACACGTGATCTCCCTATTAACTATTAAGGAATCATGATTCTCGAGTTGTGAGGGCGAGGAAGTAAGAATAACAGATTTTGAGGTATTAAAGGTAGAAGGCAATGCACCAATTGAAGACTCGACGACTCTCCATCACCTAGATCGTCTATTTTTTCCATGGGGGATCAATGAACTTTGGACGATGAAACAACACGACTTCTTGCACACTGGTGCCATCCTAATGATGATCAATATTGGGGTTAGTCATAATTTTTTCTCCTAGTATTTAGCAACTCGATTGGGCATTCTGAATGAACCCGCGTCAGGGTTCATGGTGTACTTAGGAGAAGGTCGTCACACCCTTCACCAATGTCTTATTCCACAATATTTCTATGCACATGACCCGTGCCCTCAATAAGCTCTCAGAGCATAAGTTATATTTCCTATACTGGAAGTTCATTAGCAGGTGTTAGCTGAATGGTATTCGATTAATGAAGATGAAGTTCTAATAGCAAATATTTCAGAAGTGGATAACTGAATGCCTCTGGATGTTTAAATATGTTCTAAGGAGGAGACAACTATTAGGAGGTAGTCAAATTCTATTTGACTATAACAAAGTAAAAGTTCTAATAACAATTTCAATAGCCAATAGCTGAATGGATCTCGAAGCTTGAGTAAGTTACTAAAGGAACTACTATTAGAAGCTGTTAGTCGAATTTTTTTCCGATTAATGCGTAAGAATTCTGAATGATGCACTATTCTAGAGCACACGATAGAAGCCGATGGTTGAACGCAATTCAACTAATAAGTGAAATCAAGACAACTTTAACTTCCGAAGAATATAATAGTTGAAGAATTTCTTCAGAGCCATTGGAAAGTCAAGGAATGATATTTCTAACGTAATTTCATTCCTTCCAAATATGTCAGTTTAAAGAAATATTTCTTTTGTCCTTTTCCTGATTGGATTTTTAATAGGACATACATACTTCTTATTTTATCTTTCCCTCTCTAATAGCAAGACTCATTCCCCAATTCCGATCTCTCTGATTCTTTCTCTTATAACCCTAATTTTTCTCTTGCTCTCTCAAGACAAATTAGAGAAACTCTCCTTATTGAATCTACACCAAGATCATTGACAAGAGATTTCAGTCTTCTTCTGAGATCTCTCTTAGTGGAAAAGTTCTTTGCTTACTGATATACACCTATAAAAAAGGTTTGAGGAACACTCAATAAGATTAAGTGGTTATATGAGTCTTCTATCAAAAGACTCAGACGTAGTGAAGATTTGATGATTCCTAGGCGGTAGAGGAGAGGATGTACCTTATTTTTGGGGAATCTCTATAAATTCGTGCCTTCTCTCTATAGCTTAATTTTTTTGTTTTTAGTTTACTGCATGTTTTTTTATTTCTTTAATATGCGATAGTGATTTTGTGATTGAATTTTTTACTGTATTCACCCCTCTCTAGAGTGTAATCACTTAACATTCTCTGTATTTTGTATTTTAACAATGCGAGCGGGGCTGGCGATGAAGATGATTATTGTAATAATTGTCCATAACTTTGTCAGATTGTGTCGAATGGTCTACACAATCTCTATGACTGAGGGGCTAGGGATGAGGATGATCATTATAATAGTGCGAAGATTCCCTGGATGATCTCTATGTAGTTGAATATATATGAGCTCAGGTTCCTTAAATAAAAAAGGGGAGGCAGTGATAACCTGCCATGAGTGAACCTATAGAATATAAGATATTTTCAGAAGAATATCTAAATCTGTCTTTGGTACTAATTGACGTTCGACAAATCTATAAGTGACGAGATCATTGTTCTAACTCTAAATGAATGTGAACAAGCACACAACAAATGCAGTGGAACTTTGAGACGACTAAATGAACGCGCGTTTGCATGCATACAAATTAGCGAACCTTAGGATCTCGACATAAACCCAAATTCTAATGCGATGTCATTCAATCATGCAATTAATTTTGACACATAATTAAATTAAATAACAAAACTTTTAGCTCGCACAAATATTGACAATTAATTGTAAGTTTTTCAAATTAGATAAACAGACAACATTGCCAAACTATTGGGAGTGCTGGTGGATGTCATAGAAGACTAAGAAAGGGTCTAAGGGACTGGGAAGACTATTGGTGGAGCAGGGAGAGGAAAAGCCAGGGTGTTCGATTAGGGAAAGAAGGATTGGGGTCGGGCCGGATGGGGAGAGGGTGGCTGAAGTGGCTTGCAGGGAGATGCAGAGAAACGACAATGAGGTCATCTGAGGCTACCCAAGGTGATGAAGGGCTCTAGTGAGGTATCATAGCCGTTCGTGAGAGAAAAACGGGATTGTCGGTCCTTGGGATAGTGACAACCAATTTTTTGGACGAGTACAAGAGGCATGATTGCAGAAATCATGTAGGAGAGAGTCCTTGGCTTGTTGGGCATGAATGGAGGCAGCAAAGGCTGGTGTTAGCACCAACGGTAGCGCGACACAGGATCTTGACATCGACACCAAGGGTTGTGGGCGTCAACACCCACAAATCGAGCAGTTTTTGTAGAAAATGTGAACTCTCGATCAATAGATAATACATAGTATAAGTGTGTGTGCGTACACACACACGAGTGACAGTGCATGGGGGCCGTCCACGTCCTTGCCACAATAGTGTCACAACGCGATGACACGCCGCTGCAGCCCCCCGAAGGCAGTCGTGCCTAGAGACTGTAATCGTGCGCTCGGGTGGGGGGGGGGGGGAGTGCGACGAGTGTCGTCGCGCTGTGGCATTATCGTGGCAGTGACATTGTCGCGACCGCACTAGGGGGCCCTGTGCACTCCTACTCATATATATGTATGTATATACATCAATATATATATATATATATATATATATATATATATATATTCAAGAAAGAAAAAGTTTTAGGACCATGAGGCTGCTAAATAACTAGATATTAAATCCTATCCTTCAAAAAAATTCATCCAGCCATCCAACGCCTATGATCGGCCTTTGGGAGAGAGAAGAAAGAGAGAGAGACAATGAGAGAGAGAGAACGGGAGGGAGTGAGAGAGGGCGACAACAACATTGGAGAGAGAGGGGAAAGAGAGTGAGAGGGGCCTGCACCATCATTGGATGGAGAGAAAGAGAGGGAAAAAAGAGAGAAGAAGAGCGAAAAAAGTGGGGAGAGAGTAGTGAGAGAAAGAGAGAGGAGAGAGAGGGTGATAAGAGAGACACGTGAGCCTTTCATCAAAGATGAGAGAGAGACGGTGGGAGAGACACATCCTTTCATCAAAGATGAGAGAACGAGGGTGGGAGAGGCGCATGAGCCTTTCATCAAGGATGAGAGGAAGAGAGAGGAAAGAGAAATAGAGGGGGAGATAAATACGTAGGAGCTTCTCATCAAAGCCTACGAAGAAGTGGCGAGAGAGAAAGAGAGGAGTGAGGGGTGGGGCACACTTCAATAAGTAAAATATAAATATAATAGAAAGAGAGAGAAAGAAACACAAGGTGGCTGGTGGACAGCGAGCCCACATCCGCCAAACCCAGAGCGTCCGGTGGTCGGCGAGCCCGCGGCTGCCGGCCACAGTTGCTGGGTTCGTTCGTCGCACCTTCGTACTGTAGCAAATCGCGAAGAACGATCGGGACCATGTGTTCACACCTTCGCACGTGGGGTTATTCGCACCTGATGACGCCCCATATATATATATATATATATATATATATATATATATACTCACACACACAGGAACAACTCTACACGGGCGTGCTCGCTGACTCTTAGAGGGCTTTGCCCGCATTCGAGCAGGCCACGCCAGCAGGTCGCATTTAAGCGGGTTGCGCCCGCATTTGAGCAAGCTTTGCACGCCTATGAGCGGGCTACGCCTGCATATGATCAACATATACATATAAGTACTTAAAATGACCGTAAAAAATGAATCAATATTCTTTTTTTTGTTTTATAAAAAAATGTACATTTTTACCTAAAAATTCAATTTCTCTCTCCCTCTCTCTTCCTATCCCTCCCACTTTCTCTCTCCCTCCCGCCTTCTCTCTCTCTTAGTCTCCCTCTCCCTCTCCCTCTCTCTCCCCATATCTCCCTCTCTTTCTTCATTAAATACAATTTACTTTTTTATTCCTTCCAATAGTCAATTGTGGTGGGACTAGAGAGAGGAGGAGAGTTAGAGAGAGAGAGAGAAATTTTGGTTTAATTCTTCCAACCTTATATAGGACCCCAATGACATGTGCAGGTGAGTTTACCTGGTGGATGGACAAGGGCAGAGAAAGACCAAACTATATGTGAGCTACAAAGATTAGAAGCGGCCGCAGCGGCTCCGGGCGGGCGACAAAAGTATTGTTTCCAAAGTTTCCGGTGGATCAGTTGGTTGGAGCGGAGGGTGCAGGATGGATAACACAGGGATTAACGACGGAGACACATATTGTGGCGGCACGACCGCTAGGCCAGGAGGTGATGGTGCTAGTGGTGTAAATTGCGAAGAGAAACTAGAAGAGAAGAGGGGGATAGAGAGACGAGTTAGAGAGAGGAACAAATTGATTACATTTTTGCGTACCAAATACATGACCCAGGGGTCCCTTTATATAAGAGATGTGTGAGCATTAAAACACTAAGACTCTAATAACCCGTAACTATGACTCAACTCGACTCAACTCATAAAACTTGATTTGATACCTAAAGATTCGTAATAATATAATTGCTAGATAACTGACGGCATGAGACCCATAACATAATAGTAACTTGTTCTTTGGTAATCTCAATTTGTTTATATAAAAACTCTAAATAAGAATATGTATGGATAGCTATGATATTGATTGTTATATTTGAAAATGCTCAATGTTCACATCCCTCTAACTTTATAGACTATTCATGGATATATAGATAGTTGACTGACTAGTGAATGCAGTAGCTAGCTGCAATTTGAATTTGGGTTAAGGAGACTTGTAAGCAATTATGAGTATGATCACGGAAGGAGATAATACCTAAACCATTCTGAATGTAAGGTTAAATCAATTGGCAGCTTTCTCATAGTGTCTAGCCAGACAACTATTTTCAGTCTTACTTTTTCCCCTTCTAATGCATGCATTATGGATCATATAATGCAGATGGCAGAGGACCTGTGAATCCTAAAGGCTTGGAGTATTACAATAATGTCATCGATGAGCTTATCAAGCATGGTATGCTGAAATTCATGGCACTTTGTAGTTATTCTATTAAGCAAGTGTCATACCATACTGTACTGTCAGAAACTGACATCTCCTCTTAAAGAGAAAATATATCTGACTTGGAGTGCTTTGAACTTTTAATCTAAATTTGGAGCTCTTAAAAAATGGGCAGCCCGGTGCACGAAGCATCCCTGCGCAGCGAGGGTCCGGGAAAGGGCCCCACCACAAGGGTGAAATGTAGGTAAACCTTACCCTGCATTTTTGCAAGAGGCTGGACTCGAACCCGTGACCTCAAGGTCACATGGCAATACCTCAACCGGCGCGCCAAGGCTCCCCTTCAAAATTTGGAGCTGGTAAATTCTAATAAAAATGTTTGGGATCTATAAAATTAAATATCACAACTAATTTCAACACAAATCACTAGGATACAATTTTTGCTTCCAGAGGTAACTTCTACTTATGATTTTTTATTTAAATTTTCTTTCAAATGGAACAGGTATCCAGCCTCATGTGACCCTGCATCATCTAGATATTCCGCAAGTTCTTCAAGATGAGTATGGAGGATGGCTGAGCCCAAAATTCATGTAAATACTGGGATGTTCTACATAATTGTTTAATGATAATAATGATGCATATCTGTATTTCTGAATATTTGAAGACATTTCACAGTGATGATTTTAAGGAACTAGCTGATGTGTGCTTTAGAGAGTTCGGCGATAGGGTTTCTTATTGGACCACCTTGAACGAGCCGAATATCAACTCTCTGTCTTCTTTTGATTATGGATTTTTTCCTCCTCACCGATGTTCCTCTCCATTTGGTGATAATTGTACTGCTGGTAACTCAGCTGTGGAGCCATATATTGCTGCCCATAATATGATCTTGGCTCATTCTGCTGCTGTTGAATTGTACAGGGAAAAATACCAGGTAGATCACCAACTCATGTGACTTGCGAACATACTTATTCATTCACAAGTTTTATGGCAGAAGACTAGTAATGTCTACATTTTCCCCTCAAGATAGTCAATCATCAGATTACTTGAAAAGTTAAGAAAGCAGAGTGCATGTTTCAATGCTTTCGATGCTATTATTTTCACTGTATATTTAATTTTGCATTGATTATATTATATCTTTATGTAATACGGAGATATATATCTTTCTAACATGCATATATAGCTTCGAGATTAATTATGCGCAATTTTTTATTTATTAAACTTATATTGTTTTACATAGAGTGTAGTTTGATTTCCTTAAATTTATACTACTTTACCTAGAGAGTAGTTTGTATTCTCATTACTTTATGTTGTCTTGCATTTAGTCTTAATTCAGTTTAGGCTTAAATCATGTCAAAGGAGTCCTGGATCAAAGATTGTTCAGCCATTGGAAATCTGGTCCAAGTCAAAAGAACTCATGTTCTATCAAGGAAACAACTTCTAATAAACCCCCTTCATACAGTGCCAACCCACATGAGCTACCCTCCTGCTTGAGAGACAGAAATTAATTCACAATTCACCATGGTTCCATCAGTTGCAAGCCTACTCCCATCAGATCTCAATTTGGCGAGCACTTTTTGGCCAATTATGAGACAGATCCTAACAACTTCATTAAATTTGCTCATAGTGTCTAAGGTTTGCTCCCTTATAATTACAGCCTGCACAATAGTTGTAGCTCCTTGGCATTTACTATTTGGAGAATGGATTTTCCGAACAGTTTCCTTCGGCTTGTAGACAACAAAGGTATATTCTCATACCAGTCAACCATTTTTTTCAAGTGGATTGATGCTAAAACACTGGAAAAACCGTTGATCAAGCAGTAATGAATTTCCTTTGGAGCGAGATCATTTCTAGGCATGGAATATGCCAATATATTGAAGCAGGTTGAAACGATTCATGTGCTTGAACTGGTTCATGTGTTGGAGCTAGGAAAGCCTTGCCTCACAATAAATATAAGAAAGAAGTGAGAAGTTGCGTGTGTGAATAACAAACATGAATTCTAACTTGGTATATTCTAACTTGGTAGTACAGCACGAGTCTCGTTGTCTAGCATCGATTCAATTGTCTGTCCACTCGCCTTCTCTTTTCGGTGCATCTTGTTGCATAACATTGTCGATGGATCATCAACTTTGTTCTCTCCTACTTCTGATTTCGTTGCTTCGTCCACCTACAAAGGATTGTTATCGTCTATCTACGAAGACATCGTCCATGTATCCTTATTGCATAGCATCATTGACCCACATCTAGCTTATTTGCAGCATTATTGCTGACCATAGTTGCTTTCCCCTCATCGATCTCCTCTCAGCCTGTCAACCACGTCCTCAGTTCCACACCATAATAACAGCATTCATGTCAACCTCTTGGGTTTTCTGTCGACATTGCCCACCACAACAACTATCTCTTCCATTGCTGCACACTTCGTCACTTAGCCTTAATTCTTTGAACTCTTTGTCTGCTGTGCGTAACTTCGACGATCCTCCTTCAGCCCTTGTTAGTGACATTGCATTCTTCTTTCAATGTCAGCAGCTACAGGCAACTCTGCAATACCTTCCGGGTCATTTCTGTGAATTACCACTACTTGAACATTTTTCAAATAAATTCAAGGTTACTACCATGACCATTGACAATAATAATTATCTGTCTTATTCTCTCCCCATTCCTCTAGACCATCGACATTGGCGATTGCTTGGTCACATTGATGGTGCAATCATAGAATTGCCACAAATTGACCCCATTTAGGAAAAGTAGGATGCAAACGAGTCAATGGTCTGTAACAATTCATCAATTCCTTTGACAGATCAATAAGCCAAAATTATGTTCCTCTGAACATTGCAACAAACATCTGGGTTCAAACCAAGACTTCACGCAAAACATTCTTTAGGTTTTCTCTGCCTTAGGTGTGAGCCTGTTCGTGACTAACTCTTGTGTTACTCCACCCTGGCCTTATGATCCTCTATTGTTTAGAGTTTTTGTGATTACTATTATAACACCTGAAAATTATAAATTTTAATTTAAATCTTTAATTTTGGATCTTACCAAGGTTAATATCGTTGTCGCCGCCGGCATGTGAGGTAATCATTCATTTAAGGCCCTATGGTAATCAATTGATTAATAAAATATTGTACAAATTTTAATTAGTTTGAATTGGGGATTCACGGAGCGCTCGTTGAGATAATAAAAATTTAATACACAATGACACATTTGTAATTAAGGGCAATCATCGGTCATGATAAAGCCTCTCCATTAAGAAAACATAGATTGCGATTTTTCCCCTTTACGCAAGACCAGTTTTACGCTTTTTCCACAACCTTTACCGACTCTTCTTTCTCGTCAAGCATGCGCGTAACTGAGAGTCAAAAAGAAACCATTGCTTTGGGTTGTTGTTTCTTGTCGATTGGAGACGCCGATATAAGCATTGTTGCCAAAAACCCTTGTCGCTAGAGGTATCGTCTCCAGAAGCCCTCACCGCCCCAGGATCCCTCTGCATCATATCTCTCATCGTAGACAGGAGCACACGTCGAGGCTTTCTTCTGGTTGCGACAACTAGAGCATGCTCATGATGCACTCTTTTCCTCTCTAGAAACATATGTTGCCGCCCTACCTCCTTTTTCTAGAACATTGATGTTCCTGATCGATTCCTTTTGATTGATCTTGCCATGAGAAAGAGAGTTCAGGTACGTTCCTCTTTTATCGGCGAGCATCCAACATTTATGCAAATTCTCATCTATCTCCTGTTACACATGTAACCCTTCATTGACAGTTGACTGCAGTTTCCAGGCTAGGTCGTTGTTCCCACATCGAAGGATTTACCTGTCTTGTTGTTTCCCCTTCCTCTATAGCAAGCCGAGGCTATCTTTTACTGGACTTTTGTTCGTAGTTTATTCCTTTATCAGTAGAACAAGGTGAGATTTCCCTCTTCTGAATTTTCTTCTTAATAGTTGTTTCCTTTTCATGGATTATTTTTCCTAAAGTTACATTAAAAATTCTAGGAGTATTAAGGCACGCTTATTCTTTCATCTTAGAATTCTTGAGGAGGATCGGAGGAGGCCTCGTTAATCGGAGAACACATCGTGCTTCAAGAATAATCTTGTAAGGAATCATGCCGCCGTATTGCGTATATGAACACCGCATCACCGATGTAATAAATGCAATTATTTTTTGTTAGACATATCTCGTAATCAAATCAATTTATGTAATTTCTTTATGCATTATAGATGGTTCTGGAGGAACATGATTAAAAATGCAAAATTTAATACATCATGCCCTATGTATATTTAATATTGGTAGATCATAATTTACCGGTCTTATCAGGTTAATGTGAATAATGTATGTGAAGTTATAAGGAATTTAATTAGGATTTAAACATATCATCTAGCTGAACAAGATATACCTCTTCTATGTACATATTAAGAATAATTTTCAAAACCTCCCTTGGAAGTTAGCATAATTACAGATTGCACCCCTTTTATTATTGAAATTACGAAAATCTCCCTTGAATGTTACAAAACATAACATTTACCTCCCCTAAAATTCAAATTTCTTAACTTCCATGCATAAAATACCCCCCTTGAAAATTTTACTCTGAGGGGGGTATTTTGTGCATGGATGTTATGAAATGTGAACTTCGGGGGAGGCAAATGTTATGTTTTGTAACATTCGGGGGAGGTTTTTTTATTTTAATAATAAGAGGGGTGCAATCTGTAAATTTTCAAACTTAGAGGGGAGGTCCCGGTAAATGCCCCTAAATATGAATATGAAAGTAAGCATTTCATAACTGGAAACTACTAAAAGTTGGAAGTTATATTATAGTGTTAATTCAATGGGTTGATTTCATCAACACAAAGACAAGACAAAAGATATAAATATGATGAAATGTGTAGTTTAAGATTATACTCTTATGTGGATGTTTCCCCTTACGATTAATCATGCAACCACTAATAAGAAGGTAAGAAATTAATGGAATTTATGCTTAGTGACTTTAAGCCGGTATTTTTTTATGTTGGACATGCCGACTACTATAAGAAGATAAATAGGTGGGCACGATTGAGGGTTCCTCTCGTGAATGATAGAGACACATTATCATGCTCATAGGGCATATTGGACCTTATGAGCCTTAAATGGGGGAGTCGACACCCCTTTTAAGATAATTAGATTTGAGTCTGTACCATGACCGAGGCACACTAGGACACATGTATTTGCCATTAGAGACTCAAATATCTAGAATCTGCATACGAATTTACTCCACTACAAATAAGAATAAAGAAAATATAAGTCATCTAAATATGAGTTGGAACCAATAATTCCTATACTTATATGATTCCAAAATTAGAGAAAAATTTAGAATAAGATCAAGTCATAAAAAAATATGCATAAAGCTATAATATACTTCATTTGATAAACTATTATCTTAAAAAACATGCACGCATATTTTGTTTAAGTTATTTTAGTGTCATTAAGGGAAGAGCTTTTTTTACTCACCAGTTGGGCTGACCCTGTCTTCAGATGTTTTTTCAGTGGATCATAGATCGGGAAATTCACCTATGATAAACATTAGGCTGTTTTTACTTTTTAGTTTATTTTACCTTTCAATTTTATGTATCCACTATATATGAACTCAAATATACCATGTTTTAAGTTTTAGTATTTTTGCTTCTCTGCAGTTTTCAATTTTAGTTGGATATGTGAATCAAAATTTGAGGTATTTTTAACCGTAACTCCAGTATTTAAATTTCCAGTATTTTTTTAACCGAACTCAGGTGTATTTTGTTTTATTTTTCTGAGCTTTATTTTTGAAGTTAGGTTAAATTACTCGATCAGACAATCATGGTTGTCGGATATATATTTAACTTAAAGCTCATCCTATATCTGTCTCTATCATGTTACAAGCAGGGCATCCTTAATTTGGGAAAAAGAAATATTTCTCCCCTTCGGTCTTAACAGGCGCACACACGGCGCCGGCTCTGTGCGCGCCCTTCTGCCCTCGTATGGTGTTGACTCCACATGCCTTCTCATAGCCACCATTTTTGTAGACGCTAGCTCCACTCCTCCCATCCGCCAGTCTTCCCCAAGCCCTCTGCCGCCCCCTCCCCACAACCATGCCTCTCCACAAGCCCGATGATGCCCTCTTCTTCCACTCCAGCCATCGTACGCCCCTTCTCTGCTCACAGCCTCCCCTAAATCCCACATCCAACCACTACCCTCCCTTCCTAAATCTGCTGCCTCCCTCACCTTCCCCTTTCGGCCTTCCCCCTCTCTTTATGATGCTCCTCCAAACTCAGTAGCCCTAAAATCTGCCTCTGGAGGCTGTTCTGCACGTTGTATTCCTTCTAGCACATTCCCTACGACTATCAAACCTACTGGAAGCTAATTCCAAGTTATCCTGACGATCTACCCTCTTCCTCATCAAGTTTAAGTCGTCCAACCATCTTTGATTTCACTACTGACAACCCAATACTTAACCCCCTACAATCCCAACAGCCTTCCCCACTCACAGCAGTCCCCCAAACAGTCTCCCTACCTTGAAAAAGTCCTTATTGAGCTATTCAAGTAGCCTCCATACAATAGTTTTCCTTGATTCGCGACCGATGTCGATGTATTGGTGAGTTTCTATTGTTTGTTTCACTTTTCGCTTAGTTTGAGCATCAATGGTTAATTGTGATTAAATACATAAATTTAAAATTAACATTGTTTAATTAATTGCATGTCGAAGAGTATTAACATGATTGAGATGTTGCATTTGCTTCAGAATTTATGTTGTGTGCTTTCTATTCATCGGTTGTGTGTTATCTGCTTGCTCGCACATGTGTTATCATTATAGGTTTGCCGTAGATCTTTTCATTTATTTGTGATTGCTCAAATTGCATCTAGGATTAGGTCACTGCATATCATTCACATATAGATTCGTCCCACATCACTACGTCTCGCGACCTTTTGTTTCGTGAAAGACAATACGACTGGAGGAGCGGCGTGCTTAAATAAAATCGACCACGGTGGGGCCCATTTGAGGGGGGCACGTGACATCCAGATCCATGACTGACTGCAGTCGAATGACGGAGCATCCCCAACCAAATCACCCAGGATGAATTTAACTAGGGTAGGTTGTTGAGGCCCGGGATAGAACCCGCGACCTCCTTTATCAGGCAACTATCTTAAGTCCTGATACCCAACTGAGCTGCAGCGCAGTTGGGTATCAGGGCTTGAGATAGTTGTCTGATAAAGGAGGTCTAGTGATCAAGCCCTGGCCTCAACAACCTACCCCGGTTAAATTCATCCTGGGTGATTTGGTTGGGGATGCTCCGCCATTCAACTGCAGTCGGCCGCGTATCTGGATGTCACGTGCCCCCCTCAAATGGGCCCCACCGTGATTTCTAACACCTATGTATGTGAAACGCATAGTAATATTAAAATATCTAAATTATGAGAGAATGTCACTGTTAAAAAGAACCTACATTAACTTAGTGTGGCACACTCTCATGAGCTTCTAAATGTATCAAACGTAGAATTTCCCACTAAAAATTATCGAATATTTTATTGTTGAATATGTAAAAACTAAATGTAGTGAGTATAGTTTACCTCAAATTGATGGTGACATTTGCCTAGTTAGTCACGATCAAACCCTGAAAATTAGAATTATGAAAGTACTTAATTTCAGATGTTACAATTGTAAAATCGACAACAACATTTTAGTAACCAATGTTCAAATGTAGTTTTGTCTCTTTGTTTTTGACATTCAGACTGAACTCGAGGCATTGAATGTGTCACTCTAACCGAGGTGGAGGATGATGTCTGTGAGTAAGAATCAGGTGAAGCCGACTAAAATCAATTGAACTTATTGCAAAGTCGGTGTCCACTAGGCGTGCTAATTCTATCGCGCAGAGCAGGTGATGTGGCCGGACTCGAGAGCAAATTTGAGGCAACTTGCATAAAGAAGCCCAAATAATGGTCTGATGGGAGGCCAAGGATGTGGGTCACCATCACATGAACTCATCCATTTACTCTTCCAAGGAATCAGACTGGCGGATGACATATAATTGTTCCACTGCATAGTCATCATAGTGCACGTTGTACCGTTTTAAGACGTCCTATTTTAGGGACGTCCATGGGAGGTGGGGAGAAGCTTGGCGCGAACACAGTGGAGGGAGGAATCTTGCATGCCCAGGTGGATGAGTAGAACCTTTTTGTGTATGGAGTGCGGTGGTGTTGAAGAATTGCCCAACCTTCGCAATTCATCTGATGGAATTTGGCTCACTGAAAGAAGGCACTTCAAGTGCTCGGTGCACGTTGGTGGATACCTCGGTGACGGTTGGGAAAATGACCTGTGAAGGAGTCGGGGGATGCGCAAAAATCGCTCCCATCAGGGACGTTGGCTTAGCCACAAACGAGACGTCGGGGGTTGGTGTGGGTACGACAAACCCAATAGAGATTCGATGAGGATAAGGGAAGCACACATCAATATGTGGTTGTCCTTGTGTTGGTCGATGCACAGGGAAAGGGAAGATTCTGGGGCATCGATGCGGGCTTCAGCCATTTCTCTTATGAAGCGTATGCATAGAAGGAAGGTTGGTGGGGGCATTTAGGCTATTTATGGATGATGACACTGGGCTGGAGAGGCGATGGTTGCGCAACTACCCAACAACACTAGCATGTGATGTGACGCTGGTTAGATCAAAATGTTATTTCCGAGGAACCATCAGTATAGAGGGATAGGGTTAGTGTTACGGTTGCGCATGCTGACGGGACACGCAGCACCGTTGAGAAACCGTGGCGAGTCCGCACGCGGAGGGAGATGATGACGAGTTTGTCTGGAAGAGAGACCGAAGGTGCGACACCAACATGATTAGTTTATTTCTATTCGATTTATGTTATTTCATATTATGTATGTGTATGCTTTTAATTATGTGCTTTCGCTATCCGGACCTCGTGCCTACACGGGGGGTGTTGTATTTCTTTTTAATTATGTTTGGGTGAAAGAAAATTAGGGCTGCTCCCTAAGATTTCCTCTCAACCCTAATCCTCCTCTTCTTCCCCACCTTCGCTTGGTGGCTCCGCCAATCCAACCCATGCCTCTACTGGCCCGAGCTCAAGCAAGAGATGATCCGGCGGTATGACACCCGTTACTCCAGTTCCTCCTCTATCGAACGTCTTTGCGACGTCTGCCAGACAGCCGGCCTGGACGACTATGTTGATGAGTGTGTCGCCCCGGTCGCCCACATTCCAGGGTTACTGCTCGATCATTACCTGAGCTTCTTCCTGCCACATATTCGCTCTCGTATCTGCACGCACCACCCGCACATAGTCTCCGACTTCATGAACCTGGCGCGCCTGGTGGAGGCCGACCTTTCCCCCTGGCCACCTGCTCTTACGACCGACCACCACCATTCCTGGCTCTTCCACCGCGGCCGCCACCTTGGATAAACCGGTCGGGCCGCCCACCGGCCCCTCAGGCCTTAGCGCATCTCGAATAGTGATTGCAATGAGCTTCGCTGCAAGAGTCTTTTTTTTCGGTGTCGCCAACCCTACTCCCAACCATGAGTGTGTCGTGAAGGGGTTCCACGCTATCCTCGTCGACGTCGACTCTGAGGTGACCCTGGCCGATTCTGAGTCCCTAGAGCTCTCAACGGGGGGATACACTTCTCGACCCCACCGCGGCTATGTTCCACCACCTGGAATTATCCCGTGCCTCGACTAGTGAGATCTCTGGCCAACAAACCATGCAACCTCGGGCACACTATGAGATCGCCCGATCATCATCATGGTGGACAGCGGCGCAAGCCACAACCTCATTTCTGAGCACCTGGTGCAGCAACTCCGTCTTCCCTCGGTTCCCTCCCCGGATGTTGTGGTCCGTATGGGCGATGAGTGTCGCCGACCGACTCAGAGCCATTGCACTGTCGTCTCTCTCTATGTGGGGTCCTGTTCCGTGACCGCAGACTTCAACACATTCGGCTTAGGCGACCTTGACGTCATTCTGAGAGGGAATTGGCTCCACACGATCGACGAGGTATGCGTCAATTGGGAGACTATGTCCATGCAATTCCTACACGAGGACCAACCAGTCGCCTCGACGGTGACTCCGGACTCCCACGCTTTCCGATCTCCCTCTGCACGATCCAACGGACCACATACGTCGGCCTCTCCGCGGAGCTGTGGGGCCCCTCGGTCCTGTCCGTTGTTCCTCTTCCTTTTCCAATGGACCACCAAGAGCTTTCTACTGCGCTCGCCGACGTCATCCAGCCTCTGACAGGTTTGCCACCAGCCCAACCTACTCTGGTCCGAAAGAAAGACGACAGTTGGTGTTGTACTACCCAACTAAGCTACTTGATCGCCGCTACCACCTTCAGGGGGACTTTGGCTCGCAGGAGGTCCCTGTTGCTGGCTCTTACTATCTGAGGTCCGAAGCTACGTGGCTGCCTCAGGATCACTGCTTCTGCACGCGGGGCAAGACATATTTTTCAGACTGTGGCATTGTTACGGTTGTGCATGCCGACTGGACACACACGCGCCGAAGAGACACCGTGACGAGTCAGCACGCGGAGGGATGACGAGTCCGTTTGGAGGAGGAGAGACTGAAGGCGTGATGCCAATATGATTACTTTATTTTTATTCGCTTTATGTTATTTCATATTATGTATGTGTACGTTTTTAATTATGTGCTTTCACTATCCGCACCCCGTGTCAATAAGTGGTGGTGTTGTACTTCTTTTTGATTATGCCCGGATGAATGAAAATTAGGGTTGCTCCCTAAGATTTCCTCTCAACCCTAATCCTCCTCTTCTTCCTCACCTCCGCCGGCCCTTCCTCTTACCGGATTCCTCTCGGTATCGTATCAGTTAGGAAGAGAAAAAAGACAAGGGGAAAGAGGGATGCTCAGCCCAAGGCTTTTAAAAATTTTTTGTACCCCGCAAGCCCGAAGGGTAAAATAGTCATTAACATTCCGAAAGAATATACATAAGTCAAAACATTTAACTTACGCGACAAAGACAAAAGGATCAACACATGTGCAACACTCTTATCAATCTGCCTTGCCCGATATGGCCTTGGATGTTAGACACGATCACCGCCTTGTGTAGACCCACCATGGTCCCAAGGGGAAATCTAGGGGATATTTGTGTCCATGTTTGTCATGGAATGTAAACTCGGAGGAAAGGTTTTTGTAATTTCAAAAAAGATAGTGATCCTGTTCAATCTATATGAACAAATGAAATGAAAGGCTAAAATGAGAATCTTTTGAAAATAGTCCAACGGTTGAGTAAGTCTTTTCCATTGACACTATACCAAAATCTACTCAAGATAGAAACAATAGCATCACACTGTTCAACATCTTGACTGAATTCTACTTCTTTGTTGTGCTTTTTGAATAGGATGTCCAAAAAGGGAAGATTGGCGTCAACATCTACAGTATTTGGTTCACCCCTTTGACAAATTCAATTGAAGATGCTAATGCGACAAAAAGAGCACTTGACTTCATACTAGGCTGGTGAGTTGTTTGGAATATACCCCTGGACTACTTTTCTGTGCTTGCAAAATGAATTAGACACGAACCTGACGACTATGCTTGCAACAATTAAAATTATAAATAATATGACACTATAATCACGTCCAAATAGAGTCTCTATTAAAGTAACAAATATTGTAATATACATGTAAGAGTTCTAGAAAACAAATACTTGATCGGATGAAACCTGGCATGACGGGATAATATTGGCACAAAGTCTACAAATTAATATTTTCCAAAACACTCAATTCACACAAGATTCAACACAAAAGAAATAGCAATCAAACAATAAACTCACAATAATCATGGGATAGAAGGCTCGGTGGATGTCCGGGGAGTTATCAGCAGCCGGGGCTAAGACATACTTTATTAGGGCCTTCGGTGAAGCTCAGCTTGCTGAAACTGAGCTGCTGCGGCCTGGATGGATAAAGACAGCTGCTGGGAGAATCCGGGGGCTGTTTGAAGGCGGCGAAGGCTGACAGGAGGTGGTGGGCGGCTGGAGTGATTGCCTGCAGTGTGGAAAAACCTCAAAGGTTGCAGGGAAAAATAGAGGATTTTAGGTGCAAGCTGGCTGTTGGAGTTCCAGCATGGACAGGGAAGATGAAAACTGAGGGCGGAGGGATGGGAGGCCAACTAATGGGGCTGAAATTTAATTCCAGATGCTGGAATTAATAACTGGTAGTGGTAGGTGGGAATGATCAGGGAATATTTCTCGAGGCAGGAATGCTAGGGAAGGTTGAGTTCTGGGTGAGTAATGGGTACAGGTTGGCTGGACTAAGGCTGAGATTGTGAATTCCAGCCACTGGATTGCAGTCCAGAAGCTGTGCGCTGAAGACTGGAGGGAAAAAATGGGCTAGGCTGCAGTTTGGAGGGAATTGGAGCTGGCAGCAGTTTTTTCCTCTTCCCGAACAAGGGCCGGGCAAGGGATAGGGATTGTGGGAGTGGGGGTGTTTACCGTCTAGGAGTGGAAAGTGGGGCGCGGTTAAGGACTGTAGGGGGGTATTGCCGTGAGTGGAGAATGAAAGACGTGGGAGGAGAGGGGAGAATGGAATGGTAGGAGTGAATTTAGGACAGGTGGGCCTAGATTTTAGGAAGATGAGATAGTGGAGTAGTGGAGAGGTGGTTTGGGAGTTGAGATGGTGGTGGCCGGAGATGGTTTCAAGCGATCACCATAAAATTGAAATTGAGAGGAATTTAAATGGTAGTGGGGGGATTTTGAGGTGGTGATGGCTTGGCGGAGGTGACCCGGAGGTGGTTTTCCGGTGATCACCGGAAAGCTAAATTGAAAGGAATTTGAGTGGTGGTGGTGGAGTTTTGTGAAAGTGGTGGTGGCTTGAGGGAGGGGACAGAGGCTGGCTCTTTGGTCTAGAAATTGATTAAACCGAACCAAGATTAAAAAGCTAACTTATAACTCCTTCCTCAACTCACGGGTCACGGGTCACGGGTCCTTGGTCTACGCAGTCAGCCAGTTACTCACTCACTACTCCCACTGCACTTGTTGTTGACCAATCACTGCTCGGTACTCTGTGATTCACATGGGAAGCATGCTTGCCATTTAGATGACATTCAAAACAAAAAAAAGGAAAAGGTGTAGTATTGGAAGACTTAGACGAAAATGAGGTAAAACTTGTTGTTGGACCTATATAGTCTCAGGAGGAGAATGCACAAAATGTCCAAGAAATAAAAAAAATTGATGACGCTAACAATGAGCCCGAAAGAGCTAATTTTAAAAATAAATCTGCAGTCTATGAAGCACCGGTACTCCCTTGAGGGTCACGTACCCGTACCGAATACGTATCTGATACCCGTACATACCCGGTACTTGGCAGATACACCTGTTACTCTAGTATTTAGATACACTTGGACTTGACAGATCGTTCTGCATATTGTGATATGAGTGTTTTTCTAAAGTAAACAAAAACTTTTGCATGTCTTTTAGAAAAGAACATTTTATGACTCATAAATACTGTTAGATGATATAGGGAAAATGATGTAAAAGCCCATTTCTCTTCTCTCCTTTAGTCTCACATCCTTTGTATAGGATTCTTTCTTCTTTTCTTCTATATATTTGTATTCTTTCTTGTATTTTAGACCATGAAGAAGTATCTACAAGGTTTGCCCATCACTTTCTACATGGTATCAGAGGGAAAACTGGTCCTCCACGCGGCCTGTTTTTTTCTAACCGCGGCTCCCTGAGCGGTTTCCTTTCCCATGAGCGGTTTCCTTTCCCGCCTAACCGCGGCTATCCGCCGGTTTAGCTTTCCTTAACCGCTTTCGCTCCCCCGCTCTCTCTCTCTCTTGGCTTCCACCCTTTCCTCCTCTCCTCCCTTTTATAACTCTGTCTGGAGGACTCCCCCCTCCCGTTATTCTCTTCTACTCGTGCGGCTTCATTCCGCCTACCCGCCGAGTCCTGCCCTCCTCGCTCCTCTCCTTCCTTCGTCGTTGCGGTCTCTCTATCCACAACGATCTGTCTTCACATGATTTCTCCTCTCTGTCTGTGGCCTCTTCTCCTCACCGCTGCGGCCTCTCGCGCGGTCTTGTCGCTGAGACTTATTCCCGACGACTTCTCCTCAACTGCGGACTCCACATATTGGTCGTGGCATACTTCTTGCCGCTGGTGGGATATTACTGTGACCGTGCGACTTCTCGTGCTGCTACTCGCCCGACTTATCGCCCGGCCTCTCGCCCGGCTTCTCGCCCGGCCTCTCGCCCGGCTTCTCGCCCGGCCTCTCGCCCGGCTTCTCGCCCGGCCTCTCGCCCGGCTTCTCACGGGGCTTCTCGTGTGGTTTCTGCTCTGCTTCGTCTTCGCGGCCTGTCTCCTCGCCGACGCCTTCTCCTCTCTCCGCACTTTGGTCGCGGCGGCGTGCTGCCTTGCCGCTGGTGTTTTATCGCCTAGACCGTGCGCCTCCTTGTCTACCCGTCGGGTTCCTGCCATCTCATTGCTTTCCTCCCGGCTCTCCGCGTCTTCACTTAGGCTCTGTTTGGGACAGCTCTGGCGGATTGAAAAGCTGCTGTCCGGATAGAGCTGTTTTAAAATAAATCACTGGGGAGCAGTTTTGAAAAGCTGCAGAGTGCTTGGGTGTTCTGTGCAGAAGTGCGCTTTGAAGAACGATTTTCAACCACAGAGGAAGGTGGATCTCCATCTGGAGGAGTGGAGAGAGAGAGGTGCTTTGGTCGGCCACGGAGGAAGGTGGATCTCCATCAAATCTGGAGTTTGCGGGATCGGATCTGGAGTTTGGGGGGTTGAGTTTATTTTGCATCCCGTCCGGCATTGGTCGGCCATGGTGGAGGCTAGAGAGGGGAAACCGCCCTCCCGCCGGCAACGCACCCTCCTTCCCGCTCCCGCTCCGCAACCGTATAAGGCCGTAAAGCTTGTGAAACTCCCTCACCGTCGTATAAGGCCGTAAAGCTTGCAGTGTGCTATCATGATCTCGCCGATCTCAGCGGGGCTTAGCCTTGCCCCCGCTTGAAAACCTTCTCCCACCTGCTGGTAGAGCGTGTGATCTTTCAGCCCGAGGTAGTTGCTCGCCAACGTCTTGAAGGCGGTGAAATCGCAGAGGGGAAAGTGGATCTGGACATCGAGGCGGCCCGACCGGATCACCGTTGGATCGAGCGTGTTCTTGCTGCTCGCCGTGAAGACCATCCTCCGCTCCTCCGCGCAGTAGGAGAAGATGTTGTCCATAAAATTTAGCATACCTGAGACCAGAAGCCAAGAGGAAAATCTATTCTAGGAGAGCAGAAGCTGGGGGGGGGGGGAGATTTCTGAAAAGCATCAAAACATCTCCAGATTTATGAAAAGCTCTTCATAAGGAGCTGCCCCAAACAAATATAAAACAGCTCTGGCGGCTGGGAAAGAGCTTCTCCAGCCGCCAGAGTTCTCCCAAACAGACCCTTAGTCGCACCGACTTCTCTTCTCGCCGTTTTCTTTCTTTTGTTTCTTAACCGCCGCGAGCTCCGCATTTAGGTCGCGGCCTCATCCCTTGCCACTGGTGTGTTGACAACGAGACCGTGCGACTTCTCCTCCTCTCCGCTCTCTTCGGGTTACGGTTTGGCCCTTCTCGCGCGGCTTGTTCTCGCCGCAGCTTCTCGCACCGCTGCCTCTTCTTGCCGCTGTTTGTTCTCGCCGCTACTTGTCCTCACGCGGCTTCAGATTCTCGCTGCTCCCAGTGCGTCCTCCTTTGGAGCCGCTGGTCCTGTCGGACAAGCCGCGTGCCCTCCTGCCACCCGGTTTCCGTGACTAGTCGTTGTTCAGGGCTATGGAATCCGACTCCACCACTGCTGATGATATTGCGGCGTTGCGTGCTCAACTCCATCAGCTTCAAGGGGTGGTTAGTCGCTCCTCTGGCTCCGTGACCTCGATCTTCACGGAAGGTATATCGTGCCTCTCACACGGCTCTCACTAGATTGTGAACTCGGGTGCTACACATCATATCTCTCCGCAACAGCCGCCCCAATACTTAGATAATGCTTTCCCCAAGCACATCGCTGTGGCCAATGGTGACAAGATCCGGGTTTCTGGCACTGCTCATCTGCCTCTTAATCCTTCTCTCTCCTTATCCTCGGTTCTTCATGTTTCGGGCTCTCCATTTAACCTTCTTTCTGTTAGCCGACTTACGCAAGATCATGGTTGTTGTGTTACTTTCTCACGCTCTTCCTTTGTGGTGCAGGATCGACTAACGCAGAATATACTTGGTAGAGGGCGACTGTCGAACGGGCTATATCTTCTCGACGTTCCTCTCGTGGCTCTCACTACTGTCTCCACCACTGATTAACATCGTCGTCTTGTGCATGCCCCTCTCCCAATTCTCAAGAAAGTTCTTGCTGCTGTCTCTCTGCAAGAGTTTTTTGTGAATCTTGTATTTTCGGCAAACAACACCGTGTCTCCTTTCTCCTTCTTGTACTCGGAGCGATTCTCCTTTATCCTTGGTTCATTCTGATATCTGGGGGCCCTATAAGGTCCCGAGTGTTTTTGGGTTTCGGTACTCTGTTACATTTATAGATGATTACTCGCGGGGTACCTGGTTATATTTACTTCGTGATCGTACCGAACTCACATCTACGTTCTGTGCATTTCTTACCGAAACTCGCACTCAGTTTTTTACCTGTGTCAAAATTCTTCGTACCGACAATGCTCGTGAATACACTGGTCGCACCTTCTTCAATCTGTGCACGGAGTTTGACATTATACATCAGATTTCGTGTGCCTATACCCCACAACAAAATGACATAGCGGAACAAAAAAATCGCCACCTCCTTGATGTGGCTAGATCTCTCATGATCCAAATGCAGGTTTCTCCCCTCTATTGGAATTTTGCAGTCTCTACCGCTTATCACCTCATCAATCGCATGCCTTCATCTGTCCTCAACTTTGTGGCACCCATTACACTCCTTTACCCATCCACTACTCACTATTCTCTTTTCTCTCACACCTCGCGTGTTTGAGTGTACCTGTTATGTCCACCATCTTGGTCCTTCCACTGACAAGCTAGCCCCTCGTGCTACCAAAGCTATGTTTGTTGGGTACTCCCGCACTCAAAAGGGGTATGTCTGTTTCTCTCCTACCACTGGAAAGGTGGTTGTGTTTGATGATGTCTCCTTTCATGAAGGCCAATCATATCACACAAGTCCTTCTGATCCCCTTCTTCCTCTACCTCGGCCCATCGTACCTGTAACATCTCCACTTCCACCACTTCTCCCTGCCCCTCTGCAACACCAGTCCAAATCTCCTCTCATCCTGATTTCCCCAACACCATCAGTCCCCTCCAAACCTCCTGCCATTCAAGTATACACTCGTCGTCCTCCTCGTCCAGACGCCCTGCAGCAGCTTCCCGCTACCAGTGTGATCTCACGGTCTGTTGATCCGGCCTCCTCCTCGACAGCACATCCCATGACCGACTATGTCTCTCTACATCGGCTCTCTCTGCCTCTCCTTACCTTTGCTCTCTCTCTCTTTCCTCTATTTCTATACCTACCTATGTGCAAGACGCCCTCCGACATCCGCGGTGGCAGGCCGCCATGGATGAAGAAATGACGGCTCTGTGGGGTAATCACACTTGAGATCTTGCGCCTCTTCCTCCTGGTCACAGTTGCGTTAACTGCAATTGGATCTTCTCTATCAAACATGTCACGGATGGGACAGTTGACCGCTTAAAAGCTCGGCTTGTGGCCCGGGGTTTTACTCAACAATATGACCTTGATTATGAGGAAAATTTCTCCCCGGTCGCCAAATTGAATTCGGTTCGGGTCCTCTCTTTAGCTGTTCATCGTCAGTGGTCCCTCCATCGGCTGGATGTCAATAATGCCTTCTTGAACGACGATCTTCTGGAAACAGTTTATGTGAATCAACAGCCCGGGTTTGAGACCACGGGGGAGTCTCGGGTATGTTTACTTCACAAGTCTATTTATGGTCTCAAACAGTCTCCACGTGCGTGGTTTGAAAATTCAGCAAGGCCGTATGTGAGGTTGAATTCAAAAAAAGCTCGGCAGATTCTTCTTTCTTCACTCGTCACCAATCAACTGGGACTATAATACTTTTGGTTTATGTGGACGACATTCTAATCACTGACGATGACTCAGTTGAGATACAACGTGTAAAGGAACATTTAAACTCTATATTTCAAATCAAAGATCTGGGAAATCTTCGCTACTTTCTTGGACTAGAAGTAGCACGACGACCCGATGGCCTCGTCTTATCCCAGGGTAAGTATTGCATTGACCTTCTGCAAGATGTTGGACTCTCGGGTTGCAAACCTGCGGAAACCCCGATCGATGTCAACCACATGTTGTGTGCTCAGGGATCTGAGAATGACTCTCTACTTCCGAATCCAAAATACTATCGTCGTCTTGTGAGAAAACTGATATACCTAACAGTTACAAGACCTGACATTTCATTTGCGGTTGGTGAGGTCAGTCGGTTTATGCATACCACTTAGGTCTCTCACCTACAGGCAGTGGAGCGCATCCTCAGGTATCTGAAGACTTCTCCTGGGCAAAGACTTGTGTATAAGCCATCCTCCTCTCTTTCTCTTATTGCATACTCATATGCGGATTATGCGGGCTCGTTGGACAATCTACGTTCCACTACTGGGTTCTGTACTTACTTTGGAGGAAATCTTATCACATGACGGAGTAAGAAGCAGACAGTGGTTGCTCGCTTGTCTTTTGAGGCTGAGTACCGTGCGATGCCAGCTGTTACATCCGAGATAATCTGGCTTGAAAGACTTCTAACGGACTTGGGAGTAAAATTATCCTCACCCTCAACGTTGTTCTGTGACAGTCAAACTGCAATACACCTTGCAAAGAATCCTGTGTTTCGTGAGAGGACTAAGCATATTGAGGTTGATTGTCACTTCGTTCGAGAAAAGGTTCAATCAAAGGAGCTAAAGCTTGAACATGTTCCTGCCTCTAGGTAAGTTGCTGATGTCCTTTCCAAGGCATTGTTTCGCAAGTTGTATTACCAGTTTTTGTCCAAGCTTGGTGTCTACGACTTGTACGCTCCAGCTTGCGGGAGAGTGTTAGATGATATAGGGAAAAATGATGTAAAAGCCCATTTATAGGCCCATTTCTCTTCTCTCCTTTAGTCCCACATCCTTTGTATAGGATTCTTTCTTCTTCTCTTCTCCTATATATTTGTATTCTCTCTTGTATTTTAGACCATGAAGAAGTATCTACAAGGTTTGCCCATTACTTTCTACAAATACAACTAGCGGTGTTTGATTAGATTTAAGTATCTTTTTTCGTTAAAACTATAACAAAATTTATTTAATTGCTGATTTCAGAGACAAACATATATTTTCCTTTTACTTGCTGATTTTAGAAACAGAAACAGATTGTTTCCTATTGCTTCGTTGCTGATTTTAGAAACAAATGTAAGATATACATATATATTTATTATATTTAATACAACGTATTCAACCGTACCCGCATCCTTAGTTTGAAAATTTTGGGGTACCGCCGTACCGGATGCGTACATACCCGGTACTCGTATCTGTACCGGTGCTTCCTTGTCTGCAGTATGAGAGTGTTTAGTCAGTTAAGGATGATTTTAGGCAGAAACCTTGTATATTCTCACTTTCTCATTGCAAAATTATTAATGCAGTTAACAGTATTCCGACCCAATGCAATTTCTCCATTAAATGTTAAGGCTTCGTTTGGTTCAGCATTTTGCCGCCTCCGTTTGGATCAAACGCTGCCGGACGGCGGGTAAACAAACGGCCGTCTCGGCCTTTGCTCCGTTTGCACCCGCAGCAAGGAGGAAACGGCCCCGATCCGCTCCGTTTCGACCCCCACCTCTCCCCCTCCGGTTTCAAAGTGGCGTTTCGACCCACCGAATGCACCCGCCACCGCCAAACCAAATATAGTCTAAGAGAGGTGGTAAAGCTGTTGCTTCCCCCTCTTATAAATAGCTGGAAAAACATCTACTAGTGGTGGTAAAGCAAAAGAACAGAGTCCTAAATCTACCTGGTTTTGTATACAACTTCTGAACAATTTGTTATGCTCTTGTTGGTTCATATTCATATTTTTTAAAGACGAAATCGAACCGCCAAAAATGGATCAAAAACTGAACCGACTACAGACCGAACCAATCGGTTTCGGTTTAGGTGAATTTGGACCTACCAAAAACCAATGGTAGTCTGTTCGGTTTGGGTCCAAATCGAACCGCACACATCCATACATACATGTACAAAAAACAAATTGTGCTTGTATGTTAATGATGTAAACTCAGAGGGGGGGGGGGGAGTATTGGAAAGTTTAAAAATAGAGGGGAGGTCCCTATAATTATGCAAAGTCGCTGGGTAGTTTTCATAGATTTTTTATGTACACATGTATGCTAACAATGTAAACTCAATGGGGGAGGTCTTGGTAATTTTTTTAAAAAATGGGAGGTGCCTATAAATATGTGAAATTGCATGGTAATTTTTCATAATTATTCCTATATTAAGTACACGCATATTCCTCTCTTTTTGCTCCATATAAAGATAAAGAATAATCTATTTCTTTCTCTTCTCCCATATAGTGGAGATATGAGAGTTTACTCTCTCTTGAGTCGTCTCTATTGTCTATCTGCCAAACAAGCTCTACCTCTCTTTATAGTCTATATACTCGTTTGTTCTTGAGTGCATGTCCATGTATTATGTTACCATACCAGCATTTTAAGTACACTTGTCTGGTTTCAGGATTTTGAACCCACTGGTGTTTGGAGACTACCCAGAGATCATGAAGAAAAATGCGGGCCCAAAAATTCCATCTTTCACTGATTCCCAGTCCCAACAAGTGAAGGGCTCATATGACTTCATTGGTCTTAACTACTACTACTCATTGTATGTGGCTCACGACTCTAGTATTCCAAAGACAAGTCCTCGAGATTTTACTTCCGACATGTTTGCTAAATTCACTGGTTAGTTATGTTTAATTTTTTGCATATTTAGTAGAATTGAAAGTCCCAAATGTTTTTTTTGTTCACATGTAATTCTTTTGCAGACTTCGTGGATAATCCAATGGGTCATAGGGTAAGAGTTCATGACCCTAAGAAGTTAAAGTTTTCTGTTTGTTTTCTCTCATTTTATGACGGAATGTTGAACATATAATCAGATTATTCCACCCATTCGACCGAAATATGACTACGATAGTCTTTGTAAATTGCTTAATCACCTCAAGAACGCTTATGGCAATCCTCCCATATACATCCATGAGAATGGTGAGTCCATCTTAAACCCAACGTGTTGTTGTATAATGCTTTCCAATTTTAACAGTTCAAGTATAAAGATGTAATTGCTTCATGCATGTAAATAGGTTTTGGTGTTGAATTTGTGGATGCGATGAATGATGTAACAAGAGTATCCTCTTTAAGTGGTTTCATCAGAAGCGTACACAAGGCTATCAGGTAACTTTGCAACCTAACACCTAATTAGTTCTCATAGATAGACCTGTGAATTTTGCTCGAAGATAGAGGATTGTTCAAAAAGTGGATAGGTTTTTGGTTCAGATCAAAATCAACTAGCCGACTAATCTTTAATGAACTTAAATTCTATTGAACATAGATAGGCTTGAATTATATATGCATGTGTATTATACATTTTGATTACACACGCATCTTTGAATCTATACATATATGATGTATGAACATGCATGTTGGACTAAGGCTCCATTTGGCACCACATTTTTGCTCCGTTGAGTTTGGACAAAAAAGTCACCGCCATAAAATGTATGGTTGGCATGACAATGGTTATGACCGCTACCAAGAAAAGAAAACTAGTTTTGAACATAAAAGAGAATGAAATTTCTTAGGTGAGGTTGGCCATTCACGAACAACATTCATAACCACCGTGTTCACGACCTCTACCGCCGTGCCAAACGGAGCCTAAAACAATTGTTATAATATCAAAATTTTATCGAAATCGATTTGGGTCTTGGTTCCAACCGACATTGAACAGAAGTTAAGGGGCTATATATGCCACTGAAACTAACCGAACATAGCTCGACTCGAGATGAGATCAAATGTATTTGTGCCGATCTTGAGCCGAGATCAAATTGGCTCCCGATCAGATCATTAAGAGTTCTGATCATTGCATGTGGGTTGAGTTGCTATCATGCATTTTCGTAAATATGTTTGTTCCATTGGTTGCAGGGATGGATCGGATGTGAGGGGATACTTTGTTTGGTCATTTGTGGATGTCTACGAGTGGATATCTGGTTTTACTTTAAGATATGGGCTCTACCATGTAGATTTTGAGGGCAGTGGACGTGAGAGAACGCCCAAGCTCTCTGCACATTGGTACCGTAACTTCCTTCAAAATGGAAGCGCCGCCGATATACAAAATGTTGGTCTGAGAAGAGCAAATGCTCATTCTTCGTAATCAACTGTTTGTTTCCCTATGTTAAAATCATATTCTGATGCTGAGGAATTTTCTAGTTTGCAAATTGTCTTCAAAGGAATTGTTTTGGGTATGTTTAGAATGGTAAACTCTTCTTCTCTTAGTATGTTTGAATTCATTCAATTGAAAACCCTTCAAAAGTTTATGTTTTGTATTTGTTGTCCAGGTTTTTGTTGGAATTTATCATTTTGAGGTATTTTGACAGATTTCATTTTAATTGCTGTGTTATATAAACAGTTAGTTTAAGGGTTTGGGAGTGCGAAAACGGATAGACCAGTGGAGGTGGAGGTACATAAAGAGTAGTTGCTTCATGCATGCAAGTTCCTCTATGTCTTCGGCCATACATTTGGTGCCAACTGTACAGCCTTTTTTGTGGATGGGTTTGATTTACAATGGCCTCCATGTATGCCGATTATAACCGGGCTTTGGACCTAAAAATTCCCCTGAGAGTTTGCATAATTATATGAGCCTTCCCTTGATATTTTGAAATTAATAAAAAAAAATCCTCCCATAAGTTTGGTCGTCTACAAACAATTTTTTTTATATAAAAAGTCCAAATTTTCGTCAATACAAATACAAACCTTAAGGCCAATTATAGTATAACCCTAAAAAATAAAGCCCATTTTAATTTCCCACTTGACCTTGCCACCTCCCAGCAAATTAAGAAAATTGGTCCCTGCTGTTTAGATTTGGGAGTGATCAAAGTTTACTAGTCTAGTGGTCGATCCGGATGAGATATGACGAGCGCAAGGGTGGAAAACTAAGAACAGATCCTCGATCTGCAGCGAGGTCCCGCCACACACCCGAAAAATCAAAGAAAACTTCCCTTCTCAAGCCAATATCGAGTCGGGCACCTTGGAGGGCACTTGAGAGCACTAGACTGTCAACCCAAAAACCTCGGTTAACAAAGTGATGGAGTTCTCGCCAACCATAACCAACCTAAGGTGAGAGAAGCAGGAGAAGTCCTTTCCAAAGGTGCTCTTGAGAGTCTATTTATAGTTTTCTGAAAATGATCTACGGATAGCGATATCCTGCCTTATGGTTTTACTAAATGCAGACCAAATGGCCTGACAACAGTGAAATCTCATTGTTTGGAAACTACTGGACAAGATCTCCTAGATGAGATCTGCTCGACGTGATCTTCGACAAGACCTTCTAGACAGTCTCCCACACGAGATGACATGATCTCCCAGACGAGATCTGATGGACGAGATCTCCGAGAAGAGATTTGTTGAATGAGATCTCTTGAATGAGGTCTGTGAACAGCCTTCCGGCGAGATGGTTTCTTGAAGTGTCTTCTTTTAGGCATTTATGATCTCAATTAATACGGGGTTGTACATGCATCATAGTCTATTTTGATGTCGGCAGGGCTTCGGCTCGAGATGACTTCGGCGCAAAAAGAGGAGTTTGTAAACATACCAAACTTATAAGGGACGTCTTTGTAATTTTGAAATATAGAGGGGATGTTCCTGTAATTATGCAAACTGACAGGAGAGGAGAGGTCTTGGTAATTAACCATATACCTTAAATACAAATAAACTACACAAAATACGAACGCTTTGGTTCTGAAAGTGACGAGTGACGAGGGGCTTTGGCATGTAGTGTTGAAACATCACCTCATTTTATGTGTTTCGTGCTTGAAATCAAACTGTTCCAGCCTAGGCCGGCGATTACTAGCAATTCCGGCTTAATGCAGGCGATTTGCAGCCTGCAATCCGAACTGAGGACTGATTTTGGAGTTATCTCACCCTCGCTCTGGATCACGACCCTTTATCCCGATCATTGTAGCACGTGTGTCGTCCATGGCTAGGCTGCAACTGCCACCACAGGCGTGTGGTTTGATACGAAAAATTTGTTCGTGCACCAACTTCCCTGTTTTCTGCAGCTTCCGACTCTATTTGGCGCGGCCCATGGCAGTCATGAACATAATAACCATCGTTCTTAAACGCCCCACCTCACTTGACATAAAAAACACCCGATCGCACTAAAGGAAATTCATCAAATTTTTAGTTCAAACTATTTTTTTTCCTTGGTGGCGGTCATAACCTTTGTTATGTCAAACACATTCTATAATGATGACATTTTTATTCAAACTCACGATCGGCAAATCCAACAATATACTTCTTTTCTGCATCAAAATGGCGAGTTTTATATGATGATTCATTCCAACAAAATACCAACTTATTCTGTTACAAAATGATGATTCCAGTAAAAAAAACAGCAACTCTTATAACACAACTTTACTGCATCAAAATAGTAACTTTTAACTCCTAGTAGCATGTTTTTCATAATGATTCTGAAAAAAAAACTCTTTATAGTATCAGATTAGCAACTTTAACTTCCAATAGAGTATATAGTATTCATAATAATGATTCCAGCAATATGGTAAACATCAACACCACTGCTTCATTTCATCAAATTATTGCAATACAGAAGAATCTATTAAGCAGCATCTCTCAAGAGGTGGCTCTTTAAACACTACCATATCACAGATAACTAAATTCCTCGGCCTACCCTACAACATGGCCACCCTTCCCAAGAGAAAAAGAAAGGCTTCCAAGGCATAAGTTTTCCTGCTAGTTCGTGCTAGAAAAAATCGCGCATTTTTACTCGGTACTACTCGATAAACTCGACGTTGCCTGATATCATAACAAGTGATATGTGAAGTAACACCAAGTGAAAAAAACACACGATACTTTCTCACATCGTACGCGCCCAAGAAATTCTTTCAGAAGGCGGATAGCTTGTTCTGAAGGATGGGATGTTCTCCTCTGCTGATGACATTATTCTCTATCTTAATTGTGCTCCCATTTTTGAGGAAGTGTTGATACCAATGTGCGGAACTCTTCGGCGTCCTCTCATGTTCGCTGCCCTCAAAATCCACGTGGTAGAGCCCAAATCGGGCATTATATCCCGACAACAACTCGTATTCATCCACAAATGTCCAAATAAAGTATCCTCTAACATCTGTTCCATCCCTGCAAGTAATTCACAAAATGAACATAAAAGATCATACAAGAATAATATATTTTTCATATGCACCTATGCGTGAAAGATATTTCTGGGATGCGAATGAATAGATAATGAGGATTCATAGAATACGTTTGAACTAGTTGATGGGGATCACATTTCACAGATGGACCAACCCTAATCGGAACACGTCCGAGTCTACTTACACGGTGTTGGAACCAAAAACTTGGTCCCTGTGGAGTTCGGGGTCCCTTGAAAGGGGTGACCTCACACCTACTACACTCAAGAGAACGTCACGAACCGGAGACTTAGGAAACTTTGAACAGACCCTCGGCTCTAGCGCGGAGGTCCCACCTCACACCCGGAAGGCTACCTGAGCACTTCCCCTCCCTAGCCAATGCTCGACCTAGGGTGCCTTGAAGAGCTCTCTCCACTCTACCAAGAAGAAGAAGCTAAGGGAGGAGGAAGCCCAAAAAGCCCCCTCTCCAAGGCACCCAAGGGGGTCTATTTATAGTTTTCCAAAACCTCATGGACCAAAAATGACCGAGATACCCTCACGCCCAAACAGCCTTGGGCCAATAGGAAACGCCCACGCCGGGGGGCAGAGGGGTAAAACGCCCCCAAGAGCACAGCGGTAAAAGCACGCCGCCAACACCCCGCCCCCAAACATCCGAGACGGCTCCAGGCCGCCGGGCAGGCCGCGAGCAGGCCGCCCGGGCGAGCCCCAGGCCGCGGCCGCCTCGCCCGCGAGCAGGCCGCTCGGGCAAGACCGGCCGCTGGCCGTCTCGCCGGCGAGCAGGCCGCCCGGGCGAGAGCCAGGCCGCGGCCGCCTCGCCCGCGAGCAGGCCGCTCGGGCGAGACCGGCCGCTGGTCGTCTCGCCTGCCTCTACCACGGACTCAACAGGGCGGGGCGGGTGCTAGCTAACTTGCCGCACCCGCCCCCAACAAAGGAGTCATTGGGGGGAACCAATTTTTCCTCCCCCCTAATAGTATGTTTACAAGCCAGAGCCAAAATTGGCCACCGAGAGTGCAAAATCTCCAAAAGGCTTAAAAACTAAGCACGCCTTATTTAGGGTCTACTCCTCGCGAATACGGGGTTGTACACAATCCCCGCTCTTTTCGAGGTTGACACAAGCTCGAAAAGAAACATCCAACCCAACGTATTCGCGGAGTGTAACCTCCCCTCGGGGTCAACCTGCCATACCAGCTATGGGAGCCTGGGTGGCGAAACCTCCTCTGGGTGAAAACACTTAGCCTCCCGGAGAGGTCAACCTGTCAAGCCAGCTAATGGGAGCCTGTGTGACGAGACGGCCTCGGGGTAAGGGACTTGGGCTACCACGAGAGATCAACCTACCCAGCCAGCTGGTGGGAGCCTGACGGCGGAATCGTCATCGGAGCAAAGGTACTTGGGCTACCACGAGAGATCAACCTACCCAGCCAGCTAGCGGGAGCCTGGCGGCGGAATCGTCATCGGAGCAAAGGGACTTGGGCTACCACGAGAGATCAACCTACCCAGCCAGCTAGCGGGAGCCTGGCGGCGGAATCGTCATCAGAACAAAGGGACTTGGGCTACCACGAGAGATCAACCTACCCAGCCAGCTAGCGGGAGCCTGGCGGCAGAATCGTCATCGGAGCAAAGGGACTTGGGCTACCACGAGAGATCAACCTACCCAGCCAGCTAGCGGGAGCCTGGCGGCGGAATCGTCATCGGAGCAAAGGGACTTGGGCTACCACGAGAGATCAACCTACCCAGCCAGCTAGCGGGAGCCTGGCGGCGGAATCGTCATCGGAGCAAAGAGACTTGGGCTACCACGAGAGATCAACCTACCCAGCCAGCTAGTGGGAGCCTGGCGGCGGGATCATCATCGGAGCAAAGGGACTGAGCATCACAATCAAACCTTACCAAATCCTACATCCTCAAATGGGAAAAATAGATGGGTTACATGATCCCCCCGACTCAGCTAGTCGGGGGTTGGACTCATTACAAGATAAGATACATACTGGACTCTGCCGGGGCGAGGCTTCTTCAGGGGGTCTGGGCCCGGTGATCGTCATCCTCCTCCTCGCCGGACACTTCCATCCTGCTCAGGCTCTCCATGGTCTTTTCCATCTCCTCTGTCTTGGCCAACCAAGAGATGGTGTTGACGGCTGTGACGTAGCATTGCCTTGCCATCCTGGAGTCTCCCTTGACTCTGACCTGTATCCCTCATGAGCTGAACTTGAGGCATTGGTGGAATGAGGATGGCACGCAACGGAAGGCGCTGATGAGGGGTCTTCCGAAGATGGCGTTGTAGTTGCTTGGAGCGTCAACAATGACGAACCGGCAGTTCCTCGAGACTCCTCCCAATTTTACTTGGAGCCCCACTCCACCCTCGACCTCCTTCCTCTCCCCTGAGAATCCGAACAGGGGTCCATCCGAGGCCAACACCCTCCTTGGCTCTACCTTCATCTCGTCAAACGCCTTCTTGAAAATGACGTTGACGGAGCTTCCGTTGTCAACCAAGATCCGGGAGACGGTGTAGCCTTCGATGGCCGTCTGGATGACCAGCGCATCGCAGAATGGATCCTCATGATCTGGCAGGTCCTTCACCGAGAATGTGATCTTTTCCTCTAGGGGCGGGGTCTGGGAGGTTGAGGCGACGCTCCTTCGGTACATGACATGGAGGCTAGCCTTCCGAGTGTCCTCAACCCCTACTCCACCGTGGATCACTCCTATACCACCTCGAGTTCCCACGTCGACCCGATCCTCGCATATATCATCACCCCCTTCTCTGGGTAGAACCTCTTCCACCCGCACCGGCGGTTGCAGCTGGGCAGGGCCTCTCGCCCCCCTCACTTCCAGGAACTCGGGGCAGGTAGCCGTGGCGTGCCCGTCCACCTGGTGGAAGTCACAGTACAGCAATGCTCCTTCTCCCCTCTTTCGGCGGGCTGCGCGCTCTCTCCTGTTACCTCTTCCTCTCCTATTGCCAAGGTTTGCTGCGGCGGGGGCAAGAGTTGCCTTGGGGCCTGCCTCTGGAAGTTGAACCTCCCTTGGCCCCCGTGGAAGTTCCCCCCTCCTTGGATGAGAGCTCTTCCTGGACCCTGGGCAGGTCCTCCCTGCTGCCTCCAGCCTGATTCCGGACCCTCCTGCCCTTGGAACCCCTGAGGTCTCTGCTCCTCTCTCCTTCTTCCTTCCTGGTGCCTTGAGCCACCCTGCTCCTTCGACTCCACCTTCGTCAACTTTTCCAGCCTCTTGACAAATGCCGGGTTGGCTGCCTCCATGGCAATCTCCTCTGCCACCCTTTCCATCAGCTCCTCGAAGGAAAGGGGGGCCTTCCGGGTCAAGCTCATCTTGAAGAAGCCCTCCTTTAGCCCAACGGTGAAGGCCATCTGGAGAGCATACCCTGGCATCTCCTGGACCTCCAAGATCTCCTCTTGGAACCTGTCTACGTAGCGGACCAGCGACTCCTCGGCCCCCTGCCTTATCAGGAAGATGGACTCAGGACTCCTCTTCCGCTTCCTGGAGGTGGAGAAGCGGAGCTGGAAGCTTCGGCTCAAGTCCTCGAACCCATAGATTGACCTCGGAGGGAGTTGATGGAACCAGTCCCTTGTCTTCTCCTTCAGCGTGATCGCAAAGAGGCGACACTTGAAGGCATCCGTCATCGGCCTGATGGAGACGGCATCCTCGAACCACTGCAGATGCTGGACGGGGTCATCCTTCCCCGTATAGTAAGCCATGTCTGACTCTCTGAACCCCTCGGGAACGGGAGCTGAGATGATCAACTCGCTGAAGGGTGAACCCCTAAGGGATGGTCTCGCCACCTCCACTCGCGCAACCTGCTCGCCTGGGAGGTTGGCACTCGCCGGGCTGGAGAACAACTCCCGGCCAGTGAGGTCTCGCCCGACCCCATCTCCCATCCTCTCCTTTCATGGCCTTCTCCCTGGTGCACTTCCTTCTCCCCCCGCTGGGGCCATCTCGCCTAGACCCCTGGGAGTCGACTCGTCAAGGGGGGGAGCCAGCTCCTGGGGGGTCGGGGTGGAGCTGCCACCCTGAGGAGCAATGCTTCGCAGCATCTCCATGATGCCCTGGATGGAGGCCATGAACTCTTGCCTCCCCACAAAGGGTCCGGGGGTGGGGAGCTCGCCGAGATCATCACTACCTCCTTGACCTCCCGTCATGACACTCTCCTGAGACCTTCTGTGCTGGTCACTCTCCACGCTCACCGCACCAAAGTGTTGGAACCAAAAACTTGGTCCTTGTGGAGTTCGGGGTCCCTTGAAAGGGGTGACCTCACACCTACTACACTCAAGAGAACGTCACGGACCGGAGACTTAGGAAACTATGAACAGACCATCGGCTCTAGCGCGGAGGTCCCACCTCACACCCGGAAGGCTACCTGAGCACTTCCCCTCCCTAGCCAATGCTCGACCTAGGGTGCCTTGAAGAGCTCTCTCCACTCTACCAAGAAGAAGAAGCTAAGGGAGGAGGAAGCCCAAAAAGCCCCCTCTCCAAGGCACCCAAGGGGGTCTATTTATAGTTTTCCAAAACCCCATGGACCAAAAATGACTGAGATACCCTCACGCCCAAACAGCCTTGGGCCAATAGGAAACGCCCACGCCGGGGGGCAGAGGGGTAAAACGCCCCCAAGGGCACAGCGGTAAAAGCACGCCGCCAACACCCCGCCCCCGAACATCCGAGACGGCTCCAGGCCGCCGGGCAGGCCGCGAGCAGGCCGCCCGGGCGAGCCCCAGGCCGCCGGGCAGGCCGCGAGCAGGCCGCCCGGGCGAGCCCCAGGCCGCGGCCGCCTCGCCCGCGAGCAGGCCGCTCGGGCGAGACCGGCCGCTGGCCGTCTCGCCCGCGAGCAGGCCGCCCGGGCGAGAGCCAGGCCGCGGCCGCCTCGCCCGCGAGCAGGCCGCCCGGGCGAGAGCCAGGCCGCGGCCGCCTCGCCCGCGAGCAGGCCGCTCGGGCGAGACCGGCCGCTGGCCGCCTCGCCCGCGAGCAGGCCGCCCGGGCGAGACCGGCCGCTGGCCGTCTCGCCCGCGAGCAGGCTGCCCGGGCGAGAGCCAGGCCGCGGCCGCCGCGCCCGCGAGCAGGCCGCTCGGGCGAGACCGGCCGCTGGTCGTCTCGCCTGTCCCTACCACGGACTCAACAGGGCAGGGCGGGTGCTAGCCAACTTGCCGCACCCGCCCCCCAACAAAGGAGCCACTGGGGGGAGCCAATTTTTCCTCCCCCCTAATAGTATGTTTTCAAGCCAGAGCCAAAATTGGCCACCGAGAGTGCAAAATCTCCAAAAGGCTTAAAAACTAAGCACGCCTTATTTAGGGTCTACTCCTCGCGAATACGGGGTTGTACACACGGGAGGAGGAATTAGAATCGTCGGATGGACGATCTGAGCCGGTGACATATTTTATGTATTTTTTGTAATTTTATTTCATGCATATTTAGTGATTTTATGTTTCGGATGATCATGGCATTGTAGAAAATGAACCAAAATAGATAATAACAATGATGATGGCGAGATGTTATGATTTAGATTAACATTTTTTTCAAGTAAATTAGATTGCAGAGTTACCTGATAGAATCTAGTATGCTCCCAATGAAACCGCCAAGAAATGATATCCTTGCTACGTCATTCATCGTGTCGACAACACCCAACCCGTACCCTATTTTTGAAAGCACAAAAATCAAGAAATAACAAAATAACAAGGCGTGCGCTTAAACACTGGTAAATCAGAATAACATGGCAAAAAGTTTCCTTGGAATTTGGGAGTTATATATGACTTTTGAGACTTGACAGTATTTCATTGATTTCGAATTTATATTCCAAAGAATTACGATCTGAGCTCTGCGGGTTTATTTAGGACTTACCATTCTCATGGATGTAGATAGGAGGATCATTGTATGTGTTTTTGAGATAATTCAGTATTTTCCGAAGACTGCCGAAATCATTAACCATGTGACTAGGTGGAAGAATCTGGATTTGCACAATGGAAATTGTCATCACGCCGTGGATTAACAGAGAAAAAATCTGGAGTTGGATCTGCAGACGCATGAAAACTTACCCGACTTTCTGGTGGAATGTCCTTGAAGGCTGCAATAGAAGTGTATGTGATGAATTCTTAAAATCCGAAGGTATCATCAATCTACTAAATAAGTACTTCAAAACAAATATAACCTGTGAACTTAGCACGCATGTCTGAACTCGCGTCTCGAAGAGTTGTACTAGAATCGTCGGTGACATATAATGCGAAGTAATAGTTAATTCCAATGAAGTCATATGATCCTTTCACTTTCTGGGACTCGGATTTAGTGAACGGTGGGAGCCTGGAGCCTGCATTTTTCTTCATGATCTCAGGGTAGTCTCCAAACACCAGTGGGTTCAAGACCCTGAAAAATGACCAAGTAGTGCTTACAACAGCTTATGCAATTGGAGAACACATGGGGATGCACACATGCACAGAAAAGCACAGAGAGATGGATAGAGACAATGAGTGGATTAATGGGTGGGTGGATTAGAGAACACATGGGGGAACACACATGGACACATATATAAGGTCGACCTCCCCTCCAACTTTGCATAATTATATGGACCTCCCTTCTAAATTTTAACAAAACCTCCCCTCTAAGTTTGCATTGTTAACATGTACAAAAAACAACTTGAAGAAAAGTAGAAGGGAGGTCCTTATAATTACGCAAGATCGCGACGTAGTTTTTTTCAATTCATCCTACACACACACACACACGTTTGTGCACACACTGACATCAAATTCAAGCCCGTGTACGCATGAATGCAAGCGCCTGCGCAGAAATTACAATATAAAAAATTGCGAACAATTAACTCACCAGCCTAGTAAGAAGTCACGTGCTCTCTTTGTTGCAACAGCATCTTTGGTAGAATTTGTTAACGGTACGAACCAAATAGTGTAGATGTTGATGCCAATTTTTCCTTTTTGAGTGGTCTGAATATAAAAGAATACGAAGCAATATAACAATAATTTAATTTATTGGCTGGATCAACCATAAAATATTATTTCATAAATCATCCATATGTAACAGAAACGTGCACAGCTAAGGATATACCCATAAAAAAAGAGTGATATTGGGCCTCATGCATATAATGAGAAGAAAGCCATTTATCATGCAGTACAAAAGGAGTCCCTTCCCATATGGGACTAAAATTAGATTCAATAATGCATATTCCAACACAAAACAAGAGAACAGTTCTAATCTGCCTAACTTGTGGCGCAGGACGAATCTATAGGCGCCGGGAAACCTACGACCTAACCCTGCATGCTATGCAAATCCGACGGTTAGATCACAATTGAATAATAAATAAAACATCCCACGCAAAATAAATCCACGACAAGACAAAATATTTTATTAGGGCAAAAGCAAGTTTAGGCTTTCCTCCGCGTGGAGAGCCAAAGTAAGAGCGCGCGGCGAATAAACCCTGCAAATCACTATATTTATCTAAACAAAAACTACCATGCAAGATATTCAAAACAAGTACAAGATTTCATCCAATATAAATATGCTGAAAATAATAATCCGAAACAACAAGGACTCACCAAATAGTGGACTAACCAAGACACTGAAGAATCCGGAGCCAGAGATGCGTGTATGACGATCCGAGGTGGAACCGGAGGCGTGGAAATGTAGGTGGCTGTCCTCGACGGTAGAGGGTGGAATCAGACCGAAAATGGATAGAACCGGCCACGTGTGGGTAGATCCAGGCGAGGAGGGGAGGTATCGGGTATGTTGGAGTGGACCCGGGCTGTAGAAGTGGTGGGGAGTGAGTGTCCGGGTTGGATCTGGACAGAAAGTCCAGATCTGGGCAGATCTGATGTGGAAGGAGGTTGGGGTGGCTCCACGGGAGTAGGGGACGGCGGCTGTGGGTTGGTGGCCAGAGGAAGGCAAGGGGCTTGGTGGCGGTGCTGCAGGGTGGCCAGGGAGATGGCGGCTGAGGGTGGACAGGCTGGAGGAGGGGCTGCTTGGCTGGTTGCTTTCAGGAAGGGGTTGCTGGAGGCTTTAAACCCGGCGGCCAGGAAGGGGGAGGGAGGCGGGTTGGCGGCAGTTTACCGGAGGAATTTGGGAGGCCGGCGGTGGAACAAGGAGGGGGAAAACTCTATGCAATGAATAGTAAAATACATTTTTGTATAGTGAAACTCAAGGGAAAGGAATTCTGGACAGCAGGCCAACCACCGGTGGCTGGATTTTCTGATGGGCTGAGGGCGTCGGCAAGGGGTTCTGGAGGGGGGAGAAAGTGACTCGGGTTAGGGGGTACCTTGGGGAGGGAGATACAAGCCTAGGAGTCGTCACCTAGGGTTCCACGGCGTCGGCACCGGGGAGTGATCGCTGGAATACGGGAATAGAAGTGTCCAAATTCTGCCAATGACTTAGATCAGCCCCTAAGAGGTCTATTTATAATAAAGAGAAGATTAGGGCATCCCCCATCAACGGCTATGATTGGCTGGAGGTGAGGCTACCCAAATACAACAAAATAAATGCAAACATAGTGAAATAATATATCAAATCGATTCGCAACGCGAATCCGGACACATCTGCGGAGTCCGATCGTCGACCCGGGCACGTCATATATGGAAAGTCACCAATCAGCCCCGAACGGGCCCAAAACTCGTTCTCCACTGCAAGTTCTCGTCTCTGCTCCGCATCAACTTGTCTCTTATAATACAAATTCAACTCTCTGACAATGCTTTAGTGGAGAGGTTAGTATTATGAAAATATCATTTCCCTTGATTTTTTGATGCAATTTATTAAGGATTTAGTGTCTCATGAACTCATTCGATCGGGAGTGACTAGATTTGCTATTGTTTTTTTATATTTTATTATAGCGCATTTTAGAGAGGAAGAAAGAGTTAAGGGCTATGTTTAATCCCAACAGTAGGACGACTCGAAGTTAGCTAACACAACGGCTGGAAAGGAGGTAAAATACAGATGTTATCTTTTATAGTTATTCATTTGCTCTTTGTTTCCATTATTGTATTTAATTGGAAGATTTTTAAGAGATCTGGAGATGGACATCAGCATTTTCTCTACTTTAGTGGGCAGGTTGAGAATACTGATGGGGGCATGCCTTCATGAGAAGAATATATGGAGATATGACAAATGCTAATAGATATCTTCCTATACTGAAGTTAATTGATAGTAGATCCGAGAGCAAGTTGAGCACACCTTTGCATATCATTAATATTTTGTTTTGGATACTGCTCTACTTTCTTTTGAGATATACAAGAGTGATTGTTTATTAGTGTATATATATATATAATATTTTGTTTTCTAAGATACAAAAATTTAATATCTTAAAATATCCACGACATGTCTTCAATGCCCAACATCTAAAAAATTGATGTCACTGATGCCCGATATATAAAGCATTGATTATTCTAGAGCTCTCTCCTCTGTATTTTATGTAAAGGTTCTCCTATTTTACAGTCAAATAGGAAATTCTACATTTCTACATTGAATCATAGAATCTGGTATTCCATGAGTTGACTAACCTCCCTGAAATAGATGGTCACTTACTAAAGAAAGAGTGAAAGAGAAAAGGCCAGTCCTTCAACTTATACTCTCTTCAGGATAAACTGCAGATATTCTCAAAGCATCTATCTCGTCCTGCCTTCTCATATTCTAGATCCAAGTTAAGAAAAATCAATGTGCATGCACCATCTTGTGGGGGAATGCAGTCATATATAAAAACCAATGTACTTCTCTAACATCTCTCTCTCTCTATATATATATACATACATACATACATACATATGACCATCTTCCCACGGGCTACGTCCGTGCTCGATGCTCTCGGGCGGCTTTCGGCCGCAACCAGGCGGGCTTCGCTCGCCTCAGCACGGGCTTCACCCGTACTCGGTGCTCCAGGTGACTTAATGGATTTTTTTTTGTTTTTGACGGCAGGCTCCTCTCTTCCCTCTCTCTTCTCTCTCTTCCCTCTCTCTATCCCTATCTCTCCCTCGCTCTCCAACTCTCACCGCCTCTCTCTTCTTATTATTATGTATATTTTGTACCGCCTCTCTCTCCCTAATAATATATAATGTTATTAAATAATATATCTCTCGCCTCCCCCTCCCTCTCTTTCTCCCCTTCTCTCTCTCTCCCTATTATTTTATCTATATCTCTGCCACTTTCTGTCTCACTCTCACCGCCCCTCTCTGTCCACTATCTTTCTCTGTAAAATGTTAAATAAATAATATATATAGAGATATTATTTACATATATAGATGCACACCTCCTGACCGCCTCTTGCCGCCTGCTGCCGCCCACCTCTCTCCCATCGCTCCTCTCTCTTTCTATTGTCCTTAACAGGCTATAGGTTAGGAGGGCTACTCTTTTTCTTTTTTTAATGATAAAAAGATCCGACAGTTGATGAATTCTGCATCCAAATCGGACGGCTGCAATCACTCCAATGAGTTTATAATTCATGAATTTGATATTTCCTATATAGTGGTAGAGATATATAAAAGATAGAAAATAATCTTAAGTGATTTAGAGATTAGATAATGCATCAGTTAAACAGGTAGATAGAGTTAGTGTAAAATGATTAGATAGGAGAAGTGATAAAGTTGAGGTAACATAGATGAAGGTAGTTAAATATGTTAATATCTATAGTAGAACTTGATAGGAATGAAAGGAAATGAGGATTAATAAAACCGTCATAAATTTTTTGATGATGACAATGAATAATTTTCATTATGCTTTAATTTGGCAGAGTGATCAACAAACTGGTACCTTAGTCTTATTATTTAGCCTTAATGAAGTGAAGTATAGAGTTTGTACTCTAGGAATGATTTCTTTCTTTCCTACACTGTTGCTCGACTGTAATTAAACATTCAATTCAAAATAGAAATTATTAATTTTGATAAAAAAACAATGTCATCTTAACTATTCAAAGAATTTCAGCATAGAATATCTTGAGAAAAGATAATCATTGTCAATTTGACAATAAAAGCTCTAAAATTTGCTTACAGGCTCTTAAGTTGAGAGAATCTTGATTTACCTGATATTTATTCCTGTACAAGTCAACCGCTGCAGAATGAGCCAATATGTAATTACGGGCACTGATGTATGGCTCCACAGATGAATCGCCTCCTGTACAGTTAACACCATATGGATATGAACATCGTCGAGGAGGGAAAAATCCATAATCAAAGGAGGCATATGAGTTGATGTTGGGCTCATTCATGGTGGTCCAATGGGAAATCCTATCGCCAAACTCTTTAAAGCACACATCAGCAAATTCCTTGAAATCATCGCTGGAAAACATCTCCATATAGTCAAAAATACAGGCATGCGAAGTTCTTTTCATTACTCACAAAAAAATCTGGATATTTACATGATTTTTGGGCTTATCCATCCTCCATACTCATCTTGAAGCACCTGAGGAACATCCAGATGATGCAAGGTCACGTGAGGCTGAATACCTGTTTCATTTAGAAGGTAAAGTTACATAATTAGGACTGGAGGTTAAAGTGGGAAGGCTTAAGGTACAGTGTGGTGATTTGTTGCCAGTTAATTAGCAATCTTAGTCAAGTATTTTTTTTAATTCTGATTAAAAAGAGAGACATCAGCTTATTAGTTCTTGTCAGTAATTTTCAATCTTGATTAATAGCATGAGTTCAAAGTTAAATAGCATACCATACTTGATGAGCTCATTGATGACATTGTTGTAGTACTCCAAGCCTTTAGGATTTACTGGTCCTCTTCCTTCTGCACTCCAAGATCCAAAATACATATATTTCAATGATAAATAGGGAGTAGCAGTATGAAACATATATGTCTACCTGGTCATCATGAGAAGGATGGTTATTTAACTAATCATTCAGATTGGTTTAACATGAATTCTTTCCAGCATTCATACTTATTCGAGTGACCTTAACTAAGTTTCAGATTGCCTCTTTCTCCTGTGTTCTGTACTGGGTGATTTGATGTAGGAAAAAGTATCAAAACAAGTGAAGACTTTCAATCTATGAAGTGAAATGAATGTTGTTCGTCGTTAGAAATATATTATTTTGTAGGGAATTTTCTGCAATTGTGTAAGCTTTGTCTTGAGTTCCCTAAGGCTCGATATTAAGCATGTTAACCAATAGAGCGTTTTGAGAAAGCATCAAGGGTTATGAAAGATGAAACTAGCAAGTACGTTAACACACAAATAACACTGCATAGATTTCCTATTTCTGGCAAAAATTTTGGAACCGGGCTCCGGGTTTAATGTGAGAGCGACACATGGCGTAATTGTCGGCCGGGAAATCGCGCTATTTCAACCGAAAATCTGGTGCGTATGTTTTCCCTTTAGCTAATTCACGCTAGCTGCTCTTAACAATTGTTCAACAAAATTTCCTCTGCGTTCGGCCTTTCACAAATAATCACATCATTTCCTCTGCGTTCGCCCTCTGTTCTTCTTTTTGCCTGTCTGGGCTGCATTTGATTCTACCTACAAGGAGGCATCACTCGACACCTTATTAAGGAGAATGAGGAAAATACAGGTAGTAAATTGATTTTGATAGTTTACCTAAACCATCACTCTGTTTATTGACCTTCCAAGAGATCAAAATGACTGTTTTATTTATTTATTTATTATCTAGGAAATGACTGTTGGTATATCCATATTATTTTTGATCTCCTGGGAGATCAGAAATGATCTCCCGGGAGATCAGAAATGATCTCCCGGGAGATCAGAAATGATCTCCCGGGAAATCAAAATTGATCTCCCGGGAAATCAAAATGGATCTCCTGGGAGATCAACCCAGGACATTTTTTTTGATCTCCTGAGAGAATTTCAAATCTCCCGGGAGATCAAACTTGATCTCCTAGGAAATTATTTTTGATCTCCTGGGAGATCATTTCAAATCTCCTAGGAGATCAAACCCATGAGATCAAAAATAATTTCCTAGAAGATTATATCGATTCTGCAATTATTTTTTAATATATTGATGTTATCATGTTTATAGGATGTTTTTCCAATAGTGAATAATGAAGAGGAAGCTTATGAATTCTACTGTCAGTATGCTCTTAGGATTGGATTTAATGTGCGTAAAGAGCACATGTTATTTTGGCACGACACTAGAATTTTAAAGTTACGTGAAATTGATGTAAGGGCGGATCAAAATAAGTGTCAAAAGTTCAAGATTCAGAATTTAAATTTCAGACAATTTGTTCGGTTGTTATTATATTTAATGCGAATAAAGAAGGTAAACAGTTGACTGTTGACAAATTGGTGAAAGAACATAATCATCACCTTGCTACGAAAAATGAAAGACACTTGTGATGCGTGTACGGAAAGTGCACAGGTCACACAAGTAATATAAAATGGACGAATTTTCCCAAGTATCAATCTCACAAGGAACACAGTAAGGTGGAGTTAACTTTCGAGGAAGGACTTGAGATTGAAGTGCTCGAGGTCGGGGTTATGATGGGACTTTTGGTTTGCGGAAAAAAAATAACATAAACAAAATTAACAACTACTATGCAGGCCGCTATGCACTGCTTCGCTTGGCGGGATGGAGACTATGCAAGCCGCTATGCACTGCTTCGCAAGGCGGATGGACGAGTAGGCAAGCAGATGGAATGGTTCGCACTGACGGATGGTTAAACGGGCCATTAGCACCGCTTAGCTTGGCGGATGGAAGAGTAGGCGCACGGAATGGACGAGTAGGCTTGCGGAATGGAGTGGCGGGTGATGGTGGAATGGCGGAGCACTTCAAGCACAAACTAAACTAACAATGATTTTCACAAACATGAAACTAACATTATAAATCATAGTTTAGTGGCATACATTATCATAATATGATAATTACATTCAACATCAACTACACAAGGGAAGAAAAAGGCAAGAGATACAACCGAATCCAGAGGCTTGTTGTAGATTCACGGTAGGAATCGCCAGGTCGTCAATATGCGTCCTAGCTCGGTCCCAACTATCGTTCGGGGTAGAGGAGGGCTGTCACTTCCTCCCAATGGACTTGTCTTCTCCGGTAAACTACAATTCGGCCATGTCTGATGCGAAGAACTCCTTGCTTGGTGATGAAGATGAGTGTAAAATCCTCTCCTTGAAAGTGATTGGATGATGTGAAGTGGCCTAAGGCAAAGCCCTCATGAAAGGGGGAAGAACGGAGTTGGAGCTCCTCCTGCGGCGAGAATGGCGAAACTGGTTCGGGTTGAAGATGATCTTTTGAAATTAGGGCAAACATGCGGCTTAAATAGAGAATTTGTGAAAAATTAGCCGCGCACGGTCGTGCGATCGAACCGTGCGATATTTACGAAAACAATCAGCGCAACAGGCCAAGGATCCGCCCATGCAATTTTCCTTCACGCACTGTTGCATCAACTGTGCGCGAACAAAAACGCACGGGTAGAGACAGAACTGCGATTTTCAGGCCAAACACAAGCTTGTGCGATTTTCCTCTCGCACGGTTGAAACCAACTGTGCATGAAGAAAACGCACGGCCACTAAAAACAACAAAATTTTGGACAAGCAGGTCGCCCGTGCAATTTGCTCTCGCACGGTTGAAATCAACTGTGCGTAACCACTTCGCACAGGCAGAGGTAATACCCAGGATTTGAGCAAAAGAGAACGCACGGGTAAAATGCCAGTGCGCAAAGGAAAAATGCACGACTGTGCGATTCCCCAGAATTCAACAATTTCGTTTGTGGCAGTAAATCATCATTGGCAAAATGTGTGTATCCGTACAGATATCCTAAAGATACTTGTGGCCATATATAAATATTGTTGGAGGGAGTATGAGCTAGCTTGCCCCTCACAGCCCTAACATTGTTCATTAAATATGAATGTATGGCTTGGGCCCAATTATATTTTTGGAAGGCTTTCGACTCCGACAACTCCTCATACAGCTATGGAATATGTTCTAGACTAGAAAGAAAGAATAGATTGCATAATAGAAATAAAAAAAGATTTCAAGTTAACTGCACAACTTCTATTATCCATTTCCACAACTTCTTTAAAATAGATTTTGTCCTAGCAGCATAAAGTTTCAGGTAGATAACTATATTCTCCCCAAAATTTGGCAGACCCATAATAAATGCTACATCATTTGGGGTAAATAATAGCTTCATTGATCCAATGGAAAATGTGTCCTAACTTGAATCAAACACTGAAACTAAATAATACAGAAGCGGAATGTTTTGTGGTACCCTTGGAGCAGTGAATATGAACAAGACATTTAATTCCTTAAGCATTTGCTTCTCCTCCTCAAGCAGTCGACCAATAATATTTGCTACTTGGCCAATAAAATTAGGGAAATAGCACCTTAAACTTAAGAAATTGCGGCTTCCACCTTTCTCCATCTATGTTTGTCAAACAAGGGGGAATCATTGACATCATATTTGTCAAACAAGTAATAGTTACTAAATGATCTCCCTGGAAATAAAAATAGATTTCCTGAGTGGGAGATAAAAATTGATCCCCTCGGTGGGAGATCAAAAATGATCTCCCTGGAAATCAAAATAGATCCCCTGGAAATCAAAATAGATCTCCCAGAAGATCTTTTTTTGATGTAAGTTCCTCGTTAATGTGAGGAACTTACATCTGGATGATGTTTGAAGGACGAGCCTGGAGAAATTTCAGGATGACGACGACGGGGATGCACAAGATGATGGTGAGGGTTAGCACAAGTTCATCGGAGATTAATGAGGGGATAAGGCAATGGTTTGATGCCCGAAAACAGCCCGCAGAACACTCTCACGCAGAATTATCTGAGTCCGAATCTCGCAAAAAGCATTGATTGGTTCCTGAACTTTATCTACTTTTTAAAATCAGTCTTTAAACTTTCAAGCGATTGATATCAGTCCCTTAACTATCAAAAAACATCAAAATTAATCTCTTAGTAGATTCTGTTATAAACCTCACAAAAAGGTTTATGTAGATCTTTTATATAAATCTTTAAGAATTACGAAAATGAAATTTTAATGAAAAAATAGTACTTGAGAGATGAATTGGACAGCTTTTATTATTTTTATGGATCTTTTATTTGTAGCTTCGTAGTGTTAGAAAATAATGAGAAAAATAATTTAATATTATTCATCCCTTAATGGGGTACATATACATTGAGAAGAGGTCCAATCTTTACAAATAAGAGATGTGAGACTAAAGGAGAGAGAGAAACAATGAGCCAAGAAACTGGGCTTTTACATATAGGCTGTATACACCTATATATATATATATATATATATACATATGTATGTATATATATACATATGTATGTATATATATACATATGTATGTATATATATACATATGTATGTATATATATACATATGTATGTATATATATACATATGTATGTATATATATACATATGTATGTATATATATACATATGTATGTATATATATACATATGTATGTATACATATATATGTATGTATATATATATGTATGTATATATATACATACATATATATGTATATATCTATATATAGATACATATATATATATACATACATATATATGTATGTACATACATACATATATATGTATATATCTATATATAGATACATATATATATACATACATATATATGTATATAGAAAAGAGTGTATTAGCTCGAGCTATTTTAGAAAATTATACCGCGAATACGGTATTTCGAGATTTGGGCCCCGAAAAATGTCAGTTCCGCACATTGTACAAACGCGTGGTTGCGGAAGAGACATTTTTCGGGGTCCAAATCGGGGGTCTAAACTGCTTCATTTGAAAAAGTGATCAACATGAATGTTGTAGATCTACAACTTTCATGTTGATCACTTTTTCAAATGAAGCCGTTTAGGGGGTCTAAATCAGGAAATACCGTATTCGCGCTATAATTTCTAAAATAGCGCGAGTGTATAGTCTCCAAGCTCATATATATCTATATATATATATATATATCTATATATATCTATATATATATATATATCTATATATATATACACACACACACACACTATAGGCCGTTGGATCTGTCTCAATAATTTAACCACCGTCGGATCTAAAGCTTTTAATCTACTCCCTCTCTCTCTCCATGTTTTTGTAGGTCTCCTAAACTTAGCAGTAGGGTGTCCTAAACCTAAGAATTTCATATGGCCCCTACCCTACAAAGTGTAAATACCATTTTATCCTTCAAAATTTGAAAAACTTTCACTAAAAATACCGGTCTAACCAGTGTGTCGGCTCTGCAAATTAACCCCGCAAGTCTAGCCTAAACAACCTCTGCCTCGCCCGCCAATTATAAGAAACATTTCAAACATATCTCCCTCTCAAAATATTTATACTATAGTGAACACTCTGAAACAGGCAATGTGGGACAAAAGAATCAAGTACAACGGAGGGTTAATAACATGAGCCCTATTTTTTACAATTTTGAGTCTGATTTGTATCTTATTTGAAAAAGTGATCAACATGAAAGTTGTAGATCTCATCTAGACGAATAACTTTCATGTTGATCACCTTTTGATTTGAATCCGTTTAGGCCCCGAAAAAGTCGCGCCGAATATAGGTAAGTACATCTATATTTTTTCGGAGACCAAATCGGGGGCCTAAAAAGGTTTAAATCAAAAAGTGATCAACATGAAAGTTATTCGTATTGATGAGATCTACAACTTTCGTGCTGATCACTTTTTCAAATAAGATACAATTAGTCTCAAAATCATAAAAAATGTGACTCGCGCTATAAAGGCCTAATATAACATACGCTAATATGCTCCAAATAAAATTTAAATTAATAATGGCAAAGCCCGCCAGGGGCACGGGTCGAGGTACTGTCGCGATTGGTCATAGAGATCACTCGTGTGTGTGTGTGTATTTAAACACCCCCTCTCAAATAAATAGTGAGGAAGTGAAATTGTCTTGTTAGATAATGTTGACGGACATAGTGACAATCAATCTCAATATGCTCAGTGCACTCGTAAAACACGGGATTGGAAGCAATCTAAATAACACTTGTATTATCACAGAACAACAGTGTAGCTTCTGAGATTGAAATGTGGAGATCTTGTAGGAGACGTCGAAGCTAAGTTATCTCAGCAACAGTGGTGGTCATAGCATGATACTCAACTTCAACACTAGAACGAGATATAACATCTTGTTTCTTGACTTCCAAGAAATCAGAGAATCTTCAATAAAAATGCAGTATCTGGTGGTGGATTTACAATCAGAGACATCGCCAGCCCAATCAGCATCGGTATATGCACGAAGATTTAAGGATGAGTTAGATGAAAAAAGTAGTGATCTAGTCATTGTGCCACGAAGAAAATGCAAGATGCGGAGAAGAGCAACATAGTGAGTATTTTGGGGTTGAGAAATAAACTGACTGATGATATGGACAGCATGAGAGATGTTCGGACGAGTGATGGTGAGATATACCAGCATTCCAACCAATTGTTTGTATCTTGATGGGTCGGGTAGAATTTCTCTTTCTTGTGAACTAAGCTTGAGATTTAGTTTCAGTGGAGTAGCAACAATACAACCATCAGTTAACGCAGCTTTATCAAGAATCTCAGTAATAAACTTTTGTTGGGATAGAAGATAACTCCCGGGAGAGTGATCAATTTCTAGACCAAGAAAGTAATGAAGAGGTCCGAGCTATGAAGCACATATACTTCCCCGAAGGCAGCGTACCCGTACCGGGTACGTATCTGATACTGGTACGACCCAATACTCGACAGATATACCTATGTGGACACATTTGGATTTAGCACATCATTTTGCATCAACACGTTCAGTACATGTACTTGTAACAGAAATGTACCAGAAACATACTTGATACATATACACAACTTAATTGGACGTACCAACGCTTCCTAACATAGAAGAAGAAGAAGAAGAAAAAAAACCAATGAGTAGACTTAAATTTAATTTTATCTCTTTTGGTTAAACATATAAGATGTTAGATTTTGTGATATTTTTGAAAGCCTAATGTTTGAAAACTTTATGTTATGTACTTATGTTACATTGATTTGTGGACTTGTACTTCAAGTTATGATTTATGTTTGATGTTTGGAGAACTATTTATTGAACTCGTTATATATATTATATATATATATATATATATATATATATATATATATATATATATAATATTATATTTATTAAACGTATCATGACGTACCCTTATCCTTGGTTTTTAAATTTAGTCGTACCGCCGTACCGAGTATGTATCGTACCCGGTACCAGTATCCATACCGGTGTTTCCTAGGGTCCGAGATCTTTCATTTCAAACTGAGTCTTGAGGTGATCCTTGATCTGTTGAATATGCCATGAGTTGCCGCCTGTGACAATCATGTCATCAACATACACGGTAGGAAAGTGCCAGAGGAATGTGTGAATAAGGCTGGATCTAAGAGGCTTGCAGTAAAGCCGGGTGACAGGATGACATTAGTTAACTTGGAGATCCATGCACGAGGGGCTTGTTTGAGTTCATAAAGAGCCTTGCGGAGGTGACTGATTTGTCCTGCTGAGTGAGGGACTCTTGGTGGTGGTGTCATGTAGACATTTTCGGAGAGGTCACCATGAAGAAAGACATTCTTGACATTCAGTTGTGAGATATCCCATGAGTAGCGACAATGACAAGGATAGTGCGAATGTCAGTCATTTTTGCAACTGGGGCAAATGTCTCATCGTAGTCAATGTCATGTTATTATTGAAAACCACGGATGACAAGTCGAGCCTTGTATCTATTAATTGTTCCATCAGCTAATGTTTTGATTTTGTAGACCCATTTACAGCTGATGAGATAAATACCCTTAGGTAATGGGGCAATGTCCCAAGTTTTGGCATTATGTAGAGCAAGCAATGGCCTTCTGTCAGACAGGTATAGATGCGGCCTCTTGGTATGTCTGGGACTCCTGATGACTAGAAGTAATAGAGAGGAAGACTTGAAGAGCAGGAGTATGAGAAGAGAACAGGGTAAGACGATTCGGGGATTTGTGTGGTCCAGTAGAGCGATGAAGAGGTACCGGAGATGGAGGAAGATCATTGTTGTCTAGAGGAGGAACAAGTGTGTTAGAGAGCTCAAAGTTACAAGAAGAACCCTCAGATTGTTCAGGTCTTGTGGGAGAGACTGGAGTAGGGACTTGAGAAGTGGACGTTGGTATATGATCAAGGAATATCAAATCTTTTGGAGTAGAGGATGGTAGAGGTATATGAAGGTTAGGAAGAGCATAATATAGGAGATGTTTGAGAAAGACCACACGACAGGAGATACGCATGTGTTTGGCAACATGATCCTATATATAGCCTTTGTGGTGAGAGCTATAACGAAAGAAGAGAAACGATGAGTGAGGAGACAACTTGTTGCGTTCTATTGCAGGAAATTAAACAAAGCATGTGCAACCAAAGACTCTCAAAAAAGAGTACAATGAGGGCTTATGATGGAGACATTCATATGGGGATATGTTTTGCAGATTTATAGTTGGTATTATGTTAATTAAGAATACGTTTGTGTGAATTGCTTCATCCCAAAACAGAGTAGGAACAGAAAAGGTGAGTAGAGACCGAGCAACCTCCATGATGTGGCGATCACAGCTTTATGAAACCCCATTTTATTGATGAGTATGGGAGCATGAGGATTGCGTAAGAGTTCCTTGAGATAGAAGGAACTGTCGAAACGTGTGTGAGAGATATCCCCCCCCCCCCAAGAATCAAAACGTAGAGTTTTGATTTTGCAAGAGAACTGAATTGTGACCATAGAGGTGAACTCAACATATTTATAATAAACATCAGATTTTGCATTTAATAAATAAAGTCAAATAAAGAGAGAATAGTCATCAACAAAAATAACATAATATTTATTGCCGTCTTTTCAAATACATGGGAAGGACCCCATACATCAATATGAACTAAGTCAAAAGGAACAACAGATATAGAGGAACTAGAGTAAAACGAGGAGATAATCTGACGGCCTCTAATACAGTGATTATGTTGGTGTTTATTTTGTGGTGTGCGGGCAACATGCTTGTACATATATAAATAGTAAAGAGAAATGAAAGAAGCCCTAATCATCAATTTTTCCTCATGGTATCAGAGCTAGGTTTCAATTGCTTTCTTCCGCTCGTTCGTTGCTCAGTTGTCGGGACGACACACTGAAGGTCTCGTCTCCTTGTTGAAGAAGCAGGAAGCTGCTTGCGACGATCGACTGAAGGAGACACTTGCGATCGATCGACGGAAGGATAAGCTGTCTGCAATCGATCGACGGAAAGAGAAGAAGCTTGCGAATCGATGGAAGGAGAAGGTGATTCGATCGTGCGGTTCCGTTCTCGCAGAAGCTAGATCTCGCATGAGGAGTTGCTTGCGAGAAGACGTTGCGATCGAGAAGCTCGTGGGCGTTGCGATCGACAGTAGGGTTCCCGCAAAAGCTAGATCCCGCGGGAGGAGTTGCTTGCGAGAAGATGTTGTGATTTAGAAGCCCGTGGACATTGTGGGGCTATCGTAACTTCTGATGGAGGATATTCTCACGAAGCTAGATCTTGCATAGGTGGTCACTTTATTGAAACTATCGGGTTCATCGCCTCGACCGGTGAAATCGGACCTTCTGCTGGTCTATCAGAAGCTCGATGGGCCGACCACTTATCTGGGATGGTCACGTCGCGTGAAGAAACCCCTTGCAACACAGAAGGTTGGAGGTTTATTGACAGGGGAGTTGAAGAAGCCAGAGAACCCAACTGTTGGAGATGACTGAGAATCAACCCACATGACATGTTCATGTGGCTTCTCAACTCGACAGTCCCATCGACTGTTGCCATGGTAGATGACTTGAGACAGTCATGGAGGTTTGAGAAAAGCTGAAAAGTACTTATGATGGAGTAGGGAACACCGTCCGGGTCTTCCAGGTGAAGCGAGAAACCGATGACATAGTTCAAGGTGAGAAGACTGCGCAGGAGTATGCCTCCAAGTTAAAACGTCTATGGGTGGACTACGACCATGCTTCTTGTGGGGTGAGTTGCAGTGACCCATAGTGTAGGGCCTCCAAGATATCGTGTAGGAGGAACATGAAGTTTTTAAAGGGGTTAGATAAAACGTTCGATCAGAGGAGACCCCTACTTCTGTCTGTACGAAGATTCCCTACACTTACAGATGTCATCTCGGCCATAATTCAGGAGGAGACTCGCCTCAAACTTCAAACAGGGACAGGAGGGTCCGTTGTAGTCAAGTCAGCACTAGCGCCTACTGGCTCAGGTGTTCAAGACTAACGAGAGGAAACCTGACAGTGCTACAACTGTGGGGAGATTGGGTCATCTTTGGTAATGCTTGGCCCAAACCATCCAAGGCGGGGATTTGGGTGGTGGTCATGGTCGTGGACGTGGAAGGGGTCATGGTGGCTGAGGTGGTTATCGGTCAATCTGGGGCATTAGTGGATGTGCTGAAGAGGCTGGTGTTATTTACACTAAGGAGGAACAGACCCTACTGAGCATGATGGAGGGCCTTAATAAGAAGCAAGCGGGTGAAGGTAGCAAGAGTGTAATTGGGGGAGCATTAATTTTCAACTATGTGACTCACCCTTCCAGGACATCGATTAGATTTGTTGACTCCAGTTCATCACGACATGTCATATGGACTTCCTACACTCGCTTAGTTATCGCAAATAACATCCAGATGGCGGATGGAACTTTCTATCAGTGGTCAGTAAGGCACGGTCAATTTCACAGGTTCGGCAAAACTATCCAATGTCTTGCATGCTCCTTCTTTTCTAGTTAGCCTCATATCCATCAGTTCCATTATTCTTAACTAAAATGTATTGTTACTTTTGATATTCCCAGACGACCTTTCAGGAGAGAAGAGACGAGACAGATACTTGGCATGACAGACTATGGTATTTGGATCGGGAAGGATTGGATGCAGCTCTTATATTTATTGCAGAGAAGACAGGAGAAGGGGTGATAAAAGATGAGCGCAGAGGATATACTTCTACTCCACCAGCATTTGGAGCACTCGGGTTTTGTACTTTAGCTAGATCATTTCCTTTGTCGTTTGAAAAGGCCAATAAACACAAACTAGGTTGTGATGCATGTGATTTGTGGTTAAGCTTACTAGAAGCTCCTACGTGAGCACGGGACGGATAAGCTCTTCTGTTTTTGATGTTTAGCACTCTTATGTATGAGAGTCTTGTGAGGTAAGTTTTTTGCATGGTTATAGGTATTGTGACATTTATTGATTGTGTGTCCCGTGCCACTTTGTTATATTTGATAAGAACTAAGAGTTATGTTTTTACCTGTTTCCGGGATTTCCATAAGCAAGTCCAAACACAATACGTCGCAATGATATAAGCATTAAGATTGGATAATGAACAGAGTACACTAATAGGACATTGACAAAGTACTTATCAGCCCATGAAATATTGCATCAGACCACCTGAGCATATACACCTGCACAGATTGGCGTGGCGGAGCGAAAAAACAGACATCTTATGGAGATGACAGGGAGTATGATGCTCAATATAAAGGTCTTCAGAGTTTGTGGGGGTATGCAGTGTTAACTGCAGCACAATTGATCAACATAATGTCGTCACAGATTCTAGGGTGAAAATCCCCATGTCAGGAGTTGCAAGAACATATGGGGATGCTTCCATTAAAATTATTTGGCTGTGTGCTTCGTGAAGAACAACAGACCAAAGTGTCAAGAAACTTGATGTGAAGGCGCTCAAGTGTATTTTTGTGGGCTACTCTGATACTCATAAGGGTATGTGTGTTGGAGTCCAGTGAAGAAGAGAAGTTTCATGAGCATGGATGTCCACTTCAGAGAGCTGTAACAGTACTACCAACAGAGGAGACCTCACTGTGCCAGAGATTACAACAACCGAAAGCATGAGGCGGAGAGGGAGAGTTTGGTGACAAATTTAGAAGTATGACATGAAGGATTTGTGGTGGAGGAACAAGAGGGTGATGAGGAGTAGGAGGAGCAAGTGAGAGGCGTGAGGCTACGACTCAAGGAGAACTACTTACATATTATAGGAAAGGGGAGTGAACTAGTATTCGTTCCTCCAGTGTCAGTGTCTAGTCCCTTGTCTACGTCAATTTCTCCTCCCGAAGCACCTCTACCACCACTGTCACTTTCTGATGAGAGCATTCCTTCCAAATCCACTCCCCGTCTAAAAGGTTACGGTCCGGATGACCACTCGCAGCAATGCGGGTAATCCCCCTAATAGATATGGTTGGGGTCTTGCTTCTTTTGTCTCCAATGATAATATCTCTTCTTCTCATGGAGCATTCATTGTATATTTGGTTAGTATTATTGTACCTAACAATCGATAGGTTGTCAAGAGCCGATCCAAAGTGAAAAGCAACAATGAAGGAGGAGATGAGAGCTCTTGAGAAAAACAAATCTGAGAGCTAACACACGACTACCAAACAACAAGAGGGTTGTCGGGTGCAGGTGGGTTTTCACGGTAAAGCAGAATCTGGATGGACAGGTTGAGCGCTACAAGGCTAGATTGGTCGCCAAGGGGTACATCCAAACATATGATATCGATTACGACGAGACATTTGGCACCTGTGACAAAGATGAGCATCGTTAGGACTCTGGCAGTTTAGCAGCGAATTGTGGATGGAAGTTGCATCAACTAGAAGTGAAGAATGCATTTCTTCATGGAGATTTGGCTGAGGAAGTGTATATGGAGATACCACCGGGGTTTGGCACGGTTAATACAGAAGGCAGAGTCAGCGATTGAAGAAGCCTCTCTATGGATTGAAGTTGTCTCCCTGTGCGTGGTTTGACTGATTCAGGAATACTATGATTGAGATAGGATATCAGCAAATCAATGATCACATGGTGTTCTTCAGCAAAATGAAGGTC
>CM077157.1:25249743-25315576 GCA_039583875.1 Platanthera guangdongensis
GGGTCGTGGACGTGGAAGGGGTCACGGTGGCTGAGGTGGTTATCGGTCAATCTGGAGCACTAGCGGATGTGCTGAAGAGGCTGGTGTTATTTACACTAAGGAGAAACAGACCCTACTGAGCACGATGAGCATGATGGAGGGCCTTACTAAGAAGCGGGTGAAGGTAGCAATAGTGGAATTGGGGGAGCATTAATTTCAACTATGCATGCTCACCCTTCCAGGACATCGGATTAGATCGTTGACTCCAGTTCATCACAACATGTGATATGGGACTTCCTACACTCGCCTAGTTATCGCAGATAACATCCAGTGGCGGATGGAACTTTCCAGTCAGTGGTCAGTAAGGGCATGGTCAATTTCACAGGTTCGGTAAAACTATCCAATGTCTTGCATGCTCCTTCTTTTCTAGTTAGCCTCATATCCATCAGTTCCATTATTCTTAAACTAAAATGTGTTGTTACTTTTGATATTCCCAATACGACCTTTCAGGAGAAAGAGACGAGACAGATACTTGGCATGACGGGCTATGGTATTTGGATCGGGAAGGATTGGATGCAGCTCTTATATCTGTGGCAGAGAAGACATGAGAAGGGGGGATAAAAGATGAGCGTAGAGGATATACTTCTACTCCATCACCAGCATTTGGGGCACTCGGGTTTGGTACTTTAGCTAGATCATTTCCTTTGTAGTTTGAAAAGGCCAATAAACACAAAAATTAGGTTTTGTGATGCATTGATTTGTTAATGAAATCACTAAAGCTCCTACGTGAGCACGGGACGGATAAGTTCTTCTGTTTTGATGTTGTGCACTCCTGATGTATGAGAGTCTTGTGAGGTAAGTTTTTTGAATTCTTATAGGTATTGTGACATTTATTGATTGTGTGTCTCGTGTCACTTGGTTATATTTGATGAGAACTAAGAGTTATGTTTTACCTATTTCCGGGATTTCCATAAGCAAGTCCAAACACAGTACGTCGCAATGATAGAAACATTAAGATTGGATAATGAACGAGTACACTAATAGACATTGACAAAGTACTTATCAGCTCATGAAATATTGCATCAGAACACCTGAGCATATACACCTGCACAGAATGGCGCGCGGAGAGAAAAAACAGACATCTTATGGAGATGACAGGGAGTATTATGCTCAATATGAAGGTCCTTCAGAGTTTGTGGGGGTATGCAGTGTTAACTGCAGCACAATTGATCAACAGAATATCGTCACGGATTCTAGGATGGAAATCCCCATGTCAGGAGTTGCAAGAACATAATGGGGATGTTTCCATTAAAATTATTTGGCTGTGTGCTTCGTGAAGAACAACAGACCAAAGTGTCAAGAAACTTTATGTGAAGGCGCTCAAGTGTATTTTTGTGGGCTACTCTGGTACTCATAAGGGGTATGTGTGTTGGAGTCCAGTGAAGAAGAGAAGTTTTGTGAGCATGGATGTCCACTTCAGAGAGCTGTAACAGTACTACCAACAAGAGGAGACCTCGCTTGTGCCAGAGGTTACAACAACCGAAAGCATGAGGTGAGAGAGGGAGAGTTTAGCGACAAATTTAGAAGTATGGCATGAAGGATTTATGGTGGAGGAACAAGAGGGTGATGAGGAGTAGGAGGAGCAATGAGAGGTGTGAGGCCTACGACTCAAGGAGAACTACATACATATTATAGGAAAGGGAAGCAAACTAGTATCCGTTCCTCCAGTGTCAGTGTCTAGTCCCTTATCTACGTCAATTTCTCCTCCTGAAGCACCTCTACTACCACCACTGTCACTTTCTGATGAGATCATTCCTTCCAAATCCACTCCCCCGTCTAAACTGGTCACGGTCCGGATGACCACTCGCAGCAATGTGGGTAATCCCCCTAATAGATATGGTTGGGGTCTTGCTTCTTTTGTCTCCTATGATAATATCTCTTCTTCTCATGGAGCATTCATTGTATTTTTGGTTAGTATTATTGTACCTAACAATCGATAGGTTGTCAAAGCCGATCCAAAGTGAAAAGCAACAATGAAGGAGGAGATGAGAGCTCTTGAGAAAAACAAAATCTGGGAGCTAACACGACTACCAAACAACAAGAGGGTTGTCGGTGCAGGTGGTTTTCATGGTAAAGCAGAATCTGGATGGACAGGTTGAGCGCTACAAGGCTGGATTGGTCGCCAAGGGGTACATCCAGACATATGATATCGATTACGACGAGACATTTGCACCTGTGACAAAGATGAGCATCGTTAGGACTCTGGCCAGTTTGGCAGCGAATTGTGGATGGAAGTTGCATCAACTAGAAGTGAAGATTGCATTTCTTCATGGAGATTTGGCTGAGGAAGTGTATATGGAGATACCACCGGAGTTTGGCACGGTTAATACAGAAGGCAGAGTCTGCAGATTGAAGAAGCCCCTCTATGGATTGAAGTTGTCTCCCTGTGCGTGGTTTGATTGATTCAGGAATACTATGATTGAGATAGGATATCAGCAAATCAATGATCATATGGTGTTCTTCAGGCAAAATGAAGGTCACCACATCACCATGCTTGCGGTCTATGTGGATGACATGATCATCACAGGGGACGACGAGTAGGAAATTGTCTGTCTTAAGGTGGCATTAGGCAAGGAGTTCGAGGTAAAGGATTTGGGTTTTCCTAGATACTTCCCTGAGATTGAGATTGTCTATGGTGTAAAGGGAATTGTTCTGTCCCGGAGGAAGTATGCCTGAATGTCTTCACATAGACAGGGATGTTGGGGTGCAAGCCTGCTGCAACACCGATTGACCCAAAATTTAAACTAGGCGCTGGGGTAGCTGAACTAGTCGATCGAGAGATGTATCTGAAACTAGTTGGGAAGCTGATTTACTTGAGCCACACGCGTCTGAAAATTTCTTTTGTCGTGAGTGTGGTGAGCCACTACATGCATGACCCTAGAAAGTGCCACATGGATATTGTGTATTGGATCCTTCGGTACTTGAAGACTGCTCCCGAAAAGGGGTTGCTATTCAGGAAGAACAGACATGAAAATATTGAGGGCTACTGTGACTCAGATTGAGCTAGTTGTACAGACGACATGAGATTCACTTCGGGCTATTGCATATTCGTAGGAGGCAACCAGGTCTCATGGAGGAGAAAGAAGCAGTCAATGGTGGCCAGATCGATGACAGAGGCAAAATATAGAGCTATGACATAGGGGGTTGTGGAACTTTTGTAACTAAAGGGAATGCTGATGGAGCTGAAATTAAATTGAGGAGATAGGATGTAGCTATGGTGTGATAGCCAAACAACCATTAGTATTGCAAACAATTCAATCAATCATGATAGAACCAGGCATATCGACATCGATAGGTTCTTCATAAAAGAGAAGTTGGATAGTAAGCTACTGGAGCTTACTCATGTGTCTCGACCAAGGATCAGACCACAGATTGTTTGACCAAGGATCTTAGCTCGAAGGACATGATCAAAATTGTGACAAGATGAGCTTAATTAATATCTTTCGCCCACCTTTAAGAGGAGTGTTGATGTTTATTTTATACATGCTTGTACAGATATAAATAATAAAGAGAAATGAAAGAAGCCGTAATCATCATTTTTCCTCAAAAAACATGGATTAAGCTTTTTGATAAAGGTGGGTCCAAGAGCGCCAAAGGAGGCAAGAAGTTGAAGTCGGGGCAATAAGATATGGGCAAGCCGGCGATGCCAGAGATCACACCGAGTTGTTGAGGAAGTAGAAATAGCTGAAGTAGTCGAGGTGGTTGAAGTAGCAGCAACAAAGGTAGGTTGGGAGATTGGAAGATGAAGGCTAGTAATGTAGTAGAGACCATTCCATCGGAGACCTTTACCAACAACCTACCCCGTGAGGGAATTCTGTATCAAGTAGAAGCATTAAAAGTAACAGTGAACTGAAGATCAGTAATCTGCGATACGGAGAGAAGATTCATAGCCAAATGGGAAACATGATAAACATGAGGTATAATAAAGAGAGAGTGATCTTGAAGGTGACCACGACCAGTGATCGGAAGTAAGGTGCCATCAGCAGTGCCAATGGATGAGGAGGTAACGGAGTGAGAGTAGAGATATGGCGAGCATCATTAGTCATGTGGTAGGAAGCACTCAAGTCCAAAATCCAAGAGTCAGAAGATATACCTGCGACTGCGGCAACAACAGAGGAACCAGCATCTGCAGAGGATCGAGTGTTGACCTGCAGCAGAGTTATGAGTTGTTGCATTTGTTCTGGCGAGAAGGCAGATGAGTTATCTGCAAGAGATGCTTGAGGAACATAGCGACTAGAGGGGCGAGATCCTGCGGCCTCTTAAGCCTTATGATTGGCCAGAGCATGACATTTTTGGGTGTTGTAGTTGTCATGCCGTTTGTGTCACGCACACCAATTTGAACCAGAAGAATATGCCAATTTGGGCGTTCGAGACCCAGTAGTGCTAGACTTGGGAAGTGATCGGGCAACTGCCACAATGGACTGTTAAGCATTTGTTGTCGGAGAGAGCAAAACAGAGGAGTCCATGAGAGAGTTGGCCTCAAGAGCAAGGCGACAATTTTCCGCAGCGGTGAGTTCGTTCACCGCAACATCCAAAGAAGAAGTTGGGGAGGGTTGAAGAAGGATACCAACAAAGGTCTGAAATTCAGATCAGAGATGCATGAGAAACTGCAGTAGACGTCGACGATCGCATAGAGCAAGATACTGATTGTAGAAGGGACTTGTGTCCCCCGGAAGGGGAGTGAGTTCTATAATAGAGAGTTGATTCCAAAGATCCATCATAGTCGCGTGATATTAGCAAATAGTAAGGTTACCTTGACGGGTGGATTGGATGGTTTGCATAAGCTAAAACTCATGCACACTATCAGTTAACATAAACAGGTACGAAGATGATTTCATAGTCATCTGAGTGTCATAAGGCTCGAGTTGCAGCATGATGGAGAAGGAGATTGACATCAATGTCTCAATGCTCGTCAGAAGTCCAAGCTTCAAGTAGAGTGAGATAAGCCTTATTAGTGTCGTGTTCAGGCGTTGCGGGAGCAGGCATGGGAGTGCTTCCATCAATATGCCCCCATATGCGACGACTTTTTAGATAACTTTTGACAGCTAAGGACCAAGTCCTATAATTTGTGCCATCAAGAATGATGCAGAGACGTGATTCAAAGGTCAAGGTAGTGTCGGCCATCGCAACAACCAAGCAGGTGGTCTAGGCGGACGGGAAGTAGATCGCGTGATCAGGCGATTTGGGCGAGTTGAATTTGGACAGAACGATGAACAACAAACAAACGGACACGGGAGTCGGCGAGCAGATGAGCTTGTGAGAGCAGATGAGGTCGGTGATGGCGTCCTTTGACAAGCCAATGCTAGTATTGATCTGATGATATTTCTTTTTGGTCAGTGGACGGTCGGACAAGCTTGGTGAGAAGGCTCCGCGGACAAGCTTGGCGAGAAGGCTCCGCGGACAAGCTTGGCGAGAAGCCTCGACAAACAAGCTTGGCGAGTAAGCTCAACGGACAAGCATGGCGAGTATGGTCGGCGGACAAGCTGGGTGAATATGGTCAGCGGACAAGCTTGGCGAGCAAGCTCAACGGATGGTGTACAAAGACGCTTAGCGGCTAGCTAGTAAGCAAGTAGGCTCTGCAGACAGCTGTCGGTGACGAGCTTGGCGGATAACTAGGCGGACAAGCTTGAAGGTGAAGGCGGACAGCAAACAGTTTCAGAAGGCAGACAGTTGCAGTTCTTTGCGGACTGTTTTTGCAAACAACAACCCTTGGTGATTTCTATGATCATGAAAGGAGTCCGCAGCAGTCTTGACGAATACAAAAGCCTAGCGGGTTGTTCTTGCAGACTACAACCCTTGGTGATTTATGCAATCAAGAGAGGAGTCGGCAGCAGTCTTGGTGAATACAGAAGCTTGGCAGACTGTTCTTGTGGACAGCAACCCTCCACAGCAGTGTTGGCGAATACAGAAGCTTGGCTTTGAAAACAAACGAGACAACACTGATGCGGATTGACAACTGCGGACAACTTTGGATACCAGGTATTGTGGACAATAGGTGCTGGCTTAAAAAAACGTGAGATAGCCGCGGCTTCGCAAATGGAAAACAACACTGACGATGAGCACGCAGTCAGGAAAAGCGGATAGAGTCCAGTCACATCTGATAGAGGCTTGTGTGAACCTGGCTTTGATGCCATGTTAGAAAATAACGAGAAAAATAATTTAATATTATTCATCCCTTAAGGGGTATATATAAATTGAGGAGAGGTCTCATTAAGTTGCCCTAATTCGGGGCAAGCATACACGTGACATATAACGTGAAATAAGCAGCGGAAAAATAAAACTTGAAATAAAATGTGTATATTAAACTCTCCCTATTAAGTTATGAATATATATCGATCATCCCCAACTTGACTGTATCGTTTATGAAGTTGTCATAGCTTAACCCCTTGGTGAGACATCGGCCAGTTGATCATACGAATTTACGAAATGAGTACAGATATTTCCCTTATCTTGGTGATCTTTGATGAAATGTCTGTCCACTTCAACATGCTTCGTCACATCATGTTTGAACCGGATTGTGAGCAATACTGATGACAATGTTATTGCCGCAATAAATAGTAACTGGTTTGTTTACCTGGAGACCCATATCTTGGAGAATTGTCTTCAACCACAACCCTCAAACTCCTCGCGCCATACCCCTATACTCCGCTTTGATACTTGAGCGAGCAACAACATTTTATTTTTTGCTCTTTCAAGATACAAGATTTCCACTCACAAACGAGCAATACCCGGTGAAAGACTTTTTATCGTCTTGACTCCCAGCCCAATCAGCATTTATAAACACTTCAATTTCCAAAAGTTGGTTTGCAGAGAACAGAGTCCCACGTCCTGGAGACTTCTTGATGTATCTCAATACCTGATATGCAACTTGTTGATCATAAATTGTGTGAGAGTGCATGAATCTACTTAGGACACACACGACGTACGCAATATCAGGGCAAGTATCAGATAAGTATATGAGTCTCTCAACCAATCGTTGGTACCTTGAAACATCAACTTTCTCCCCACTAGTATCAACATCAATCTTGTGATTAGCCTCAATAGGTGTATCCACGGGAGCACACCCAAACATACCAGTTTCATCCAGAAGATCAAGGGTATACTTTCTCTGAGAGATGTAGATCCCCCGACGAGACCTCACCACTTCAATTCCCAAGAAATATTTTAACTTCCTCAGATCTTTGACTTCAAATTCTTTGCTTAATTGTTTTTCAAGTACATGATCTTCTCTAGATCATCTCCTGTAATGATGATGTCATTCACATATATAATAAGTATCGATATTTGAATTGCCTCCTCTTGATAAAGAGAGTATAATCAGTCTGTCCTTGAGTATTGCCTAGTTGAAGCATGGTTTTGTTAAACCGTCCAAACCAGGCTTTAGGGCACTATTTCAGGCCATATAATGATTTTTGCAGACGGCGGACCGTTCCATTGGCTCCTTATTTGGTAAAGTCAGGAGGGATAGTCATGTATACTTCTTCCAGATCACCATGCAAGAACACATTTTTTGACATCAAGCTGTTGTAACTCTCAATCAAGACAAGCGGTACAAGAGAGGATCACATGAATAGAATTCATCTTTGCAACATGGGCAAAGGATTCTTGGTAGTCAATTTTTTTGGGTTTGGGTATATCCTTGAGCGACCAAGCGTGCATTATGCTGCTCCACCATCCCATCTTGATTCTGCTTAATGGAGAAAATTCAACGTAAACTAATTGTTCGCTTCCTAGGGGAAAGACTTAAAAGCCGTCATGTTCCATTTTTTTCTTAGACACACATCTCTTATTTCATAATTTGTTTCCACTCAGGTATCTGAACAATCTTCTGCCAGATCTTAGGAATCACAATAGTGGAAAGAGATGAGATAAAAGTTTTGTGAGCCTGAGAGAGTTGATGGTAAGAAATTTAATTGACAATGAGGTGATTGGTGCTACCAGTATTACATTTAAGACGAGCGAGGGCAACATGAAGGTCATCATTTGAATCTGGAGTACAGGCAGACACCGACATAGGTGGAACATCCACGGACGGTATTTGCTCAGCGGTCCGAGGTCTGTGAGAGTATGTATATAATATAGGAGGAATTGAAGTGGGAGGAACATAAGTAGTACTGGGTGAACTAATAACAAGAGGAGAGGGAATATGAAGATAAGCAACAATCGGGAGAGGAGAGTCGATGGTCCCGTCACTGTTACTACTCGTCTCCCCCTGACGAGGAAAAAAATAAGACTCCCCTTCACGAAAAGTAACATCAACAGTGCAGTAATAATGACGTGTAGGAGGGTGATAACATATATACCCTTTGGTGGTAGGAGAGTAGCCCACAAAAACACATCTGAGGGAGCGAGCAACTAATTTATCGCGATGCGGGGTATGAACATAAACAAAGCAAACTGAACCAAAGATGCGAGTAGCGATGTGAGAGGTGTAGACAATGTGTTTCTTGTCTAAACGAGAGAAGAGCGTATCGTAGAAAAGGGAGCGAGACGATAGACGATTAATGAGATGAGCTGCAATCAAAATTGCATCACCCCGACAAGACTTGGGAAGGTTCATGGCAATTAACAAACACCGAGCCACCTACAGTAAATGCCTATTTTCCCATTTGGCTACACCATTTTGAGTAGAAGTGGGGACACATGTGATTTGGTGAATGGTGTCATCTTCGGTAAGATAGGCATCAAACGTTTCCTGATCATCATATTCTCCACCATCATCACTACGAAACACACAAATTGTGTCGTTGAACTGTGTCGTTGAACTGTGTCACAACCATTTGCTGAAAGCACCAAAAGCAAGTAAGCACGTCACTCTTCCTTTTTAACAAATACAACCAAGTAGTACGAGAATAACAATCAATAAATGTGACAAATCATTTATAGCCAGATAAAGATAGCACGAGAGAGAGACCCCAAACATCAAAATGTATAACATCAAAAGGATAGGAACTAGAATAAGAAACATGCCTGAGACTATGACGAACATGTTTTGAGAGTTCACATGTGTCACAAGTAAACAATTTAATTAAACAACGGAAAGCAAGAAATAGTTTGGTAAGATATAAAGCCAAAGGGTGGCCAAGACGCAGATGCTAGGGTCGGATGTCATGTAAAGTCGGAGCACTTATAGTGGAGAGAGCACTGGGTGATAACGACTGATTCAACAAGTACTGTTTGCCAACATTCCTACCACTTCCAAGCATCCGCTTCGTATCCAGATCTTGAAACACAAACATCAGGAAAAAAGGTTATTGAGCAATTTAAAGAACCAGTTAAGTAGCTAACGAAGAGAAGATTGCGAGGAAATGAAGGGACATGCAAAACCGAAGAAAGAGATTGGTCGGGAGAACAGACAATGATTCCTTTGCGAGCAATAGAAGAAAGGGAATCATTGACGACAATAATCTTATCACGACCAGAGAGGGTAGTATAGGAGGTAAACCTGAGGCAAAGCCAATCATGTGATCCGTCGCACCCGAGTCGATGTTCCACTCGGAAGGGGATGAAGACACATCATGAGCACTAGAGATACCTGAATTAGCAAACACAGTAGTGGAATCAGCCGATGTAGAGTCAGAATGAGAACGCAACATACGGCAAAAGACCTCTAACTTCATAGCAAAAAGCCCCCCAGAGTTGTCCTCATAAACCTCAGTCGAATGCGCAGAATATTGTGTGCGAGCACCAGCCTGACGACCACCACCACGGTGACCACCTCTCCCACGAGCACCAGAACCCCGACCAGAGGGAGCAAGATGAGGGTGTAGATGAAAACAGACATCCTTAGTATGTCCTTGCTCAGGTGAAGAGGGTGTAGATGAAAATAGACATCCGTAGGATCTTTAAATTTGGGTCTCGGCAGCCTTGGCAGTCGTTGGAGGCCTGGGTGTGCGACAGTCGCTAGAGGCTTGGGTTGCGCATGGCAGATTCGGCACGCACGACAGTCGCTGGAGCATTGGGTGTGCGAAAGTCACTAGAGTCTTAGGTTGTGTGCGGCAGATGAGGAGCGCGCGACAGATTCGGAGCACGCTGCAGATTCGGCGTGCGCGACATTCGCTGGAGTCTTGGGTGTGTGACAGTCGTTGGAGGCTTGAGTTGCGCGCGGTAGTTAAAGGAGAGCACGACAACTTAAGAGCACGCCGCAAACGCTGAAGGCTTGGGTGTGTGCTGCTAGGGTTGCAGTGGGAGTGCGTCAATAGGAGGAGCGTGCGGCGCTCAAGTTATTTTTGTGGGAAAAAACAAATCAGAGGAGTGGCTCAATTAGCGGTGCGCACCTTGCAAATCAAGCAACGGCTCGCAAATCCATCAAGAGTGTGAGCGTGTGCTGATGGAGAAATTGGTTGACAATATGGAGGTGGACCTAAAAGTATTCTTTGAGTTCTTACGGATGTACAAAGGTGCGGGATCAGCTCAAGCGTCGCCGCCTCCGGTAAAACTGGATCCCCATCCGTGGACCTGAAACTCAATGGATCAACTGCGTACTGAATCCAGTCGCATCAGGTGAAGAGGGCACTCTCCGAGAGGAACATAGAAAGCTACCTGACAGGTGAGAACAGAGGCCAGAGAAGGACTAGATGGGTACAATGAGTGGAAGACTACACATAGCCTGCTACACACTTAGCTCCTAAACTCGATGTTCACATCTATTGTTGTCACGGTGGATGACATAAAGACCGTGAGTGATGTTTGGGGGAAGATGCTGAGGATCTATGTAGCAGTCGACAACAACATGAGGGTGTTTCAAATTGAGAGGGAGATAGAGACGATAACACAAGGAGATCGATTGATCCAAGAGTATGCCGCAGGTTTGGAGTGACTGTGGGCAGACTATGATCATTTCTCACCAGCTACATGTTGCAAAGATCCTGAGTGCACAAGACACTCAAAGACGTATTATGCATTTTATGAGGGGGGTGAACCTGACATTTGAGCCAAGGTGTGCAATGCTGCTCGCTTAGCCAAAAATATCGTTCCTCGATGAGACAATTTCAACTATGATACAAGAGGAAAGATGGATTAGGCTTCAGTCTGGTGCAAATATACTTTCAGGGATGAAATCGGCACTAGTGGTCACCAATTCAGGGCACACTTGATATAGGGGTGAAACACGACAATGTTTCAGTTGTCGCGAGATAGGTCTACTACATGCTTGCCCCAAACTACCAAGGGAGAGAGATGCAGGTGGGCGGGAAATGTTTGGGAGTTGTGGGAGCGGTTGTGGGGTGGCAGGGGTGGTGGAAGAGGAGCCTACCAAACATATCTGATGATGACAGAGGGAGAAGGGGCGTGGCTGATGGCAGGGGTCCTTCGTTTGTTGATTTGGGTCAAATGTATCACTTTTGTTTAAGAAAGTTAATCACAACAAACTTGTATGTGATGCATGTGAGTTGAGAAAAATACTAGAAACTCTTATTCCAGTTCTAGCAATCCGAGTTCTTATCCATTTAATTTAGTGCATTCTGATATTTGAGGATCATGTTTCACACCTATTGTGAATGAATTTCGGTATTTTGTGTCTTTCATTGACTATCAACTAACCGAACGCCAAATTTAATGTGCACCAAGTAAAACTTCTAAAAGTCGATATCAAAATTTTTTTAAAAAAGAGCTAATAATTACCCTGTAATAGAAGCAGGTGGTAAAATGTAAAACATGTGCTTTAGAGAACTGGTACATCAAGTGTCTAGTTTTACTTAGAGTGAAGGTAGACTTGACCTTCATAAACACTAAAAAAAACATCAAAAGTAAAATTTTCAGCTTTACTGATAGACAACATACTTGGGAGGATCCTTGGCCAGGAGATGGATAATCTATAAGCTTCGAGCCCAGTATCACTCATGAGCTTGATGTCTCCCTACAGGATTCAGAGACATCACGTCAGCATGCATCATAGTATGACGGCAATTAGAATATCAACTACATTAATTAGTTTCTGCTAGTTCAAGGAAACAAAAGATGCTAAAAACTGAAAAGATGCGTTCTTAAGCATAACAGCTACTGGATGTCGTTTAAGAAGTAGAAGACTCTTGCAACTAGTGTAACGCCCCGGTCTACTGTGTGTGCACTACAGGCCTGCAGACTAGTGACCCCAACCCATCTCTACGGATCTGATTGACCGCAACCGCTAATTACAATGGTGGGTTGTTGAGGCTGGAGCTTGAACCCCAGACCTCCTAGATATGGTTACCCTAAACTGGTCCTCATCATCAACTGAGTTGCAGCTCAGTTGGTGATGAGGATCAGTTTAGGGCATCCTTATCTAGCAGGTCTGGGATTCAAGCCCCAACCTCAACAACCCGCCATTAGAAATAGCAATTGCGGCCAAATAAGGACCAGTTTAAAGCACCCATATCTAGGAGGTCTGGAGTTCAAGCCTTAGCCTCAACAACCCACCATCAGAATTAGTGACTGCGGCCAATCAGATCCGTGGAGATGGGTTGGGGTCACTGGTCTGCAACTCATTTTGTAATGAGGACCAATTAGAGCACCCTTATCTAGGAGGTTTGGGGTTCAAGTCCCAGCCTCAACAACCCGCCATTGGAATTAGTGGTTGCACCGATCCATGGAGAAGGGTTAAGATCACTGGTCTGCGGGTCTGTAGCGCACCCATAGTAGACCAGGGTGTTACAGTTGAATATACGTGTAATACGCGGTTTTATTTAAGTTTTATTTTTCCCGCTCTTAGTTCACGTGATATGTTACAGACTTTATGCCCTATATATATGTGTATACTTGACCCAATTTTGGGTAAAAGAATATATTTTTCTCTCTATTCTACTAGATATCAGAGTCGAGGAATCACGATCCGCATCCGCTCCGTCGCGTTCGTCCGCATCGAGCGGTCGACCGCCAATTCCCGTCGGTCATCGCCCGCAACAGTGCGTCCAGTGTTGTTCCCGCCTCCAGCGTAGTTCGCCGCCCGCACAAGCACTTCATGCACTCTTCTCCCGCGCCAATCCTAGGGCTTCCGCCGCACCCATCCAACGCGTTTCTCCTGCACCGCGCCCAGGGCTTCCTCCGCCCCCTTCGACTGCCTCCAGAGCCTAATTTTTTTTGGCGGCGTCGCCTCCTTCTCTAGCAGCCTTCGCAACTTCAGCGACTTTCTCCGTCTGGTTCTTTCCGGGCGGTCCTTTGTCTCTGTCTGTTTTGTCCTCCATAGGGCTGTCGGAGACATCGTGGTCGCATCCTCCGGTGTCCTCTCTGACGACAGGATCTAAGGGACTATTGTAGGATGTGGTTTCTTCCGATTTGATTTCTTCGTCTTGCTAGTTTTCTTCCGACAGTCATCGATGGGTGATTCCTCGGAAATCTCTGTCTCCCCAAACTGTGGCCCTCCATGATCCCTATGCAGATCCTCCTCGGAGCCACGACCAATCTGGCTCGTTGAAGATCACTATTGTTGTCTTGGATGACACAAATTATCTTGAATGGTACAGGGTGACACAACATGCTATTCGAAGTCACCAACAATATGGGCTTATTGATGGTACTACTGTTAAGCCACCACGTACCGATCCCACTTGGAGAAAATGGGATGCGAACAATTTCTTGATTACCTCGTGGTTACTTTATTCTATCCCCTCAGGTGCATCGCAGCTACAAGCTTCTGTATTCTGCTCATGAAATTTGGAAAATAGCCCGTGATACCTACTCTCAGACACACAATTCGACGCAGATTTATGAGCTCACTCGACGTGTTTTGGAGCTGAAGCAGGGAACCCTGACCGTCTCTGTCTACCACTCTGAGTTTGAACGTCTGTATCAGGAACTAGATTACTTCAACACCTATACCGCTGCTTGCACTACCGATGCGCAGACTCTTCAGAAGGATAAAGACCGCTATCAAGTTCACATATTTCTTATGGGGCCCAATATGGAGTTTGATGTGGTTCGTCTGCATGTCCTCCACCGCGAGCCACTTCCCTCTCTTCGGGAAGCCTTTAACATGCTCCTCAGTGATGAGAATTGTCGTTGCTCGCTTGGTTCCTCTACCGACCACTCTGCTCTTGCTGGGATTGCTCGAGGACCTCCTCCTTTATGCAGTCACTGTGGAAAGAAAGGACATACTGAGGACATTTATTTTCGTCTACACCCTCATCTTGCTCCCTCTGTCCGGGGTTCTGGTGCTCGTGGGAGAGGTGATCACTGTGGTGGTGGTCGTCAGGCTGGTGCCCGAACTCAGTATTTTGCGCATTCGACTGAGGGTTATGAGGACAACCCTGGGGGACTTTCTGCTATGGAGTTAGAGGCATTTCGATGTATGTTGCGTTCCTAGTCTGACACTCCATCAGCTAATTCCATTGTTGTGTTCGCTACTTCAGGTATCTCCAGTGCTCATGTTGTGTCTTCATCCCCTTCTGAGTGGATCATCAACTCGGGTGCGACAGATCATATGACTGGCTCTGCTTCAGGTTTTACCTCCTATATTCCTCTATCTGGTCGTGACAAAGTCATTGTTTCTAATGGTTCTCTTTCTTCTTGTCAGAGAAGCCCATGTAAAGGGCTCATTATTGGGCCCATTTTTGCTTTTTTCACTTTTCTCTTCTTTAGTCCCACATCATGTATAGGATTGTTCATTCTCTTTCTTCCTCCTATATATTTGTATTCTCTCTTTGTATTTACATACAAAAGCAATACATACAAGTTTTGATGCTCTTTCAACATGGTATCAGAGGGAGGTTTCTCGTTGCGGCTAGCCTTCTGCTAACCGCCCGACCTGCCTCAGGTTACGCTAGGCGCTGTCTGCGTTTCCCTAACCGCTACGCCTTCCTATCCGCGGGTTCCTCTCCTCCGGCTCTTCTCGCCGTCCTCCCTGAGGTCTACCCGCCTCTTCTACCTCTACCCGCCTCTTCTCCCTCTCTCCCGTGTTTCCACCCCCCCTCTTTTTATATCATTTTCTCTCCCTTGCCTGTGGGACCCTCTCCCGGTCCGCTGCGGTTTTTTTTCTTGCCACGCGGTCTATTCGTCGTGCGACCTGTTATCTGCCCGCTGCGACCTCTTCCTTGCCCATGCAGTCTCCTCGTCGCGCGTATCTTCTTATCGCGCAAAGGTCGCCCCTCACTTGCCGCTCGCGGCTTATCCTATTCGCTGCCTACTCTTGTTGCTTGAGTTCTGCTACTCGCGACCTCTTCTCGCGGCTTCTTCTACCCGCTGTCTTCTTTTATTCGCTCGAGTTCTATACCTCGTGGATTCCTCTTCTATCCACTCGAGTTCTTCTACTCGCGGTTTCCTCTCCCTGTTTGCTCGAGTTCTTCTCCCGGCCTCCTTCATTGCTCTGACCGCTGGTGTGCTCACCGAGACCGTGTTGTCTATCTTCTTTTCGCATTTTGGTCGCAGTCTGTCTGACCGCTGGTGTCCAAATTGTGATCGTGCGGTTTGTTGTTTCCCGCATTGTGGTCGCGGTCTTCTCCTTCAATACCTGTCGTGCGGTCTCCGGTTCTTCTCGCAGCGGTCTTCGTCCCGGCTACGGTCTCTAGTCGTTGCGGCTTGCTGACCGCCCGTCCTGTACCGATCTCTCTCCTGCTGCTTCTATGGGCTCTTCTGTCAACTCCACCGGCCCGACGGCTAGTCCGCCTGCAGACCGCCTGGCTTGTTCTGCCGAAATCTGAGACGAGCTGCGGATAACTACCATTTCTCTCTCTGGGAATAAAAACTTTATCCCTTGGGTGCATTCTGTTCGACGGGTTCTTCAGGTCAAGGGCATCTTGCCTCCCCTCACTCAGGCACCTCCTTCTCCTCCTACCAACGACTGGCTCCGCAATGATGACCGCGTTAAGACTTGGCTCCTTAATTCCTTGGATGGTGAACCTTATCAGATGACCATGTATCACGACACCACCAAGGCTATGTGGAATGAGCTGCATTCCGTGTACTCAGGCCAAGACAGCCTTCAGCATTTTTACGACATACTCACTGATCTTCTCGTTCTCGACACTGGCGGGGCTTCGGACATGACCTTCTTTGTCGCTCGAACCAAGACCCTTGTTGAGGCTTGGATCCAGCATTAGTCGTCTACCAATGATCATGCTGCTCAGCACGCTCAGAAGGAAGCCGCCTGCATTGCCATCATGATGACTCGTATTCTGTCTCACCTTCAGATCATTAGGACTCAGGTTCTGGCTTCTCCCACAACACTGTCTTTCTTTGATGTTTGTTCCATGCTTCTCCGCGTGTCACCTCCTCCGGATACTTCTGCTCCTCCCTCGACCCTACTTCAGCAGGCCCCATCCCTCCTAGCGTCCCCTCCTACCTCTGCTTGAGGCGGACGTTCGGGATCTCGGGGCCGTGGGCGTGGTGGCCGGGATCGGCCGAAGTGTTCCTACTGCGGGAAAGAAGGCCACCTTGAGGCGACCTGCTACCGGAAGATTGGTTATCCTCATCGTCCGACGGCGTTTGTTGTTGCTGACGCCTCCTCTGCCGTCCCTCCTGACCTTGAGGTCGTTCGTCTCGAGCTCCAGCAACTCCAGCCCTCTGCCTCCATTGCCTTTGTCTCCAACACTATTGCTCACCACCGTGCTGGATCGCACTCTGCCTCCATTACCTCGCGACGGCCTGCCAGTACTCGTCTTATCTGAAGTGTATCATTGTGGCTGGGGCGACGTATCTTTCTCTCAACCCGTCGATCTCCCTTCGCTCGCCTCTTCATGTTCCGAGCTCCCCGTTCAATTTACTTTCTGTCGGACGCCTTACTAGTGATCTTGATTGCTCTGTCATATTCACCTCTTCTTCTTTTGTTATAGAGGATCGGCGGACGCAGACTACCATTGGTAAAGGCACACTGCGGAACGGGCTCTACCTTCTAGATGACTCTCCCATCATTCTCTCTTTTGTCTCTTCCACTGAGTGGCATCGACGTCTTGGGCATGCCCCTCTGCCGGTCCTCCAGCGGGCTCTTCCTGATATCTCTCTTCATCCGTTTCAGTGTGAGTCTTGTATCTTCGGCAAGCAGCCGCGTTCTTCTTTTTCGGCGCATTGTACCCGGAGCGCTGCTCCATTTGATTTAGTTCATTCTGATGTATGGGGTCCTTTTAAGATTACAAGTATTTCTGATTTTCGATACTTTATCACATTTATTGATGATTACTCTCGCACTACGTGTCTTTACTTACTTCGTGGTCGCTCCGAGCTTCCCCGTATTTTTCAGGTCTTTGTCCTTGAAACCCGTACACAATTCCACACCACCCTAAAAACATTGCGCACCGATAATGCTCGTGAATACACCGGTCACGGATTTACAGATTTATGCTCTGAATTCGTAATTATTCATCAAACATCTTGTGCCTACACACCCCAGTAAAACGGCATTGCCGAAAGGAAGAACCGTCACTTGCTCGATGTAGCTCGCTCCATCATGTTTCAAATGCATGTTCTCACGCCTTATTGGAACTTCGCGGTCTCCACTGTCTGCTTTCTCATCAACTGTCTCTCATCCTCCGTCTTCCACTATGCTACTCCGTTCAGCCTACTCTTTCCCTTCACTCCGGCCTTTCCTCTCCCACCTCGTATCTTTGGCAGCACCTGCTACGTCCATCGTCTGGGGTCGTCCTCGGATAAGTTGGATCCCTGGGCGGCTAAACACATCTTTGTCGGCTATTCGCGCACCCAGAAGGGCTATGTCTGTTATTCTTCAGCTTCTCGAAAGATCTCGGTCTCTGCTGATGTAACCTTCCGAGAAGATCAACCGTTTTTCCATGCTCCGTTACCCGCTCATCTACCACCAGCTCCTCTCCTGCCATCCATCTCACGACCGGTTATCCCTGTTACTGCACCACCTTCACCGGTTCCACCTGCATCAGCTTCTGCTCCCTCCAAACCACCCGTTATCCGTGTCTACACTCGCCGCCCTCCCGATTTCGTTGCCACTCTCTCGTTGGCCTCAACCACGGATACTCCGCGTCCTGCTGATCAGGTACCGCCCTCCACTGCTCATCCTCTGGCCAATTATGTCTTCATCGCCTCTCTCCTCACCTGCACACATTTGCTACTTCTCTTTCCTTGGTCTCTGTTCCTAACTTTGTGCAGGAGGCGCTCCAACATCCAGGCTAGCGGGCCGCCATGAAGGAAGAAATGACTGCTCTCTGGGCTAACCAGACATGGATTATAGTACCCCTTCCTCCGGGTCAGAAACTGGTTGGGTGTAAGTGGGTCTTTGTCATCAAACATGCTGCTGATGGGATGATTGACCGTCTGAAGGCTCGTCTCGTGGCTCGTGGCTTCACCCAGCAACAAGGGCTCGACTATGAGGAAACTCTCTCCGGTGTCCAAGCTCAATACCGGTCGTGTCCTCATCTCCATAGCTGTCCATCGCCAGTGGCCATTACACCAACTGGGTATCAAGAATGCTTTTTTGAATGGGGATCTCCAGGAAACAGTGTATATGCAGCAACCACCCGGGTTTGAGACCACAGGGGAGTCTCAGGTCTGTCGTCTTTTGAAGGCTCTGTATGGTCTCAAACAATCCCCACGGGCATGGTTTGAAAAATTCAGTAAAGCCCTTCGAGATATTGGTTTTACTCGGAACTCGGCCGACTTCTCGCTGTTTATTCGTCACCGAACAACAGGAACGGTTCTTCTGTTAGTATACGTTGACGATATCATCATTACAGGAGATGACTCACAAGGGATACAGGCGGTCAAACTACATCTAAGTTCCGTCTTTCAGACAAAAGATCTGGGGCCCCTACTGTACTTCTTGGGTCTTGAGGTTGCCAGACGGCCAGATGGGCTTGTCCTCTCACAACGGAAGTATTGACTCGACCTCCTTCATGATGCAGGCTATTCAGGCTGTAAGCCGAGTGACACCCCAATGGATGTAAACCACAAGTTGTGCGCTCAGGAATCTGACTCGGATCTCCTACTCCAGAATCCAGAATATTATCGTCGGCTCATTGGAAAATTGATCTATCTCACAGTAACCAGACCAGATATTTCCTTCGTTGTTGGTATTGTCAGCCGGTATATGCACTCTCCTCGAAGATCTCATCTTCAGGCTGTTGAACGCATTCTCAGATACCTTAAAGCAGCTCCTGGCCAAGGACTTGTCTACAGAACCTCCTCTTCAGCTCCAACATTGGTGGCATACTCAGATGCTGATTATGCTGGTTCCCTTGATGACCGGCGATCTACCAGTGGTTTTTGCACTTATTTTGGAGGACATTTGATTACCTGGCGAAACAAGAAAGAAACGGTCGTTGCTCGATCATCAGCTGAGGCAGAATACCGGGCAATGACATCTGTAGTATCTGAACTGACGTATCTTGAGAGTATTCTCACCGATCTGGGTGCAAAGATACCTTCACCAGCTTTCCTCCTCTGTGTTAGCCAAGCTGCTATACATATCGCCAAGAACCCGGTCTTCCACGAAAGAACTAAGCACATCGAAGTCGACTGTCACTTCATCTAGGAGAAGGTTCAAATGAAGAAGCTTGATCTAAAGCATGTTCCAGGGACTGAACAAGTTGCGGATGTCCTCACTAAGTCTCTTTTCAGGCCCCTCTTCTATCAATGCTTGTCCAAGCTTGGGGCATACGATTTTTACGCTCCAGCTTGCGTGGGAGTGTTAGAGAAGCCCATATAAAGGGCCCATTTTTGTTTTTTCTCTTCTCTCTTCTTTAGTCCCACATCATGTATAGGATTGTTCTCTCTCTTTCTTCCTCCTATATATTTGTATTCTCTTTTTGTATTTACATACATGTGCGAATAGAAAAAAAGAGTCCGAAAATTTGAATAACTGAAATCTTTATTATCCAAAAAAGGTGTGTATTACATGGTATTGCCTCCCTTTTATAGAATGGAGGAGATGAGAGATATTACAATTGAATAATGTGGGACTAAAAAATTATATGTACAAGCGGTTTAATCTAACAACAAGCCGACAAGCCGCGCGGTTTGGTGCATGGACAAACCGCCCGGCAACTATCAGAGGATGACACCAAGCCTCCACAGAGATCGCCAGACCGCCAGACCGCCCGGACATCAAGTCGTCAGGGAGAGATTGGCAGACCGCCCGGACTGCAATCCGTCAGAACCAAACCGCCAGACCGCCCGGTCTCTATTCTGCAACACTCCCCCTCAAGCTGGAGCATATATGTCGATCATGCCCAGCTTGTCGCAAATATAATGAAAAGATGCGGATACCGGCTTGGTGAAAATATCAACCAACTCTTTATCGGAGGTGACGAACGGAGTACAAATTTGTGCCTTCAGAATCTCTTCCCGAATAAAATGACAGTCAACTTCGATGTGCTTAGTTCTCTCATGGAAGACCGGATTTTTAGAGATCTATATGGCGGCCTTGTTGTCACAAAACATAGGTAGATGATAGTTGTAGATCTCTTCTAAGTCAAACATGAGAGCCCGTAACCACTTCAACTCACACGTGGTCGATGTCATACTTCTATATTCTGCTTCAGCACTGGACCTGCAGACGACCGACTGTTTCTTGCTTTTCCAGCTTACAAGATCCCCCCCCCCCCACACACGCACACAAAGGTGTAAAAACCTGACGTTGACTTGCGGTCTACTTTGTCATCGGCATAGCTGGAATCGGAGTAAGCTTCAATCCTCAAATGTCCATTCTTCTGAAAGAGAAGTCCTTTCCCAGGAGCTGATTTGATATACTCTAATATCCTCAGGGCAGATTGTAGATGACACTCCCGAGGAGCTTGCATGAACTGGCTAACCTTGCCTACAGCATAGGCAATGTCGGGTATGGTCACCGTGAGATATATAAGTTTTTCAACCAGACGTCTGTATCTCGTAGTATCAGAAAGAAGAGGAGAGTCATTCGTCCATGTTTTATCTTCTTCAGTCGCCATGAGACATTGGACAGGTTTAGTCTCAGTCAACCCTGCCTCTTTTAACAAGTCAAGAGCGTATTTCCGTTGAGAGAGGACAAGAGAATCGGACTTCCGAGAAATTTTTATCCCCAAAAAGTATTTTGGAGAGCTCATATCCTTTGTAACCAGGTGTTGCCGAAAATGCTTCTTTGTCAAGATTATTCCAGCGTGGTCATCTACAGTAAGAAGAATATCATCCACATATACCGCAAGCACCACTAGACCCAGAGAAGTCTTACGGGTGAATAAGGAGTGATCAGCAAAACTTCTCGTAAAACCTACGGCCGCCACAATCCCGCTAAACTTGTCAAATCAAGCGCGAGGACTTTGTTTGAGGTCATAGATAGCCTTCTTAAGCCGGCAAACTTGTGTCTCCCCCGGAGCAACATACCCTGAAGGTTGCTCCATATAAACATCTTCCTAAAGATCCCCATAAAGAAATGCATTCTTGACATCCAGCTGCAAAATGGGTCAATTCCTGTTGACATCCACAGTTAGAAGGACCCTAATAGTGCTGATACGAGCAACTGGAGAGAAGGTGCCAAAATAGTCAACTCCATAAGTCTGGGTAAAGCCATTGGCAACAAGCCGAACCTTGTAACGATCCACGTTGTCATCGGGGAGGAACTTCACCACAAAGACCCAGCGACAGCCAACAACATCTGTGCCGAAAGGAGGAGGAACCAGGGTCCAGGTACCTCGTTCAGTGAGAGTAGCAATCTCTTCATCCATAGCAGCCTTCCAATGTGGAATGGTAAGGGCCTCCTGATAGGAACGGGGAGTGGAAGTGGAAGAGATAGCCAACGCAAACTTCCTGCGAGCAGGGGTGAGACGATCATAGGAAACAACTGCAGCAAGCGGGTGTTGGGTACATGCCCGAACCCCTTTGCGAAGAGCAATAGGGAGGTCTAGGTCAGCAGGTTCCTCAGTATCCGGAGCATCTGTTGTGGAGAGAGCTGGCCCGAGAGGAGAGAGCGGCGGCGGCGAAGAGGGAGATTGCGGAGGTGAAGAGGGAGGATGCACAAAAGCTGTGCATCCAAAGATACGTAGAGGGAGAGGAAAGGGTTCATTGCCCAGATAGAGAATGGAGAAAGGGATTTGACCACGGAGAACGGTAGAGGGAATGCGATTGATGAGATAACAAGCGATGAGAACATCATAGCCCCAGTAAGTGCGAGGGACATGCATTTGTGTTAGCAGAGTGCGAGCGACATCAAGGAGGTGACGGTTTTTGCGTTCCGCCACTCCATTTTGTTGGGAGGTGTAAACGTAACTGGTTTGATGAACAATCTCATGTTGCGTACAAAAAGAGTAAAAAGCTTGACTAAGATACTCTTTTGCATTATCAGAAACCCACCAAGGGGAGAAGGGTGGCGGGGTACATGAACACAAAGGGGAGAAGACTGCAGGCGGCGTGAGATTAACCCCAACCACAGAACTGCGGGGATATTCCGCCACAAGGGGCCCACCGGGGTCAACACCCAGACCAGGAACGCGATGGGGAAGCCAAACACGCGGTCCCACACAAACGAGTCCTGCTGGATAATATAATCTCAACACACCCCCGCAGCAGGACAACCTCGCTCTGATACCAAGTTAGAACCTGCCAACCCAACAGTTCATCTCAAAACCCAGGTGTTGAGATGAAGGGTGGCGTGGTACATGAACACAAAGGGGAGAAAACTGCAAGCGGTGTGGGATTAAACCCAACCACAGAACCGCGGGAATATTCCGCCACAAGGGGCCCACCGGGGTCAACACCCAGACCAGGAACGCGATGGGGAAGCCAAACACGCGGTCCCACACACACGAGTCCTGCTGGATAATATAATCTCAACAATACAAAAGCAATACATACAAGTTTTGGTGCTCTTTCAACATTTATATTTTTGGCAAAGGAACTGTTGTTCGTTCTCCCGACCTATCTCTTTCTTTGGTTTTGCACGTCTCTTTGTTTCCTCGCAATCTTCTCTCTATAAGTCACTTAACTGTCTCTTTAAATTGCTCCGTAACTTTTTTCCCCAAATGTTTGTGTTTCAGTAACTGGATACGAAGCGGATGCTTAGTAGTGGTAGGAACGTTGGTGGGCTATACTTGTTGAACCAATCATTATCTCCCAGTGCTCTTTCCACCATCAGTGCTCTGACTTTACACGACATTTGGCGCTGGCATCTACGACTTGGCCACCCTCCTGCTTTATGTCTTACCAAACTATCTCATGTTTTCAGTTGTTTAATTAAACCATTTACTTGTGACACATATGAACTATCAAAACATGTTCGTCATATTATCAGTCATGTTTTTTTCTAGTTTCTGTCATTTTGATGTTATACATTCTGATGTTTGTGATCTCTCCCCTGTGTTAACTTAATCTGGCTATAAATTGTTTGTTATTTTTATTGACTGTCATTCTCGCACTATTTGGTTGTATTTGTTAAAAATGAAGAATGATGTGCTTACTTTCTTTCAGTCCTTTTATAAAATGATTGTGACGCAGTTCAACGGCGCATTTCTTATGCTTCGTAGTGATAATAGTGAGGAATGTGATGATAGGGGAGCATTTGGGGAATATCTTGCCGAACATGGCATTATTCACCAAACCACATGTGTTTACACTTACTCAAAATGGTGTAGCCGAACAGAAAAATAAACATGTATTGGAGGTTGTTCGGTGTTTGTTAATTACAATGAACCTTCTCAAGTCCTATTGAGATGATGCGGTTCTGACTGTCGTTCATCTTATTAATCGTCTTCCGTCTCGCTGCATTTCCTACGATACGCCCCTTTCCCGTTTAGTCAAGAACCATATTGTTGATGCAACCCGCATCGCGTCGTTTTTTATTAATTTTATCGCACATATCTTTTACTGTTGTAGCGCACGTTTTCGCGCAATTTTTGGATTATTGTGTAGTGTAGAGTTGTATCGCACATGTTATTAGCGCTTTTGTGTATTTTTGTATCGCGCATGTTCGCGCAATGTTGGTTTGGCGCGTTGGCGTGACCAACCAATGTGACCCTAAATGCATAGGTCTGGTATATTATGAGATAGGTTAATTAGGGCAAGCAAATTTTAATTAACTAATTTTTTGGTAGCGTCACATTTGCCTATAGCCGGCCGCCCGCCTTTGAAATTCCCCTTCACTATGCCTTTTATTAGCTGCCAATTAGAATCTCCTATGTTGATAGCTGTCAATAGACAAACCCCTCAAATCCTAATTCCTCCTTTTAAACCCCCCCCCCCACTCATTCCTCGGCAGGACTGGAATTGAACTGACGAACCGATTTTTGGTTTCGTCGGTTCTCATCCAGTGCCGCCCCACCTTGCCTGAAGTCCGACGCCCCTTCTCCTGGCCTTTTCCTCCTCATCGAGCTCCGGCGCCGCTCCTGGAGCCCCTCCCAAGGGTCGGTGAGCCCTCCTTTGCAGGACCAACGCCGACCGATCCCCTCTTCTGCCAGTAGTTCGCATCCAGAACGCCGACACCGCCTTCCCCGGGCCGTTTCTTGCTCGGACGACTCTTAGAAGCTCTCTGGGCTCCTACTCTCTCCAGCGAATCTCTGTCGAGCAGCCTTGCAAGGTTTTCTTCTTCTTCCGGCTGCACGATTCCACTGCCCTCGTCCTCCTCTCCTCCAGCGGCACTGCCCTGTTTCCCGGCGACCTCACATCTGCCTGCCCCAGCGTCTACAGCAACTTCCGGCCGGGCTCCAGGAGTTTTTCCAGCAACTGTCGGCCGCCCCTCCAGGAGTTTCACGAGCCGCGGTTACTACCTCTTTACTTGTGGTAAACCTCTCCATCTTCGCTCCCATACATTCGTCGTTTTATGCTTAATACATAAATGAATGGTTAATTATTTAGAGCTTGTCCAACTTAGTCCGATCTCCTAAATATCGCTCGTTGCATATTTGTGGTTGCCACTTTTGTGAATGTTATGTCTGTGGAATCGTGATTTCATAACGTTAATACGCACATGCGGTAGTCCTACGTTCGCGAGCGACGCTTAGGGTCGTTTTATCTGTTTAAAAATAGCCCGCGAAATCCTTCGCGCCACATTAATTTTAAATATGTCGCAATTGTTATTTTCAAAACTCTAGCCATAATTTTAAATCACATCAGTTTGGTGTGGCTGCTGGGATATCTCACTCCTATTGTGGGATAGCCGAGCGCCGGTCGTTTTCAAATTCTAGGTTTACATTTTGTTTTCGTTTTGTAAAAAAAACAAAAAAATGACGAGTGATTTAGATGCGCGCATTACAGCTTTGATGAAAGATGTTGAGTGTGTCACTGCTGACCTCTATTCACAACCTCGAGGTGACAACGCACACGTATTATGCTGCTCCTGAATACCTTCCCACTTCTCACGTAGTGGAACCCGAGTTTAGGTGTTTCGTTAGTCCTCCGCATCTCCTCAGTTTCACGACGAGCCCTTTAGCTCCACCCACCCACACTGTGACGCTCACTTCAGTCGAGGAGATTCTTCCGGAGCCCCTGCTCCCGGAAGAGAAATTTCCACCTATTTTTATCACCCCGACTGTTATCGTGACTCCACATGTCTCCACTATAGCACTCCCTTCAGTCGAGGATGCTCTTCCTGAGCCCCTGCTACAGGAAGAAGAACTCTCCTATTTTATTCACTCCGGCTGAAGTCGTGTCTCCACCTGTCTCCGTTTTGGCACTCACTTCGATCGAGGATGTCCTTCCCGAGCCCCTGCTCCAGGAAAATGAGTTTCCTCCTTATCCCTTCATCCCGATTGACATGGTGTGCCCATGTGCCCCCACTGACTCACATCCTTCAGTCGCTGAGTTGTTTCCTGCGGCCCCACGCCAGGGAAGTCTTATTAGGGATGTGTCACTCACCTCGGATGACACCTCATCGCTTTCTCTTCTCCCAGAGGAGTTGGTTAGTGATGAAACCCACATCTTGGGTGACACCGACTCGTGCGTCTTATGTCCTAACTTTCTTAGCACACTACCGCCACAAACCCTTGAGCCCACAGACTTCGTGCTTGGTGGCCCCTCTCCCATGGCCCTCGAGTCACCACCCTATATTGATTTTATTTTTGGTGAGCACGCTTTTTGTTCCCGTCACTTCCCTTTAGTTTTAGGTGAGCATGTTGAGTCACCACGTCATCCTGACACTTTTAGGTTTAGTAGTCTTGAGGGAGTCGAGACGATCCTTAGATATTTTACTCCTCATCGGGGCACCCGTTTCAAGGGTTTTTTATGGAAAGTTTTACACAACCAATTTGGGATCTGTTTAAAATTTTGTGACTCGAGCGAAAGTTCATCGGGTGAAATTAGGACGAAATTCGATCCGGGTCTAGCAAACGTTCGCAGGTGTCTATCGGACGAGAGTATGTTGTGTTATAAGCTACTGATTCCACGGGCTGATTCCACTTGCTTCCTATTCACCATACTACCACATGTTTTCCCCACACACCGCCCCTGTCACCCTCTGAAAACTCTAATAATTACTGTTTCTTTAAATATTTGGCATGAAATTTTGACTCATGGATTGCGAGCTTTTGGGATGAAAGGTTACTTGCAGGTTTTGGGTCGCAGCCAGGGCATCAGCAGGACAGTATGCAGCATCCCTTCGATCGACACATGGACTCTCTACTTGCAGGTTACATCGAGTCTCGTCGGGGTCGAGCACTTTCAACCCCAGGAGAATAGATGCAACCCGCGTCGCGTCGTTTTTTATTAATTTTATCGCACATGTCTTTTATTGTTGTAGCGCACGTTTTCGCGCAATTTTTGGATTATTGTGTAGCGTAGAGTTGTATCGCGCACGTTATTAGCGCTTTTGTGTATTTTTGTATCGCGCATGTTGTTCGCGCAATGTTGGTTTGGCGCGTTGGTGTGACCGACCAATGTGACCTTAAATGCATAGGTCCGGTATATTAGGAGATAGGTTAATTAGGGCAAGCAAATTTTAATTAACTAATTTTTTGGTAGCGTCACCTTTGCCTATAGCCGGCCGCCCGCCTTTGAAATTCCCCTTCACTATGCCTTTTATTAGCTGGCAATTAGAATCTCCTATGTTGATAGCTGCCAATAGCCAAACCCCTCAAACCCTAATCCCTCCTTTTAAACCCTCTCCCCCCCACTCATTCCTCGGCAGGACTGGAATTGAACTGACGAACCGATTTTTGGTTTTGTCGGCTCTCATCCAGCGCCGCCCCACCTTGCCTGAAGCCCGATGCCCCTTCTCCTGGCCTTTTTCTCCTCGTCGAGCTCCGGCGCCGCTCCTGGAGCCCCTCCCAAGGGTCGGCGAGCCCTCCTTTGCAGGACCAACGCCGACCGATCCCCTGTTCTGCCAGTAGTTCGCATCCAGAACGCCGACAGCGCCTTCCCCGGGCCGTTTCTTGATCGGACGACTCTTAGAAGCTCTCTGGGTTACTACTCTCTCCAGCGAGTCTCTGTCCAGCAGCCCTGTAAGGATTTCTTCTTCTTTCGGCTGCACAATTACACTGCCCCGGTCCCCCTCTCCTCCAGCGGCATTGCCTTGTTTCCCGGCGACCTCACCTATGCCTGCCCCAGCGTCTACAGCAACTTCCGGCCAGGCTCCAGGAGTTTTTCCAGCAACTGTCGGCCGCCCCTCCAGGAGTTTCACGAGCCGCGGTCACTACCTCTTTACTTGTGGTAAACCTCTCCATCTTCGCTCTCATACATTCGTCGTTTTATGCTTAATACATAAATGAATGGCTAATTATTTAGAGCTTGCCCAACTTAGTCTGATCTCCTAAATATCGCTTGTTACATATTCGTGGTTGCCACTTTTGTGAATGTTATGCCTGTGGAATCGTGATTTCATAACGTTAATACGCACGTGCGGTAGTCCTACGTTCGCGAGCGACGCTTAGGGTCGTTTTATTGGTTTAAAAATAGCTCGTGAAATCCTTCGCGGCACATTAATTTTAAATATGTCGCAATTGTTATTTTCAAAACTTTAGCCCTAATTTTAAATCACATCAATTGTCCATACCTCTCACATCGCTCCTCGCATCTTTGGCTCAGTCTGCTTTGTTCATGTTCATACCCCGCATCGCGATAAACTAGATGCTCGCTCCCTCCGATGTGTTTTTGTTGGTTACTCTCCTACCACCAAAGGGTATAAGTGTTATCACCCTCCTACATGTCGTTATTACTGCACTGTTGATGTTACTTTTCTTGAGGGGGAGTCGTATTTTGGTCCTCGTCAGGAGGAGACGCATAGTAACAGTGGCGGGACCATTGACCCTCTTCTCCCAATTGTTGTTTCTCCTCATATTCCACCTCTTCCTATTCCTAGTTCACCGAGTACTGCTTCTGTTCCTCCCACCTCTATTCCTCCTATATTATATGCATACTCTCGTAGACCTTGTGCTGCTGAGCAAGTACAGACCGTGAATGTTCCATTGGTACCGGCGCCCGTCTTCACTCCATATTCAGATGATGACCACCATGTTCCCCTCACTCGTCTTAAAGGTAATACTGGTGGCACCAAACACCTCATTGTCAACTACATTTCTTACCATCATCTCTCTTATGTTCACAAAGCTTTTGTCTTATCTCTTTTCTTTATTGTGATTCTTAAGATTTGACAGGAGTCTGTTCAGATACCTGAGTGGAAACAGGCTATGAAAGAAGAGATGGGTGCCTTATAAAAAATGGAACATGAAGGCCTGCACGTCTTCCCCTTGGAAAGCAAACAGTTGGATCACGTTGGATTTTCTCTATTAAGCAGAATCAAGATTAGGTGGTGGAGTTGCATAAAGCGCGCTTGGTCGCTCAAGGTTATACCCAGACCCAAGGAATTGACTACCAAGAAACCTTTGACCTTGTTGCAAAGATGAATTTTATTCGGGTGATCCTCTCTTGTGTTGCTTGTATTGGGCGGGAGCTACAACAGCTTGATGTCAAAAATACATTCTTGCATGGTGATCTGGAGGAAGAAATCTACATGACTATCCCTCCTGACTTTACCAAAGAAAGGTCCAATGGAAAGGTTTGTCGTCTGCAGAAATCCTTATATGGCCTGAAGCAGTCCCCTAGAGTCTGGTTTGGACGGTTTAACAAGACATGACTTCAACTAGGCTATACTCAAGGACAGGCTGATCATTCTCTCTTTATCAAGAGGAGAGGAGCTCAAATATCGATACTTATTGTGTATGTGGATGACATCATCATTACAGGAGATGACCTAAAGGAGATCATGCACTTGAAAGAACAATTGAGAAAAGAATTTGAAGTCAAGGATCTGAGAAAATTGAAATACTTCTTGGGAATATAAGTAGTGAGGTCTCGTCGGGGGATCTTCATCTCTCAGAGAAAGTACACCCTTGTTCTTCTTGCATATATTGGGATGTTTGGGTGTGCTCCCATTGATACATCCATTGAGGCTAACCACAAGATTGATGTTGATACTAGTGGAGAGAAAGTGGAAAGTGGATGTGTCAAGGTACCAACGGTTGGTTGGGAGACTCATATACTTATCTCATACTCGCCTTGATATTACGTACGTCGCGGGTGTCCTAAGTAGATTCATGCACTCTCCCACAATTCGCCATCAGAAGGCCACGGATTGGGTATTGAGATACCTCAAGAAGTCTCCAGGACGTGAGATTCTTTTCTATGCAAATCAACCTTTGGAAATTGATGTGTTTACAGATGTTGATTGGGTTGGTAGTCAAGACGATAGAAAGTCTACTAGCGGGTACTGCTCATTTGTGGGTGAAATTCTTATATCGTGGAAGAGCAAGAAACGGAATGTTGTTGCTCGCTCAAGTGCCGAAGCGGAATATAGGGCTATGGTTCAAGGAGTATGTGAGGGGATGCGGTTAAAGATAATTCTCCAAGATATGGGTCTCCAAACGAACAAACTAGTTACTATTTATTGTGACAACAAATCTGCCATCAATATTGCTCACAATCCGGTTTACGTTCAACACTATAGGACGAAGCACGTTGAAGTATAAAGACATTTCATCAAAAATCACCTACACAAGGGAAATATTTGTACTCCATTTGTGAATTCGTATGATCAACTAGTGAATGTCTTCACCAAAGGATTAAGCTCTAACAACTTTATGAACGGTACAACCAAGTTGGGGATGATCGATATAATACTCTCAACTTGAGAGGGAGAGTTGAATATACGTATTATATGTGGTTTTGTTTACGTTTTATTTTTCCCGCTCTTCTTTCACGTGATATGTCATGTGATTTTATCATATATATAATATATATATATATATATATATATATATATATATATATATATATATATATATATATATATATATATATATATATGTTTGGCCCGATTTAGGGCAACGAAATATATTTTTCTATTTATTCTACTGTTATAACTAGTACAAAATAGAGTTCAACGACTGTTATGTATGCGCTCCAGACTGATCCCCATGTAACAAGAGAATCACTCAGAGCGGCCGCCGGGCACAGTGACCACAAACTATTTTACTGTGATTGAACCACACTATGTATTGTAAAGGCTCACGCTCGCTTACCAATTGAAACAAACTGACATAATTATTCTCTTTACCCGAACATACTAAGTAAAATCTCACCGTGTTACCCTCTGTTATGGTAGCTTCTCATCTTGGTAGTTATACATGAGCACACTTAACTGTAGTTCCTAATTAAACTCCAACCACTGCATTCAAATGTGCATTACACATTTAAGTCTGGAATTGTACTTATATAGCCCAGTAACATTTTTTACCAGTGCAAGATTTAATTTATTAGTCATGCATCCAGTTTCTCCTAGAAATAAATCTAGCTTACTAAAAAATCCTACCAAGAGTCATTCCTGGTTTGGGCATCGCTTCCCCGAAATCACACTTCGCCTCGTCTGACCACCTTCATCGTATTTTGAATGCCACATGTTTTATCCACAATCAACGGATTGGGACCTTAGATGAATTTAATTTGTTGTGCACTGCATAAACAATGATAAGGTTCCCCCTAAAATTATTCGAGTCAAAGCAGACCGAAGCACTCAAGATAAGTCAGCCCAACCGAGTGAGCTTATTTGCGCTCGCTCGAAAGGCAGTAAAGTCTCCCAAAGGGGGGCTCAAACAAAGCACGTGCACGGCCCACTCCCCCGCACGCACGCGGCGCCAGCCCGCGCGCGGCCCTTCCCCGCGCGCGGCCCCTCCCCGCGCGCGGCCCCTTCCAGCGCGCGCGGCCCCTTCCCGCCCGCGCGGCCCCTTCCCGCGCGCGCGGAACTCCTTCCCGGCGCGCTCACGCCGCAGGCACTCCGCCGTCGCCGACAACCTCCACCACATCTCGTGGATGGTCTCGCGAAAGCTTTGTGGACTTAGTTTTTTTCCTCATTTTTTGCCGTCAATGCTTGCAAACAGAGAGGTGACACGTCACCCTCCTGGGAACTCAAACTCTTGTAACCTCGAGGAATCTAGTGGATTTGGCCCGACACAGATACAGTCACGTGTTTTTTCACATTTTATGTGTTTACCACACAAACATCTCGCTTGTCATTGTTGTTGGATCTATTTTAACTGTTTACGCGCTCGACTCACTCTAGAGCCAAGGCGATTCAATTCTTTGGACCGGAGATAACCGAGTGACCCGCAATAATTTGGCGTAGTCTGTGGAAAAGTATTCTCAACTCTGCAAAAAATTTTTGAAAGCAGCGCTTGATGGGAACAAGCGCCCCCTACCAACTCCAATGGCAAGGAGAAGTGCGTGCACCGCTAACGGCACGGCTCCGAAAGAGCGCGCCGATCTGCCCCCCGCCAACTTGCCTGCAAGCAATGCTCCGCTTCTGGGAGGAGCCGCCACCGTCGCGACTGCAACTTCCGTAGAGGAGGGTGTTCGACTGATGGAGGAGCGTCAGGTAGAAGTGTTCACCCTTCTGTGAGAACTGAGAGCCCACAATCCTCCCAACCCAGTCGTCGCGCAAGGAGCGCGACCAACAATTGCTCAATAGTGCATCCTTGCTCGAGACGCTTCTCACCTCAAGGACTCTCCCGCTGAGGAGCTGTCCAATGCAGTATGAAGATCGCCCGAGAATGCCTCGAGCCGGCAACGAGACCACTATACAGGTTTGACAACAACCCAGTTTCTGTGCGAGGGACGGTCACTCTTCTCGTCATCCTAGGAGAGTTCCCAAGATAGATCACACGGGATGTTCAGTTCGTGGAGGTCGACCAGAACTCAGCATAAAACGCCATCTTCGGTCGACCACCGGATGCTCTTCGAAGCAATTCCTTCTATCTCACGCCTGTCCATGAAGTTCGTCACTCCTGGGGGCAGGCGTCGTACGGAGAGATCAGAAGGCAGCGTAGCTCTGTTACCTGCAGTAGTCATGCCCCGGCCAAGATCCGGTCCGCGGAGATACAAGTGGAGCTTGAGTTGGACCAGGGGCAGGATGAAATGGCCCCCGCACCATCTACTACTCTTCCCTGTTTCTCATTAAAGAATAAGCCGCAAGGAGAGACTTGTGCGCACTTGTATCTTACCTTTCAGCAACAACGCAACTGCTTCCGGATTCCTTCCACTGCACTAGGATCTCTGGAAAGAGCGAACTCCATGTCCTTCTACTGTCAAGGAGAGATGGACAAATGTCCTTCTACACCTCCTGAAAGAGCAGACCCTGTATCCTTCTACTATCAAGGCAAGATGGACAATTATCCTTCTGCACCTCCTGAAAGAACGGACCTTGTGTCCTATTGTGAAGGTGAGATGGAAGAAGGTTCTTCTGCACCTTCTCCAACAGACAAAAGTTTTGTCTCCTCTAATAGAACGAATCTCAAGTCCTTCTGAGGCACGAACGGACAAAGGTCCTTATGCACCTCCTCCAATAAAACGGACCCTGAATCCTTCTGAGGCGCAAACGGACAAAGGTCATTCGCCTCCTCCAATAGAATGGACCCCGAGTCCTGAGTCACGAACGGACAAAGATCCTTCTGCAGCTTATCCAATAAAACGGACCCCGGGTCCTTTTACTCAAGACAAGAGCAAGCCCCGAATTCTCCTGTGGATTTTAACCAGGACAGACCACAAGTCCTTCTGCATCACTTAGCCAAAAACAGACTCTGACTCCTCTGACGCCATCTAGAAGAAGGGGGGGAACGACCCCCCACATTACATCTAAGCATCAGCCCTTGACATTATTGCCCAGTGGAGGTAGCAAATTATATACGTTGCATCAAACTACGTGTTCAAGCAAAAGGAGCATAAAAAACAAAATGCTCTCAGTTCAACGAGATACACAAGGCTCAAGCAGGAGAGCAACTTTATAACGCCTCAAAGGATACATCGGTAGCAAATGTGTGCTGCGTGGATAAGCCGCGTCTACAATAACAAAAACAAAAGGTAAACAAAAGATGTGACGTACAAAGCACAACGCAGACACGCACGGGTAATCCCTCGATATCGACGTCAGGATCATCATCTGAAGCGTCATCTACCCCAAGGTCGGAGCGTTCCGACATCCTTGGCGCCAAACGAAAGCCTTTAACAAATCCAAGGCGAAACACGACAACGTGCTCATCCTCCAGCAGTAGATCGACCTTCATGGTCATCATCTCTAAACGAGCCTCTACAATCTGAGCTCGCTCCACTCTAAAACTTTATGGATCATTGTGTTCAGCGATCACAGAAGTCCACGCCGTCTTGACACCCTGGAGCGCGGAAGCCATCGATGCTTTCCCTTACTCTAGTCGCGCCAGCTTGGCCTCTGCCTTAAACGGCTCTGTCTCGACTCTTGATAAGAACAGACACCGAGTCCTACGCTCCCACACAAGAACGGTCATTGAGTCTTTTGTGCATTCTAATAAGAACGGACCTTGGATCCTTGTGCACCGCTTGAGCAAAGAGGTGTGAACAAACCCAATGACCTTTTACTTCACGATTCAAACAAACCCTGAATCCTTCTGCTCCCCAAGATGAAAGCAAGCCATGAATCCACCTATGGATTCCAATATGAACGGGCTGGTCCTTCCACGCCCCTAAGGCAAGGGGGCAAAACATCCCTTCATGTCACGTTCATGCATTCGTCCAGCGACAACCACTAAAGCTAACGCGCTACGTCATCCTTATGCATCCGTATAAAGAGGAACGTGAAAAGCAAAATACTTGCAAACTAGCACAGCGCACAAAGCTTACAATGGAAGAACGTCCCTGCAAAGTGTCGTAAGGGCCACATAGCAAGCAAGAGCGACGAGCGAGCAAATAACTGCAACAATCATCGACTAGCACCCACTGTGGAATTATCAACTTGCAAAACTGACACCAACCAAGTAGCGTCAGGCGATCGGCATGTACCTCCAGGCCTAAAATGTTGAAATCAAAGGTAATTCGTAACGTGCGCACGAAGTATTGATTCAAGGTCAATGACCACAACATGAAGAAAGTAAGATCAAAAAATTCTACGCGAAAATTTGGGGACATTGGATGAGGTTCCCCCTAAAATTATCTGAGTCAAAACAAATTGAAGCACTCAAACAAGTCAACCCAACCAAGTGAGCCGCGCGGGTAAACCGTAATTGATTGAAAGGCCGCAAAGCCGCCCAAAGTGAGGCTTGGACAAAGCATGAGCACGACACCACGCACGGTTCACTCGCCCACACGCACGAGCACGCGGCCTCCACGCACACGCGTGCCAGATCGGGTGCGCAAGGCCGCACGCGCGGCATCTTCCGCGCGCACGCAAGGTCGCGCACGCGTGGCCTTCTTCCAGCGTGTGCGTGTTGTCGCCACTCCGCCGCCTCCGATCGTCGTCGCCGCCTCCGATCGCCGTCGCCGCCTCCGCCACATCGGCCGCCACCGTCGTCGGACATGTCCGCGCCGCCCGGACCGCCCATGGGGCATGTTTGTCATTTCCGAAAATTTGGTGATCCAAATGATCAAAACATAGCAACATCATTCGTCAACTCGCGATCCAACCAGACGCAATTACCAACATGACCCTTTAAGAAAGCTATAGAAAGGCCCCCAGCTCCCCAAGCCTTCATTTGGTAAGAACCAGCCAGAGAGGCAAGAGAGAGCTCTGAGGTTTTTTGGTGAGGACGTGAGTCTTAGATCGTTTTTTCGCTCTGAATTCCTTTGTTCACTCTCAAATCTGCTCGCGCTCAACGCTTACGTGGATGCTTCGGCAAGCGCAAAAGAAGGAGTAGAAGAATGCTCTCGTGGACGCTCTCATGGAAGCGCTGTGGACTTAGTCTTTTTCCTCTTTTATCTGCCTTCAAAGCTTGTAAACGGAGAGGTGGCATGTCACCCTCCTGGAAACTCAACCTCTTGTAACCTCATGAAATCTAGTGGATTTTGGCCCGACACAGATCCGGTCACGTTGTTTTTAACCCTTTTCGGGTTTTCCATGCTAAAACGTCTAGTTTGTCACTATTGTTGGATCTCTTTTGACTGTTTGCGCGCTCGGCTCACTCTCGAGCTAAGGCGGTCCAATTCTCTGGACCGGGGAAAACTGAGTGACCCGCAATAAACATATAACATCAACGAACCCCAAATGTCCATTTTTATGACATTTTAAATTAAATACCTTGAATACAAAGAGATGTGAATAAAATCTATATATGGGTGTTAAAAAAAAAACTTTGCCCGCAAATTCCGTTGTGTTTAAAGGTTTTCTTGTTGACACAATTCGTACCTTGTATTTGTGATAACCATCAGAAGCCACATCTGCTGTGCTTCCACCAGCCCATCCTGAAGAGATTCATTTCAGCTTAGATTAAAACTTTTCTTTCTATTGACTTCTACTTATCCATTCATTCTATTTTCTTACACATGTTAATTTACCAAATAAATTGTACATATTGAGACTCGTGGTTCATCGATAACCAATTGAAAAACAAAGAAAATATGGAGAATGAAGAATCACCTTCATGTGTAAAAGTATCCCAGATGCTTGGAGTCTTTCCATCCTCTGCCCAAGCACCCTCGTACTGCAACAATGTTCAATGCATTACCAAAAAATCAGTAACTAAGAAAATGTAAATGAAAACATAACTATACTTGAGAAAGTAAACCATATAGATAGTTCAGTGTGTGGCCTACCAAGCAAACTCTATTTAAAGTCGACTGAGATTAAACTAATTCAGATTTAAATTGGTTTTATTTTGAACTATTATTTTATAATTAATTATTATAACTTTAGATTTACTTAATGAATTCAAATTAGGTCAAGGTTCTTGCTTCAATTGATCCAATATATCTACATCTTGTTCTGGTAACAAACGAAATGGTTATGGATTAAGTTCTATAAACCAAGACGTAATGGTGGTGTTTTAAGGAACATAAATTAATCCCTAAGAATTCTTTTATTTTTATTGAAATGGGAGAACAGTTGACTAATTTCTCAGAAATTTCTCTGGAGGTAGGTGAATAGAGATTAAATTTTATTTGAAACTCACTACAATTTACAGAATTTACATTTACACAGCCTGTCAACCAGAATTAAAACAGATAATTATAATCACTGCATAAACAAAAATTAAATCACAGAATAAAGCACAATCACAAAAGACACAAGAAATATTGTGATTCCCCAAAATCTGGGTACATTCACTCTTCTACCCGCTTGATAGGAATTCACTATCACAGTGTCTGAGTCTTTTTATAAGGAGACTCTTAGAACTAATCACCAGATCTTTTGATAAGGAGATCTTGAACCAAATACAATCTGAGTCATTTCCTAAAGAGACTCTCAGAACCTTTAACTAAATCCTTTGAAGATGGATTCTCAAAACTCTTTTCACAAACTGAAAAGTTACTTGAACAAAAAATAGAAAAAGATGAGAGGATTTAGTGATCTTTTTGTTAAGTCCTCTCAGCAAAATCCTGAGGACTATATGGCACTTTGTGAATTGATATCTGATATTCTGATGAATCCTTGAATAACAAAATTTCAAGGATTATAAGCCCTTAATCCATATTATCCTTTAAACTTCTATGAATCTGATGCAACAATTGATAAGTCATTGAGAAGATAAAGAATTGCTTATCTTTTCAGATTCAGGAACAAAGATGATGATCGACTAATTCAAGTGAGAACTCCAATTACAGATAATAATTTTCCTATCTTTCTCTGTCGAAATATATCCTCCAAAACTACGATCTAATGTAAGTGTAATGATCGATGGAATTGTTGTTGTTGTTAGATGATATAGAAAATATTGATGTAAAGGCTCATTTATAGGCTCAATTCTTTCCTCTTCTTTAGTCTCACATCTCTTGTATAAGATTATTTCTCCCTCTCTTCTCCTATATATTTGTATTCTCTTTTGTATTTTACACATGAAGAAGTATCTACAAGGTTTGCTCATTACTTTCTACATGTTATCAGAGGGACTCGTTGCCTCCGGCGGACTCCACAGTCTATCTGCCTTCCTCTAATCTCCTGCGGCCTGCGATCTCCTGCAGCGTGCTATCTCTTGCGGCCTGCTCTCCTGCGGCCTCCCGCGGCCTCCCGCGGACTCCACACTCTATTTGTCTTCCTCTGATCTCCTGCGGCCTGCGACCTCCTGCGGCCTGCTCAGTCTATCCGTTGTTCACCGCTTAGCTAACTGCGGCCTCTCTTTCCACTCTTCTTCCTTAGCCGCTTGGCTCCTGCGGCCTGCCGTCTTCTGTGGCCTATATTTCTGCCCCCGCTTCCTCTTCATCTCCGTGGTTCCACCCTCCTCCTCGGGCTTCTTATAGTCTCCTCTCTCTGCCCCGTGAGGTCCACTTCTCCCTGCTGTTCTACTTCAGTCCGCTGCGAGCTCCTCCAGTCCGCTGCGAGCTCCTACCTTGCGAGCTTCTACCCGTCCAGACCGAGCTCTCTTCTCGCTCGCGGTCTCTTAGTACATCCCGACGCGGACTGCTCCTAACCGCTGCAAGCTCTCTTCTCGCGGGCTGCGCTTTCCTTTCTTGCGGACTGCTCCAGTCCGCCGTGGCCTACTCTAGTCCCTCTTGTGGACTATCTCTCATCGCGCCTTGCGGCCTGCCCTATGATTTCCTTTCTTGCGGACTGCTCCAGTCCGCCGCGGCCTGCTATAGTCCCTCTTGCGGACTCTCCAATCGCGCCTTGCGGCCTGCCCTTTTACATCCGCGCCTTGCTTCTCCGCGGCCTGCCAGTCCGCCGCGGCCTGCCCTTTCTCATAGCTGCGGCCTGCTCCAGTTCGCTGCGAACTGATCCTCCTCGCATTTTGCTCTCGTCTCCGCGACCTGCCCTTCGGGGTTCTTGCTCGCCCTCTTCCCAGCGGGCTCCGGCTTCAGTCCGCTGTTGTTGGCCACTGCGGCCTGATTCTTGGTGCGGCCTCTGCCTCTGGCTGCGGCCTGGCTCTTTTCGCAGTTAATCGCAGTTCTCAATGCTTCCTCGGTTGTAGCCGCTGGTTCTGTCCGGCAAGCCGCATACATCCTTGTCATCCGGTTTCTGTGCCTAGCCGCAGATCAGGATTATGGCATCCGCCTTGAACACTGTTGATGATATTGCTGTGTTGCGTGCTCACCTCCATCGGCTTCAAGGGGTGGTTAGTCGCTCCTCTGGCTCCGTGGCCTCACTCTTCCAGGAAGGTATATCGTGCCTCTCACACAGCTCTCACTGGATTGTGGACTTAGGTCGTACACACCATCTCTCTCCGCAGCAGCCACCCAAATATTTGGATACTGCTTACCCCAAGCACATCACTGTGGCCAATGGTGACACGCCCCCGGTTTCTGGTGCGGCTAATCTGTCTCTTACTCCTTATCTTTCCTTATCCTAGATTCTTCATGTTCTGGACTCTCCTTTTAACCTTCTTTCTGTTAGTCGTCTTTCGCAAGACCTTGATTGTTGTGTTACTTTCTCGCGCTCTTCCTTTGGGGTGCAGGATCGACTGACGCAGACTACACTTGGTAGAGGGCGACTGTCTAATGGGCTATATCTTCTTGATGTTCCTCCCACTGCTCTCATCTCTACACTCACCTCTGTCTCCACCACTGATTGCATCGACGTTTTGGGCAAGCCCCACTCCCAATTCTCAAGAAAGCTCTTCATACTATCTCTCTACAAGAGTTCTTTTGTGAATCTTGTATCTTCGGTAAACAACACTGTCTCCTTTTCTCCTTCATGCACTCGGAGCGATTCTCCTTTCTCCCTAGTGCATTCTAATATTTGAGGGTCTTATAAGGTTCCCAGTGTCTTGGGGCAACAGTACTTTGTTACCTTTATAGATGATCACTCGCGGGTTACCTGATTATATTTACTTCGTGATCGTACCGAAGTCACGACTGCGTTCCGTGCGTTTCTTACCTAAACGCGCACTCAGTTTTCTACCTGTGTCAAAATCTTTCGTACGGACAATGCTCGAGAATATACTGGTCGCACCTTCTCCAACCTGTGCGCTGAGTTCGGTATTATGCATCAGACTTCGTGTGCTTATACGCCTCAACAGGATGGCGTAGCGGAACGGAAAAATCGTCACCTCCTTGATGTGGCTCGATCTCTTATGATCCAAATGCAGGTTCCTCCCCTCTACTGAAACTTTGTCGTCTCTACTGCTTGTCATCTCATCAATCGCATGTCTTCGTCTGTCCTCAACTTTGTGGCGCTCATTACTCTCCTTTACTCATCCATAACTCTCTTCTCTCTCACATCTCGTGTGTTTGGGTGTACCTGTTATGTCCGTCACCTTGCTCCTTCCAATGACAAGCTAGCCCCTCGTGCTGCCAAAGCTATGTTTGTTGGGTACTCCCGCACTCAGAAGGGATATGTTTGTTTTTATCCTACCACTGGTAAGATGGTCATGTCTGTTGATGTCTCCTTTCAAGAAGACCAACCATATCACACCAGCCCTTCTGATCCCCTTCTTCCTCCTCCGCTACCTCGGCTCATCATACTCATCACGTCTCCACTTCCACCACTTCTCCCTACCCCTCTGCAACACCAGTCCACATCTCCTTTCATCCCGGTTTCCCCAACACCACCAGTCCCCTCCAAACCTCCTGTCATTCAAGTCTACACTCGTTGTCCTTCTCGTCCAGACGCCCTGCAGCAGCCTCCCTCTACCGATGTAATCTCGCGGCCTGCTGATCCGGCCTCCTCCTCGACAGCACATCCCATGGCCAACTATGTCTCTCTACATCGACTATCTCTGCCTCTCCTTAACTTTGCTCTCTCTCCTCTATTTCTATACCTACCTCTGTGCAGGACGCCCTCCGGCATCCGCGGTGGCGGGCCGCCATGGATGAAGAAATGATGGCTCTGTGGGGAAATCACACTTGGGATCTTGTGCATCTTCCTCCTAGTCACAGTTGTGTTAGCTGCAAGTGGATCTTCTCTATCAAACATGTTGAGGATGGGGCAGTTGACGAGTTGAAAGCTCGGCTTGTGGCTCGGGGTTTTACTCAACAATATGACCTTGATTATGAGGAAACTTTCTCCCCGGTCGCCAAATTGAATTTGGTTCGGGTCCTTCTCTCTTTAGTTGTTCATCGTCAGTGGCCCCTCCATCAGCTGGATGTCAAGAATGTCTTCTTGAACGACGATCTTCCTGAAATAGTTTACATGCATTAACCACCCGGGTTTGAGACCGCGGGGAAGTCTCGTGTATGCTTGCTTCGCAAATTTATTTATGGTCTCAAACATTCTCCCCGGGCATGGTTTGGGAAATTCAGCAAAACCGTTCGTGAGGTTGGCTTCAAACAAAGCTTGGCAAATTCCTCTCTTTTCACTCGTCACCAATCAACAGGGACCATATTACTTCTGTCTTATGTGGACGATATTCTGATCACTAGTGATGACTCCACCGGGATACAACATGTGAAGCAACACCTAAACTCTATCTTTCAAATCAAAGATCTGGGAAATCTTCGATATTTTTTTGGACTAGAAGTAGCATGACGACCCGATGGTTTAGTCTTGTCTCAGCGTAAGTATTGCATTGACCTTCTGCATGATGCTGGCCTCTCGGGTTGTAAACCTGCGGATACCCCGATAGAGGTAAACCACATGTTGCGTGCTCAGGGATCTGAGGAGAATTCTCTACTTCCGAATCTGGAATACTATCGTCGTCTTGTGGAAAAGTTGATCTATCTAACAGTTACAAGGCCAGATATATAATTTGTGGTTGGTGTGGTCAGTTGATTTATGCACACCTCACGTATCTCTCACCTCCAGGCTGTGGAGCGCATTCTCAGATATCTGAAGACTTCTCATGGGCAAGAACTTGTGTATAAGCCATCTTCCTCTCTTTCTCTTATTGCATACTCGGATGCCGATTATGCAGGCTCGTTGGATGATCAGCGGTCTACTACTGAGTTTTGTAGATACTTTGGAGGAAATTTCATCACATGGCGGAGTAAAAAGCAGACAGTAGTTGCTCGCTCGTCTGCTAAGGCTGAGTACCGTGCAATGACGGCTGTTACTTCTGAACTAACATGGCTTGAAAGTCTCCTAGTAGATTTGGGAGTTAAATTGACCTCACTTTCAACCTTGTTTTGTGACAGTCAAGCTGCAATACACATTGCAAAGAATCTTGTGTTTCATGAGCGAACAAAACATATTGAGGTTGATTGTCACTTTATTCGGGAAAAGGTCCAAGCAGAAGAGCTGAATCTTAAACATGTTCCTGCGTCTGGGCAAGTTGTTGATATCCTCACCAAGGCTTTACCTCGCAAGTTATATTATCATTTCTTGTTCAAGCTTGGTGTCTACGACTTGTACGCTCCAACTTGCGGGGGAGTGTTAGATGATATAGGAAATATTTATGTAAAGGCTCATTTATAGGCCCAATTTCTTCCTCTTCTTTAGTCCCACATCTTTTGTATATGATTACTTCTCCCTCTCTTCTCCTATATATTTGTACTCTCTTTTGTATTTTACACATGAAGAAGTATCTACAAGGTTTGTCCATTACTTTCTACAGTTGTTATTCATATATATATATATATATATATATATATACTAGCATCATCGAACGGGCTCCGCCCGTTCTCGATGCGTCGCTGCGGGCTTCGCCCGCAATCAAGCGGGCTTGACCCCCCGGCGGGCGACGCATCTTCGAACGGGCTCCGCCCGTTCTCGATGCATCGTTGTGGGCTTCGCCCGCAATCAAGCGGGCTTCGCCCGCAATCAAGCGGGCTTCGCCCGCTATCAAGCGGGCTTCGCCCGCTATCAAGCGGGCTTCGCCCGCTTGACCCCCGGCGAGATTCGCCCGCCCCTCGGCGCGCGAGGCCCGTCTCCCCCGGGGCGAAAGCATCTTCGAACGGGCTCCGCCCGTTCTCGATGCGTCGCTGCGGGCTTCGCCCGCAATCAAGCGGACTTCGCCCGCTTGACCCCCCGGCAGGATTCGCCCGCCCCTCGGCGCGCGAGGCCCGTCGCCCCCGCGGGCTTCGCCCGTCGCCCCCGGCGGGCTTCGCCCGCCGCGGGCAAAATTTAAATAATTAAATAATTTAATAAATAATGATTATTTTTAAATTAAATTATAATATAATAAATAATTATAAAAATGAAAAAAAGAAAAAAAAATTGAAATTAAATAATTATTATTTTTAAATTAAATTATAATATAATAAATAATTATAAAAAATGAAAAAAAACTGAAAAAAATTCCAAAAATCGCCCCCTCCCCCGGCTTCCGCCTGCTCACGCGGGGTCATTCCCGGCGGCCGGCGGCGGAGCCGCCGGCGGCCTGCCCGGCGCCCACCGGCGGGTTCGCCGGCCTCCGGCGAACCCGCCGGTGGGCGCCGGGCAGGCCGCCGGCGGTGGGGTGAGGCAGTGAAGGCGGGCGGGAGAGCATCTGGGTATCGGGATTTTATCTCCTGTGAACAGTGCTTGAACAGGGGATTTTGTTATTGGCAAGCCTTCTCTTTTGAATCCAACGGCCCGTATTTGATGGAGCTTGATCGGACGGTTCAGATGACTTTCATGGTGTGATCCAAATATGTATATTGTATTATATAATAAAGATATTTATATATATATATATATATAATTTAAAACAATATGCATATTTGGAAGCATACCGTGAATCTCATCTGGATCGTCCGATCTCCAGGAAACCTTATCAGGCCATTGGATCTAAAAAACCGGCGTGCCATTAGCCAAATCTTCAAAAAAAATTACTGTTCCCTGCAAGAGAAATCATGATGCCCCCTCCCCCGCTTCCGCCAACTACTCTGCGCCTTCTCTGCCGTCGTCGGCCTGCCCGGCGCCCACCGACGGGTTCGCAGACCTCCGACGAACACGCCGGGGGTTGTCCGGCGGCGAGCGGGTATTGCCACCGCCGGCGGCGGGGGTGAGCCCGTGTGGGGGCGGGAGGGAACGATGGCTATCGGGGGATTTTTGGAAGTGAACAGTGTTTTTTTGGGGGAGATTTTGATATTGACAGGCCTTTGTTGAGATCCAATGGCCAGAAGCAAATTTTTGAAGATCGGACGGTCCAGATCTGTTTGATGGTGTGATTGGAGATATGTATATTGTATTATATAATAAAGATATATATATATATATCTTAACTACTATATAAACATATATCATATGGTTTTTAAAATCATGTTTTTAAAAACTATTCAATCAATCTCATCCGTTAATCTCATATCTGAAAAATCCGATGGCTAGAAAAATAAATCTAGATCTCCTAAAGCTAGAGGGAGAAAGAGAAATAAAGAAAGAGAGAAAAAGAGTTATAGGGGCGGCGGAGAGGAAGGCTATGAGGGGAGAGAGAAAAGGAGGAGAGAGGAAGAGAGTATGAGAGAGAGAGGCGGTGAGAGGGACAGAGAATTCAAACAGGTAATTATGAGGGGAGAGAAAAAAGGAGGAGAGAGAAGAGGAAAAGAGAGAGGGAGGGGGAAGAGAGAGGTAGAGAGAGGCGGATGCTAGATAAAGAGGGAGAATTTCAAAAAAAAAGATAAAGAGGGGGAGAGAAAATGTGGAGAGAGGGAGGGAGAAAAATAATGACGTGAAGAGAGAGGGGAGTGGGCACATATAATTAAGGGAGAGAGAAAAGATAGAGACAAGAGGAGAGAATTAATGAGGAGAGTAGAGATATATAATATATATAATATATATATATATATAGGAATAAATATTATTATCGGAGTCATTTCAAAATTTTTGATTAAATTTATATGTGACGGGGGCGAAGCCCGCAGGGGGCGAGCGAAGCCCGCAGGGGGCGAGCGAAGCCCGCCGTCGCCGGGGGCGGGGCCGGGTACTGTGGCGCGTGGCCATCGGGCCAGAGGCCTGTGCCTGACACATATAATATATATATATGACAGGCAATCTAACGTCTTCAAGAATCAGTTATTCAATTCAAATCTTTCTTAAAGTAATTATGAAATAATCTTCGAAACAGTTCTCGTTTAGAAATCTATTCGACATAGCATCGAGTTCATATAGACGTAGCATCGAGTTCTGGTTTCATTCAGACAATCTGTCAAGTAAGTTTTGTAATCAACGTTATGTCGATATCATATCAGAGTATGCGTCGATTTAATCTTTTAATTAACGTCAACTTATTATGTTCAGTTACGCTGACTTGTACTTGAAGTTGCGTCGACTTCTAGTGAAAGTTGCGTCGACTTCTAGTCAAAACTACGACGACTTCAAGTCGATGCATGTTAAAATTTCATGACTTTCCTCTTAAATTCAGTGTGTCCTTCGCATGCCCTTTCTACCAATGACATTCTAAGAACTTCTAAAATCATATTACCTGTACAACCCCGTGTCCGGCGAGCAAGGTCACTAGGGTATAGGCAGATCGGGCTGAGAACAGCAGGCGAGCTCGGCAGCAAAGGGGGCGAGTTCGGCAGCAAAGGGGGCGAGTTCGGCAGCAAAGGGGGCGAGTTCGGCAGTAAAGGGGGCGAGCCGGAGCTCGGCATCCGTCGACCAGAGATCGACGATCGGCGACCCGGAGTTCGACATGTGCCGAGCGAGGCACAGCTCGCGTCCTCGCAGGGGAGCTCGGCAACAGTAGGCGAGCAGGACATGCCGAGGTGGCCAAAGCTCTCAAGCTCGCCTGGATATATGAGATATTTTTTACTGTTTTGCCCCCGCTGGTCTGCCCATAGCCCTTCAAAACAGCGGAATTTGGTTGTTGGCAGACCCAACCAAGGGTTTTCTGGTAATTTCAGGTCGGTTCTTTTGGTTATTGGCAGTCCGGATTTCAAAAGCTATAAATAGGACCCAAGGGTACCCCAGAAAGCAGGTTCTTCCCTGTGCTCTCCTGCCCCATTCTTCGAGTGCTTTCTGAGGGTACCTTAGCTCGGCTTCTGGCTAAGGAGGGGAAGCGCTCTGAGATCTTCCGGGTTTGTGGTGGGACCTCCCTGCCGAGCCCTTGGGTCTGTTTCACCTTGCCTTCTTTGTTGTTTTTCTTGCAGGAGCGAAGTAGGCGCGAGACCACCCCTTCCCCAAGGGTCGAACTCCACGAGGACCGGATTCCGGTTTCAACATTTTGGTGCGGTGAGCGTGGAAAGTGGTCAGCGCAGAAAGGCTTCGGCGAGCTCAATGACGGGAGGACAAGGATCTGACAGGCAGAACTCGCCCCCCCCCCCCCCCCCCGCCCCTCGCAACGGTGGGGATGTTGGAAGACTTCAGGAACGAGGTGCTGGGCCTCGTCAAGTTCGCACTCGGCGCGCGTGCCGAGTGCTCGACTCCGATAGCCCAGATCGCGGCCGCCCCCTCTTTGGGCGAGGACGCTCCCGGCCGGCGAGCTGGGAAGGAAGTGGCCGAGGAAGGCCGAGGGTGCGAGCTCCCAGGGCGCGAGCTCTTCCCCGGCTCGGCAGGCCGAGGCCGGTTCGGCGAGCTGGGCTCGCGAGACTCGCCAGCTCGCCCAGTGGGGGGAGGCAGTCCTTTCAGCGAGCTGGTCTCCTCAGCTCTAGTCCCAATGGGTTCAGGGAACCCGAGATGTCTTACTATACCGGGAAAGGAGACCCGGTCCAGCATGTCCAATGGTTCGAGGATGTGGTCTCCATCCGTCAGATGTCGGACGGATTCAAATGCCGGCTCTTCGCAATCACCCTCCGGGAGAAGGCAAGGGAGTGGTTCCACCAGCTCCCGGCCAGCTCCATCTACTGCTTCGAGGACCTGCGCCGAGGGTTCATGCTGAGATTCACCACCTCGAAGAGAAGAAAGAAGGAGAGGAGACCCCAGGCAGAGGGAGCAGAGGCAGCTCCAGGGGCAGCAGCAGCCGAGGTGGGGGCGTCAAGAGCCCGACCGACGGCTAGGATGGAGACCCGAGTGGCAGGGGCAGGGGCCGCAGAGAGGGTATTACGGAAGGGATCACTACCAGGGGAGGCAAGACCAGTTCCACCCCCCGGGCTGGAGGCAGGGCCAGAGGCCCCGGCTCCCCGATCAAGAAGAGGCCATGGCCATAGCCCTGGGAGCAAGGAGGGGAGCGTGGAGGAGGAGAAGAAGAGAGGTCAGGGTGGAGCTGCCCTATTGCGACTTCCATCAGGAAGAGGGGCATGCCACGGCCACCTGTCCGGAGTTCCTCGAGATGAGGGGGAATAGGGAGCAGCAGCAGCAGCAGGGGCGGCAGGAAGTGAGGATTGAGGAGGTCCTGCCTCGGGCGGAGGAGGATCGTTGCGAAGACCGGGTGGATGTGGGGACCCGGGGAGGGATCGGAGTGATCCACGGGGGAGTGGGGATCGAGGCTTCCCGCAAGGCAAGTCTCCACACCATGTACCGGCGGAGCGTCGCCTCAACGTCCCAAACCCCACCCCGGAGGAGAGGATCACCTTCTCCAGGAGTGATATGCCAGACCACGAGGATCCGTTCTGTGATGCGCTAGTCATCAGGGCGGCCATCGAGAATTTCACCGTCTCTCGGATCCTCGTGGACAACGGGAGTTCCGTCAACGTCGTCTTCAAAAAGGCGTTCGACGCGATGAGGGTGGAGGCAAAGAGGGTGCTGGCCTCGGATGGCCCCTTGTTCGGGTTTTCAGGAGAAAGGAAGGAGGTAGAGGGAGGAGTTGGCCTCCATGTCACCTTGGGGGGGGGGGGGGGGGGGGCAGTCCCGAAACTGCAAGTTCGTCATTGTGGACGCCCCCAGCAGCTACAGCGCCATCTTCGGGAGGCCCCTGATCAGCGCCTTCCGCTGCGTCCCCTCATCTTTCCATCAGTGCTTGAAGTTCAACGCTGAGGGGGTCCAGGTCAGGGTTAGGGGGGACCCAAAGGTGGCGCGGGAGTGTTATGTCACCGCGGTGAACACCATCTCCTGGCAGGAGGGAGCCGAGGAGATGGGGCGAAGGATGGAGGAGGTCGAGCAGGAAGCAGGAGGGGAGGAGCTGGGAGTGAAGGACTGCGCAGAGAAGGCGGCAGGAGGAGATCTGGAGGAGGTGGCCGAAGTGAGGGCCGTGGGAGGAGAGATGGAGGTAGAGGTCCCCGTTCCGGAGGAAGGGGATGCCGAGGGATGGGGGGAGCAATCCAGGCTGGAGGCAGCAGAGGAGGTGGTGGAGCTGGAGGTGCTCACCCGAGGAGGAAGGATGGAGAAGATCCGCGTCAGCGGGGGGCTGACCCCGGAGGACCAAGGCAGGATGCTGGAATGCATCCAGAAGAACGTGGACATCTTCGCTTGGAACGCCGCGGAGATGCCGGGGGTTGATGCGGATGTGGCCTGCCACCGCCTCAACCTGGACCCGGGAACACGCCCCGTTCAGCAGAAGAAGAGGTCCACCGCGGACAAGCTGGCGGAGCCCATCAGGGAGGAGGTGGCGAAACTCCTCCAGGCCGGCTTCGTGTCTGAGATTCAGTACCCCGGCTGGGTCTCCAACGTGGTTATGGTAAAAAAAGGAGACGGCCGGTGGAGGATGTGTATCGACTTTTCCTTACTTAATAAAGCTTGTCCTAAGGACTGTTATCCTTTGCCTCGGATCGACGCGCTGGTTGACTCAGCCGTCGGTTTTTCTGTAATGAGTTTTTTAGATGCTTTTTCAGGTTATCATCAGATCAGGATGCACCCCCCAGACATCAAGGATGTCTCGTTCATCACAGGGGATGGATGCTACTGCTACAGGATGATGCCGTTCGGGCTGAAGAATGCCGGGGCAACCTACCAGAAAATGATGGATAGGTCTTTAAGGAGCAAAGGGGAAGGAATTGGAGGTGTATGTAGATGACCTCATGATCAAAAGCCGGGACGTGGACTCCCACCTCCGGGACCTGGAGGAGACCTTCGCCACCCTGCGCAAATACAAGATGCGATTGAATCCCCTAAAATGTGTCTTTGGGGCCAGCAGGGGAAAGTTTTTGGGGCACCTCCTCACCCCCGCAGGGGTAGAGCCAAATCCAGATAAGGTCAAGGCTATCTTAGAGCTGGGGTCCCCGCGGAATGCAAAGGAGGTCCAACGGCTGACGGGGAAACTAGCAGGGCTGAGTCGTTTCCTTTCACGGGCAGGGGAGAAGTGCTCCCCCTTCTTCAAAACGCTAAGGGGTGGTCAGAGGTTTGATTGGACCAAGGAGTGCGAGGAGGCGTTCCAGGCCCTCAAAGTGCAGTTGACACGGGCACCGCTGCTCCAAGGGCCGAAGGAGGGGGAAGACCTGTTTTTATATCTCGGAGTCGGGGAGGAGGCCTTGAGCTCCGTCTTGGTTCGTGAAGAAGGGAAGAGACAGCTCCCAATTTATTACGTGAGCCGGGTCCTGAGGAAGGCCGAGCTCAGGTATCCGATTCTGGAAAAGCTAGCCTTCGCACTGATCATCTCGGCCAGAAGGCTGCGGCCTTACTTCCAAGCACACTCCATCCGGGTGGTGACCGACCATCCCCTCCGCAACATCTTCGAGGGGGTGGAGCATTCAGGCAGGTTGGCTAAGTGGTCGGTGGAGCTGAGCGAGTTCGACGTCTCCTTCGTTCCGCGGCTCTCAATCAAAGCTCAGGCGATGGCCGACTTCCTGGCCGACTACGTGGTTGAAGTGGCGGAGGAAGAGCTCACCCGCCCGACCCCTTGGAAGGTGAGGGTGGATGGTGCCTCGGGAAGGCATTCCCTAGGAGTAGGGGTGATCCTGGAGAGCCCTCAAGGGACTCGTATTGAGCAAACGGTGGTGGTGCACTTTCCCATTACCAACAACCAGGCCGAGTACGAGGCCGTGATAGCGGGCTGCGCCTGGCCAGGGAGCTGGGGTATCAGATGTGGAGGTCCTTACTGACTCCATGGTAGTGGCTTCTCAGATTAACGGGGAGTTCGAGGCGAAGGAGCCCACCCTGCGATCGTACTTGGCCAAGGTGAAGGGGGTCATTGGCACTTTTCAAACCTTCTCCATCCGACACGTACCAAGGGAAGAGAATGAACAAGCAGATCAGCTGGCGAAGCATGGTCCCCAGGTGGGGGGTACCATCACCGACCTGTTCCACCCCTCCATCGAGGAAGGAGAGCTCATGGAAATCGATCAACAAGCTTCGTGGATGGATCCAGTGGTGGTTTTCCTCTCCAAAGGAGAATATCCGGAGGGGGTAGATAAGAAGAAACTGAGGCACAAGTCAGCATATTACCTCCTCCAGGACGGGCAGCTATACAGGAAGACCCTCTCAGGGATGCTAGCCCGCTGCGTGACCGAGGGAGAAGCACGAAGGATCTTGGAGGAAGTCCACTCCGGAGAATGTGGGAGTCACTCCGGGAGTCGGACCCTGGAAGGAAGGGTAGTCAGGCAAGGGTATTTCTGGCCCACCTTGGGCCGAGACGCCGCTGAGTTCGCAAGAAGATGTCATAAGTGCCAGCTGTTTGCCCCTCTCCAGCTACAACCGGCCCAGCGACTCAGAAGTATCACGGCCCCATGGCCCTTCGCAATTTGGGGAATGGATTTGGTTGGGCCGTTCCCCCAAGCCAGCGGCCAGAGAAGGTTCCTCCTAGTGATGATTGACTACTTCTCAAAGTGGATGGAGGTGAAGGCGTTGGCCAAGGTGACCTCCCAGGTAATCAGGAATTTTGTTTGGGGGGAGATCATCTGTCGCCATGGGCTGCCCCAGGCCATCGTCACGGACAACGGGCCCCAGTTCGCCAGTGCCGAGTTCACCAGCTTCTGCGAGCAGCTTGGAATCGATCTCAGGTTCGCCTCGGTCCATCACCCCAGGAGTAACGGGCAGGTGGAGGCCGCAAACAAGATCATCGTCAACCTCCTCAAGAAGAAGGTGGAGAATTTGAAAGGGAGCTGGGTGGAGCAGCTTCCTGCGGTTCTTTGGGCCCTAAGGACCACCCCCAACACAGCTACGGGAGAGACCCCCTTCAAACTCTCCCACGGGTGCGAGGCAGTGCTCCCCATAGAATTCGAAGTCCAAACACCGCGAGTCGTGGCAGCAAAAGAAGGCCGTGAGGAATGGCAAGCAGAGAATGAGGAGGAACTGAGGCTCTCCCTTGACATGGTGGAAGAGGTGAGAGACCTTTCCGCTATCCGGCAGGAGGAGGTGAAAAGAAGAATGGCCAAGTACTTTGACAAGCATGTCAGGGTCAAGCAGTTCGTGGAAGGGGACTTGGTGCTGAAGAAAGTAGATGCAGCAGGGAGGTCAGCATCCGTAGGAAAGCTCAATCCCAGCTGGGAGGGACCATTCATTGTAAAGGTAGCCTTGGGGTCAGGGGGCTATCGACTCCAAAATGTAGAGGGCGAGACCCTGAGTCTCACCTGGAGTGGTGACGACCTAAAACGATTTTTCCCCCTGAAGCATGTAAGCAGCACTTTGATTATAATAAATTCCTTCAACTCTCTGATATTATCGTAACTAGCCTGCATAGTGGAATGTAATGTATTTTGGACGATGGTGTTAGTAGTGGACCCGAGCAGATCCCGCTGCCAGGCTCTCACCTAGCTGGTAGGGCTGGAAGTCACTCGGTGTCATCCTTGGCCTCGAGCAGATCCCGCTGTCAGGCTCTCACCTAGCTGACAGGTCTGGAAGTCACTCGATGGTGTTAGTAGTGGACCCCGAGCAGATCCCGCTGCCAGGCTCTCACCTAGCTGGCAGGGCTGGAAGTCACTCGGTGTCATCCTTGGCCTCGAGCAGATCCCGCTGTCAGGCTCTCACCTAGCTGACAGGGCTGGAAGTCACTCGATGGTGTTAGTAGTGGACCCCGAGCAGATCCCGCTGTCAGGCTCTCACCTAGCTGGCAGGGCTGGAAGTCACTCGGTGTCATCCTTGGCCTCGAGCAGATCCCGCTGTCAGGCTCTCACCTAGCTGACGGGCAGGAAGTCACTCGATGTGTTAGTAGTGGACCCCGAGCAGATCCCGCTGCCAGGCTCTCACCTAGCTGGCAGGGCTGGAAGTCACTCGGTGTCATCCTTGGCCTCGAGCAGATCCCGCTGTCAGGCTCTCACCTAGCTGACAGGGCTGGAAGTCACTCGATGGTGTTAGTAGTGGACCCCGAGCAGATCCCGCTGCCAGGCTCTCACCTAGCTGGCAGGGCTGGAAGTCACTCGGTGTCATCCTTGGCCTCGAGCAGATCCCGCTGTCAGGCTCTCACCTAGCTGACAGGGCTGGAAGTCACTCGATGGTGTTAGTAGTGGACCCCGAGCAGATCCCGCTGTCAGGCTCTCACCTAGCTGGCAGGGCTGGAAGTCACTCGGTGTCATCCTTGGCCTCGAGCAGATCCCGCTGTCAGGCTCTCACCTAGCTGACAGGGCTGGAAGTCACTCGATGGTGTCAGTAGTGGACCCCGAGCAGATCCCGCTGCCATGCTCTCACCTAGCTGGCAGGGCTGGAAGTCACTCGGTGTCATCCTTGGCCTCGAGCAGATCCCGCTGTCAGGCTCTCACCTAGCTGACAGGGCTGGAAGTCACTCGATGGTGTCAGTAGTGGACCCCGAGCAGATCCCGCTGCCAGGCTCTCACCTAGCTGGCAGGGCTGGAAGTCACTCGGTGTCATCCTTGGCCTCGAGCAGATCCCGCTGTCAGGCTCTCACCTAGCTGACAGGGCTGGAAGTCACTCGTTGGTGTCAGTAGTGGACCCCGAGCAGATCCCGCTGTCAGGCTCTCACCTAGCTGGCAGGGCTGGAAGTCACTCGGTGTCATCCTCGGCCTCGAGCAGATCCCGCGGTCAGGCTCACCTAGCTGACAGGGCCAGAGGTCACTCGATGGAGTCGGCCTTGAAATCGTCAGATACGGGTCAAAGTCTCAGTGCCAGGGAGCAAAGGGGAAAAGGTTTTGTCAGGGCGAGCTCGGGCTCGGCAAGCCCGGCTCGACAGGATCAAGAAGGCAGGCCAGGCTGGAGGACTCGGCATGAGCGAGTGTGCACTCGTCAATCCAAGCTCGGCATTGGCGAGTGGGACGCGAGCCCGGACCTCGCCAAAGGAAAGCAAGCCGGACCGGGGCACCTCGCCCCCCTTGACCATTAGACTTGGAGAAATTTTCCTGTTTTCGGGCTCAACCTGGATGGCTCGCGTGCGAGTTATGGTAGCGTGACAAGGGCGGAGAGCAACTCGCCCCCGAATCGTTTGGGGGCTCGGCGAACACTCAAAACGCGTCCACTCGCAGGCGCGCTCTCATAACCACTCTACTCGCGGAACCTGTCTCGGCGAAGCCGCGGGGAGAAGCACTCGCATAAATTCAGAGCACAACGAACATAGTAAAGAAAGAAAAGGAAAGTAAATGACACCGGTATGATCAAAAAACTTTTATTATATGCAAAAAGTAATTACATGGGGGGCTCGCCTCGGCGAGTGAACAAAGAAAAAGGAAAAAAAGAAGAAAACAAAAGTACTGGCTACCCTCAGGCCTCGCCCCCTCCGCCGGACTGGTCCTCGCCGTCACCCGATGGATCCTGGAAGCTTTTCCCGAACATCGCGTCCAGGCTGTCTTCCTTCTCGCTGGGCGGCGTTGCCGGGAACAGGCTCGGCATCAGGTCCCGAGCCGAGATTCCCCCGCACCCCTCCACCAGCACCCCAGAATCCTTCATCATCTGGAGGGTGCACTCGGCGGCTTGGATGGAGTTGATCCGCAATCTCTCGACGAGGTCGGCCTCGCCAAAGATTCGCGGACTCTTGTAGGGGAGAGTGGGATCGATGTCGTGAGGCGGGAAGAAGATCTCCGCCTGGCGGCGCACCTCGCCGAGGAGGTGCTGGTTCTCCCCCTGCAGCTTTGTGTTCGCGCCCTCCAGCTCGGCAAGGCGTGCGCGCAGCCGGCCGATCTCCTCCCCCTGCTCAGCGTTACGAGCCTGGAGCTCCCCTGCAGCGTCGGCATCCGCGGCCAGTAGTGCGCGCAGCCGGCCGACCTCCTCCCCCAGCTCAGTGTTGCGAGCCTGAAGCTCGCCCGCCGCCTTGGCATCCTGGAAAAGAGTCCATTTAGCGGTAGCGCAAAATTTCTAAGTAAAAGGGAGGAGCAGCGCTTGGCACTTACCAACCCGCCGGCGGTTTGGGCGAGTAGACCCTCCGCTATGCCGAGCCGTCTCGCCTGATCGGTGACCTTATCCTTGGCGAGGTCGCGAGCCTGCTCAGCCTTTTCGAGTTGGTGGCTGAGGGCAAAGCTGCGGCGTGCCAGCATGTGATGCAGCTCCAGGGTCCGCAGGTGGGACTGCATGCCCTCATGGCCGAGCTGCCGGAGGGTCATCTTCTTGTAGGCCTCGGCATCCTCCCGGCCATATAGGCCGAAGCCGATGGCATAGGCATGACCGGTGGCAGGCTCGCGGTCGTGCCAGGAGGGGTGCAGAGTGGAGACGGAGACTCGATGAGCGAGCTCGTCCCACTGCAGCATGGGCTCGCCCGCCGAATCCTTCCAGCGCGCGCCGAAGTTGAAGAGGGGGTGTTGCTTCGGCGGTGCGCGCTCGCGGGCAGTCCTCTTCGCCGCTGGAGGAGGAGAGATCGCCGCCGTGGAAGAGGGGCCCTCGCCACCTTTCCGGCCCTTGCTGGTTGTCTCCTTCAGCGGGCTCTCCGGCGACGCGTCGGGAGGGGTCGCCGACGAACTAATGTACTTGGGGCTGGGCTGTTGTTGTTGCCCCCGCGGAGCCAGCAGGGCCCTCCGCATCTTCTTTATCTGACGGTGGCCGAATGGCGGGTTCGACCCCGCATCCTCAGGTCGCCTCTTGCTGGAAGAGGGCTGCGAGAGGGCCGCCTCATCTCGGCAGGCCAACGCCGCCGCCCTCTCGCGAGCAAGAGGGTCGGTATGGAGCCCCGGATCCGCGAACGGCGGGTTCACGGGGATTATTCGCTCCCCTGCAGGAAAACACTTAAAAAAGTTAGGAATTCAGAGATGATATGTCGAGTTCGGCGGGCAGGCGAGCTCGGCAAGATGAGGAGGGAAGCATACCTTCGCCGGGCAGAACGGGGGGAAGCGCGTCGAGGCCCCTCCGCAGGAAGGCGACCTCGAAGTCTTTATGGAGGAAGTATTTGTGGAGTTCGGCGTCGTTGCCGGACACGGCCGGCGGGCGGTACACCTCCTCGCCCTTTTGTTGCGGCGAGTAGGGGATGTTGCCGAGATCGCCCTTGATGAAGGCGATCTTGGTCATCCAGGTATGGTGCTTGTTCGCGATCTCGCGAACTTTGATCAGCGAGCCGCCAAAGTAGGCGACCCCGTCCGACGTCGCCTTGTAGGAGAAAAGCTTCCTGAACACCGTCAGGTTGAACTCTATCTTCTCCCGCCGGAGGTAACTCGCGAACGCCACCATCATCGCGATGGCGTTGGAATTCAGCTGTGCGGGGACGGCCCCGTAGTACTTCAAGATCTGTCGGATCTTCGGCCACAAGGGAAGGCGCAACCCCACCTCGAAATGCGAGATGGGGAAGGCGAGCATCCTCGTAGAAGGTGTTTATGGCCTCCCCCTGCCTCGGCCTGCGCGCCTCGAAGCCCGGCGGCACATACTCAGTCTTGAACTCCGCGAGCTCCTCCTCGCTGGTATGCCCCTCAAAGAAGCAATAGTCAGTGAAGTGTTGCGCGCACTTGGAGCGGTGTCGTCGGCATCTGGGTTGGTCTTGCCCATATTCGCAGGAAAAAAGCACTACGCGAGCAGGGGAAGAAGAGAACACAGAAAGAGGGAAGCAAAGCAATAAAGGCACAGTACGGGGGGTAGGTGAGAGCCGGGGGGGGGGCTATTTATAGGAAATAAAATCTGAGGGAGGCTGTCCAATCAGCGCAGCTCGCCCCCCAGCTCGCTACCCCAGCTCGCCGACTTCCGGCGCATCCCATCCAAGGCTAAGTAAAACATTGCAGCGTTTTTATTCAACATGATCCAGAATATTCTAAGATTTATTCATTACAGAAATAAAGTTAGGGATTTAAAGAAGCAGGGCGCGCAAGCAGGGAGGGCATCGGGATGCGAGTGCCGGTCGGCTCGGCAAAGGAGCCGCTGACTTACCTACCCCGGCCTCGCGACCCCCGCCCCCCAGGCTGCCGCGCGCGGAGCAGCTCGCGGATCCTTCCGGAATTCCTTTGCGCCACCGAGAGACCGTCGTCTATCTCGTCCAGGAGCCGGGAGGGGGACATCAGCTCGCCAGCTTGGCCGCGGCGCACCTCGTCGGCGAGACGCGCGTAGTCACGCTGAAGCGTCTCGTTGACCCCCTGCACCTCGCGCAGCCCGCACACCAGCTTCTTGAGGAGCTTGACCTCCCTCCTCGTCAGCTCGCCTTGATCCACCTCAGGACCCAGGTAAGAGTCCAGCGAGCTCGGGGAGGGGAGGGGAGAGTAGTGGGCTGCCCGCGAGGATTCCTCGGCAGCCGATTGACTGGGAAGAGCTGTAAAGACAGGTATTAGCAAAAAGAGCAAAAACTTATGGAGCAAGGTGTCAAGCGAGGTTGACCTGAAGAGCTCGGCGGTTCAAAAGAGATGCGGGGAGGGATGAACCTCAGATCCTTCCCGCGACCAGGGCCGCGAGCCCCCGGCGAGATGAGCTCGAATCCCGGGGTGGGAATGGTCCCCAGACCCTCCCCTGCGGCCGGATCAATTTGGCGAGGAGGGGGGAGCCCGCTGGCGAATTTGGCCTCTGCGAGCTCACAGGCAGGATCCCAAAGAGAAGCGGCGGATCCCGGGGATGGCTGTCCGGCGCCGAGAATCGCGAGGTGGCGAGCATGGCCTCGCCTCGCGGCGTGGGGTCTCGCGGCACGACGCCCTCGCCATCTGGTTGACCGTCCAGGTCGTCGCCAACCACGACAACCTCTCTGCCCTTCTCAAGAATGGTTCGGGTGGAAGAGCCGGTCTCGCGAGCCAGGGTGGCCCTCAGGTCGTTGAAAATGGGCTCGGCCGCTTCAGGGAATGGCTTTGACTTCTTGGAACTGGGCTCGGCAGGATCGGTTTGGGGAGCTTTCGCGGGGACCGCCGTCAGGGCGGCAACGCGAGCCGCGGAGGCCTGGCGGGCTCGGTCTATGCGCTCTTGGATCTCCTTGGGAAGAGGCATCTTGACAAGGCAGCAGAAGGAATGGCAAGAGCCAGGTAGCTGGGCAGGTGCACATATATATAGCCACAGGTGGCCCCCACCAGAAGATTCCCTCCAACTCGCCAACCAGTGCTCGCCGCACACTCAGGGTTGGATGTTTCTTTCCGAGCTTTGACAAGCTCGAAAAGAGCGGGGATTGTGTACAACCCCGTGTCCGGCGAGCAAGGTCACTAGGGTATAGGCAGATCGGGCTGAGAACAGCAGGCGAGCTCGGCAGCAAAGGGGGCGAGTTCGGCAGCAAAGGGGGCGAGTTCGGCAGCAAAGGGGCGAGTTCGGCAGTAAAGGGGGCGAGCCGGAGCTCGGCATCCGTCGACCAGAGATCGACGATCGGCGACCCGGAGTTCGGCATGTGCCGAGCGAGACACAGCTCGCGTCCTCGCAGGGGAGCTCGGCAACAGTAGGCGAGCAGGACATGCCGAGGTGGCCAAAGCTCCCAAGCTCGCCTGGATGTATGAGGTATTTTTTACTGTTTTGCCCCCGCTGGTCTGCCCATAGCCCTTCAAAACAGCGGAGTTTGGCTGTTGGCAGACCCAACCAAGGGTTTTCTGGTAATTTCAGGTCGGTTCTTTTGGTTATTGGCAGTCCGGATTTCAAAAGCTATAAATAGGACCCAAGGGGTACCCCAGAAAGCAGGTTCTTCCCCGTGCTCTCCTACCCCATTCTTCGAGTGCTTTCTGAGGGTACCTTAGCTCGGCTTCTGGCTAAGGAGGGGAAGCGCTCTGAGATTTTTCGGGTTTGTGGTGGGACCTCCCTGCCGAGCCCTTGGGTCTGTTTCACCTTGCCTTCTTTGTTGTTTTTCTTGCAGGAGCGAAGTAGGCGCGAGACCACCCCTTCACCAAGGGTCGAACTCCACGAGGGACCGGATTCTGGTTTCAACATTATCCTTTCTATACATCATGGGTAATAAACTTAGAATATAAAATCACTTAAAGTAATTTATTAAGGTAAATTATAAGGGTTTTCCCAACAATCTCCTGTTATTTAGCTTAACAAATTTTACAAATTTTCAAAGGTGATTTTACAAAGACAAATCAGTAAGATAAAAAAAAATTGACTTACATAGAACATGTAATTAACACGGATTTAATTGAAAGAAAAACAGAAATATGAGATGCAACTGAATATATGAGGATTTAAAATGAAATTCATAAAATCTCAATATAGTTCTCAAAAGTATACCTTCATAATATATTTACATATACATCTCTTGACTAACTGTCAACATGTTTTGTTAGCAGATTCAGAAATAAATAACTCATGTAGAAAATTGTATAGTTTGTCAAGTAACTTGTCCTTTATTAATTCTGAGTATTGTCATAAACTTTTGTGTCTCCAATAATCAAGTTTATCTTTAAGAAATTCCTGAACATAAATTAACCTTTCTCAGTCTTTCTGAGCATAGTGGTATATCTCATTCAGATTTATCTTTCTTTTCACTAGCTAACCAATATTTTCTTAATTTCTTCCATTTCACTTTTCAAATTTATAACATTTTTGTTTTTGATATACTTTGCTGCAGCAACAAGCTTTTGCTTCTTTGATCTTCTGTCAGCCGGATATTGTAATAGTGGTATAGAAGGAGTATTGTATATCCCCCTGCTCATATAAAGTTCATCCAAATCTTCTAGAGGAATGAAAATGACTTCTGGGATAAAGAATAAAGTAGTACTACAACTTCCTACACATGTTTTAAAAACTTCGTCAGTTTGCTGATTTGAAGATTGTAAGATCTCTTCAGTTGGTTGACTATTATCTATGGCAGATCTCTTTCTTTTCTTTGAAGATTGTAATTGTTTTTCCTTTAAAGTGTATCTAACTTTGACTGTTCTTTTAGAAAATATCAAAGTATTTTCTTCCAGTTCATTATCAATGATCTTCCCTGACTGAGCAGATACCTCCCCCTGATTTTGTGCAGCCTTCAGTTCTGTGTTAACAACAATTGATTCTTTGAACTCCCTCTGGCTTGATGCAGACTCTAGTTCAAACTGTGCTAATACATTTTCATTTCCAACATTCTTAAGTGGATCTGGTCGATGCAAGGATGATGTAACTTCATCTAAATCTTCTTCCTCATCCTGACTCTCCCCCTTCTTGACCTCACAAGCAAAGGAGGTTAAGAATGATCTGGTAATGTTGAAAGAAAAACTTTATTTGCAGAAACTAAATTGAAACGATAATCAAATCTAACTGGGAGTGTATATCATCCACTGTGGTTTATATTTGAGAAGCATGTTCTTTAAGCATAGGGGATAAGATGGAAGTGACTAATTATATTGTTTGAGTGGTAGTTATAGAAGAAATGACTGAGTGTAAATTTATTGTATTAAAATTAACAGGTGTTGAGTGTAAAGTTATGTCATTCCGAGTTTCCTGATCAATTGATTCTGGTAGCAATATAGATTCCTTTGGAATGGATGGAGTTGACGCATCATTGTTGAATGAAAGAATAATATTTTGCAGAGAAGATGAAGGTGTAGGCTCCTTTTGAGAATCAGGTTTAGTAATTTGTCTAGTCCATTTTGAGAAAAGAGCTATTAACAACTTCTTTCTTGTAGGTATTGGTATTCCCTTGGATTTACATAGATCTTGAAAAACATTTAGCAGAACTTGACTCATTATAGTCAAGTAAGCATTCTTTTTTTGTTTATATTTATGTCCAATAAGCTTTATCAGTCTTTCTTACCAGTTGATCTTCTTTCCTGGTACAAGAACCTTTATTAAATGTAGTTGAACTTTAGGGATTGCATCATGTGCTGAAGTTTTACTCATCTGTGGCCAAGCGCAGCCTAAGTGAGAGAGTATCTTGTTTTGGGGTATCTAAATCAATCGGGAAGATGTGTTTCTTAGTCATTTAAGTTGAGGCAATGTTCATGTGAGATGGGTCATAGATTGTGAGGCATTTGAATTGAACACAAAGTTGTACCCATCTGTAACCATTTTCCCAACACTCAATAGGTTCTGAGCCAGAGAGAACAAACTCTACATTCTTTAGAGTTTGTTGTTTTCCCTCAAAATTGTTGATTGTGACACGTCCCTTGCCTTCAACTTCTTTACAATTTCCATCCCCCAAATATACTTTTGACTGAAATGATTCATCAAATAAGGAAATATCATGAGTCATATGACTAGAACACCTTGAGTCAATAAACCATTGGGTTGATTTTTCTGGTTCTGCAGTCCCACAGCTTTTAGACAAGCGCTGCTTCTCATCTGTCCCTTTTGTTTCTTCAACGAACTTTGCATCCTGCTGCTTCTCATCTGTCCCTTTTGTTTCTTCAACGAACTTTGCATCCTCTTTGTATTTGTTTTTGAACCAGTAGTCTTTGTCAAAATGAGTTGGTCTTAGGCAACGTTTACACTTATAGTAACACTTTGATGTATCATGGTTGTTTTTCTTATAAAAATTGCAGAAGACTGCATGCTCAAGAGTGGTCCCATCGAAGATTTTTGCCAAACCATTACCTGAATGGTTTTGAGTGCCAGAGTTCCATGGTATACCTTTTGAGATTTGATTTTTCTGAAAGGACTTAGGTGGCGTTTGGTTGGGCTTTTTACTTACGGTGCGTTTGAAACGCACCTCTATTTTACGCATAAGCTATGTTTGGCGTTGCTGTTTCAAGAACCGTCGGTTCTAAAATTCCGCGGCTTCCTATTGATCACGAACCGCTGGAAATTGTTGCGTTCAGCCGCAACCTTTGCGTTCTGCCGCAACCCTAGAGCCTGAGCGGAGCGCGACGAGGAAGAGAGCTCGAAATCGAGCTCGAAATCCTCAGGGTGAATCCGCGATCCCATCCAAGAGGAAAGGAAGAGTCGTCGAGAGCTCGAGATCCTCACGATGAGCGGAGCGCGACGATGAAAGCGGGGAAGATCGCTCTCCTCACGCACCTCTCCTCGTATCTCCTTCCTCGCCCTGCATTCCGAATTCTCATGGTCCTTCCTCGCCCTGCATTTGAACAGCTAGCAGATTGTTGAGTCCAAACAAATTTGTAGTCTCCATTGCTTGCCGATCTGTATTCCTTGAACTAGAGTTTGGTACGGATTCCGGAAACAAATCTGATAGCGTTTGGTTGACCGCACATCTCCATTGCTTGCCGATCTGTAGTCTCAACAATATTTCTAGAGTTTTCACTAATCTCTATTAGATCCTCCTTGCTCCGATCTGGAGTAATTTTTTTGAAATAAATTTTCTATTTAGCTTGTATGCATTGAACATTCATGAGATGTGGAAGTGAAACAGAGGTACGGATTTAAATCAACCACAGATTCACGAGAATTCGAATACTAGATTAGCTGCAGCAGATTTGGAACGAATTTTAAATCATGAAGCACTTCAAATTACTACTTCCTAGCTCACGGATTACAGTTTGTTTGAGATCTGAAAATTACAGGAAATTCAGGATGAACGAAATTGCTTAACATTTGCATTAAAAAACATTTTGCATTCAGTAAATTGCATAACATTTCCAAATCTCATTTCAATGCTTACTAGTATTTGACATGATTAGTGAGAAAACCATTACCTTGTGTGGTTGGTGATTATGATTTATTAGGAAAAAAATTTCGCTCAAAACTCCGTTTTGTATCCAAACAACTTTTTGAAAACTCCGTTTTTGTAAACTCTGTTTCACCCAAACAGTTTTTTAACAAAACTCTGTTTTCTAGAATCAGCATTTTTTCTATCAGCAACAGTTCATCAGCAGCTTTCCATCAGCAACAGCCCAACCAAACGGAGCCTTATTCTTCTTGTCCTGCTTCAGCTTTCCAAGGGACATCTTTACTTGAAGGGTATGACCAAGTGCAGGTGAAAACCTTTCACTTTCCTCATGAGAATGAATTTTGCTGACAAGGATCGCAATGGAGAGTGCCCCAACATCATTGCTTTCCTCAATAGTTACTGCAACATGCTCATAAGCTCTTGGCAGGCTTCTTAGAATTTTTAAAACCATCTCAGATGTCAGGATTGGTGCCCATAGATTGCTGAGTTGGTTAGTTAGATTTGTTACTCATGGCAGGTAATCAAAAATCTTTTCACCTTCTTTCATGTTTAACTCATCAAATTGTCGTCGCAGGTTTTGACGACGTATGGATATAACCTTCTTGTCTCCTTGATAACACTCAAGAATGTCCCAAGCAGCTTTTGCAGTCTTGGCGCCCATAATCCGAGGGAAAATATTACTGGTAACGGCATTTTGGATGATGTGCAGCACCATGGAGTTTTTCTTTTTGTATCCCTTGGTCATACTCGCTTCATCTCCTGTCGTCCCTTTCTCTTTCCCGTCAGTTGCAGGCCCGCTTGTGACGACCTCTCATGGGTCCTGAGAGTCGAAGAAGATTTCCATTTTTATGGCCCGGTGCTCATACATCTCACCGTTGAAAACGGGAGCCACATGGTGAGATAGATAAGCCGGAGTGGTAGATGATGAGCCCATTGCCACCAATGCAACAGGAATGCAGGAACTTAGGCTCTGATACCACTAATGGATAATAGCCTAACACACTTCATTCTACAGGAAGAAGAAGCAGCGGAAAAAGGAAGCAAGGGAATTTCATTCATAGCATTGATAATCTAACGATTACAAAGAGGAGATATATATATCCTTCAGGCATTCAGAAGGACATTTCCATCAGGCATACATAACGATATTATTTAATACTCTTATTACATTCTCACTGCAAAATGCTTAGCCTTCCTAATCCGATTTATTGCAGAATGCTTAGTCCTCATGGTTCATTTCAACTGTTAAATATTGTATTTATTATTCTTTTTGTTTAGTCTCACATTGCCTAGATGGGCTCTCTCCCCTTGCTCTTCTCTTATATATGTAAGACCTTTTTGGTTCATTGATATATATATATACAAATACAATTACATTTCTATCATGGTATCAGAGCAGGTTTAATTTTTCGCGCTCGCCTCTTTGCTCGCGCATCTGCCCTGCTCGCGCCTCTGAACCTGCACGGAGTTGTCCTCCTACCCTACCTCTGTCCGCTTCCTCTCTTCCTCCGTCCGCCCCCTGCATCCTCAGTCCGCCGACCCAGCTCGCCACATCCTCAGTCCGCCGACCCAGCTCGCCTCAATCCGCCACCTCCTAATTTTGTCTGCTTCCTCCCATCGTCCCAGCTCGCCCCACGTCAGCCTCTTCCGTCCGCAAACCTTGTCCGCCTACTCCGTCCACCTCAGTCCGCCCACCTCCTTCCTCCGTCCGCCTCAGTCCGCCCATCCTCCGTCCCAGCTCGCCACTGGAGCTCGCCTCCTCTGCCCACCCACCTCCTTCCTCCGTCCACACACCTTCTCCCTCTGTCCGCTCACCTCGTCCGCATCCTCCGTCCTCCAACTCTCCCTGCTCGCACCCCGTCCAACTGGCCACCTCTCCCAGTCCGCCTCCTCTCCCAGCTCGCCTCCTCCGTCAGCGCCACCTCTTTGAGGGCCATCTTCATCAGTTTCTTGCTGCTCTGCGTCCTGAGTTTTCTCTTCTTTCCGCTCAGCTTCTTCACCGGGTCCCACTTCCTACTCTGGATGACGCCCTGTATTCTCTGCTCGATGAAGAGACTCGTCTCCGACTTCCAGTGGCCCTCCAACCCCCTCTCCCACTTGATACTGATCTTGCCGTTCCTCCGCGTCACAGTTCTGTTACCTGTAACTACTGCAAGAAGGTGGGGCATATGAAGTCTGCTTGCCCCACTCGTCCCCCTCGCTTTGATGAGTACCGGCCTTCTGCCCCTCGCCGTGACGGTCGTGGTCGGGGACGAGGTCGTGGTCCCGGTTCTCACCCCACTGCTGCTGCTGCTACCGACCCTCTGCAACGCTTAGAGGAGCTGATACTCCGGTCACCACTATTTCAATCTGTCTCCTCTGCCAGCTCCTCTGCGGAACACAGTCTCTCCGCTGCTTCTGGTACTGCTGCTGCTCGCTTTCCTCCGACTGCACCTTGGTATTTCGACTCTGGGGCCTCCTGCCACCTCACCTCCGACTTCCGCACCCTCACCAACTGCACCTCCTCCCCCACTTCCCTTCAGGTCACCACTGCTGATGGGGGATCTCTTCCTATCCTGCACTCTGGCTCCATCACCCCGTCCTCTGCCCCTCCTGGGCGACTCACTCTCTCCAACGTCCACCATGCCCCTCAGCTGCACATGAACCTCATTTCCGTCAGCTCCCTCTGTGATCTCGGTCTAACGGTTTTATTCTCTTCTTCTGATTGTGTTGTGCAGGATTCTCGGACAGCTCAGAGGATTGGACGGGGCCGTAGGACTGGTGGCCTGTATCAGATGGAGTATTTTCATGTTCTTCCCCCACCCACCTCAGCTTCAGCCCTCTATGTTATCTCTGATGCCGACTTGTGCCACAGACGTTTAGGCCATCTGTCTCCTGATCGCCTCCGACGTGTTATCCGCTCTGGCGCTTTGGGTCGTGTCTCCCCTTCCCCCCTCTCTGTTTGTACCGGCTGTCGTTTGTCAAAGCACCTTGCTCTACCATTTACAAGTAGTGCTTCTCAAACGACAGCCCCTTTTGATTTAGTTCACTCTGATATTTGGGGCCCAGCGCCGCTTGCTTCACATTCTGGGTATCTTTATTATGTTAGTTTCATTGATGATTTTTCACGTTGTGTTTGGGTTTATCTCCTTCGCAATTGTTCTGAAATACCCGACGTGTATCGCACGTTCACCGCTATGCTTCACACTCAGTTTGAGCGTCGAATTAAGATCTTTCGATCTGACTGTGCTCAAGAGTTTCTCTCCTCCACCATGCGCGATATCCTCCAATCACATGGCACCCTCCACCAACAATCTTGCTCGCACACCCATGAACAAAATGGGGTTGCTGAACGCAAACATCGTCACATCATCGAAACAGCTCGTGCTCTCCTCATCTCTGCCTCAGCTCCTCACTCCTTCTGGGTTGAAGCCGTTCTCACCACTGTTCACCTCATTAACATCACTCCTTCCACGGCCATCTCCGGCGTCAGTCCTTATGAACGACTCCATTCCCGCCCACCGAACTATGCCTCCCTGCGCACGTTTGGGTGCACCTGCTACGTTCTCCTTCCCGCTCCTGAACGTAACAAACTCTCAGCTCGCTCAACTCGTTGTGTTCACCTCGGCCTTAGCCACCACCACAAAGGCTATCGTTGTTACGATCCGGTGACTCGTCGCATTCGCATTTCTCGACATGTTTCCTTCGTCGAACATGAAATGTTCTTCTCTTCCCCACCACCAAACCTCACCCCCCAACCCTCCCTTGCTCCACCACTCTCTCTTCCGCTCCTCCCTTCTATTCCAACTCGCCCCCGGACTCAACTTGCCCATCCTACCTTCTCCCCACCTCGTCCTCCGCCCGAGGTTCCTTCTTCCACATCAGCTCCTCCTCCGGAACCCACAGCCCTTCCTCCTGCTACTGTTTCTGATACGGCTCTGTCTGACGCTCCGTCCGCCTCTGCCACCGTGGATCCTGCTCCTCCTCGCCGTAACCCTGCTCGCCATCGTCATCCACCTGCTCGCTACGACCCAACTTCTGACCGCTCCACTCCTGCTCTCACCGCGGCTACCTCTTATTCCCCTGCTTTTCAGGCCTTCCTCGCCGCTCTCCACGCACACCGGGAGCCCCAGTCATACCAAGAGGCAGCTGGCAAACTCGAATGGCAGCAGGCCATGGCGCTTGAACTTCAAGCCTTTAGCAGGACTCACACTTGGGATCTTGTTCCTTGTCCTCCTGGTGTTACTCCTATCAGCTGCAAATGGATTTTCAAAATTAAGACTCGTCCGGACGGTTCTATTGAATGCCATAAAGTCCGCTTAGTTGCTCGCGGGTTTTCCCAGACACATGGCATCGATTATGACGAATCCTTTGCCCCGGTTGCCCGGATGACAACCGTTCGCACCTTACTTGCGGTCGCAGCTGCCCGAAACTGGCCCCTCCATCAGATGGATATCACCGAAGTTGTATACATGGCACCTCCCCCGGGTCTCTCCGCTCCCCCTGGCCATGTCTGCCACCTCCGTCAGGCCCTGTATGGTCTCAAACAGGCTCCTCGTGTCTGGTTTGAGCGCTTCTGCACAGCGGTTCTTAAGGCTGGTTTTATTGAACGTCAGACTGATCATGCCTTGTTTACACGCACCTCCGCTCAGGTTTGCGTCATCCGGCTCTTGTATGTGGATGACATGATTATCACCGGCGATGATCACGACACCATTGTCTCTCTTCAGACACACCTCCGCAGTCAGTTCGAGATGAAGGACATGGGCCCCCTTCGCTACTTCCTTGGGTTAGAGATTTCCCGCTCCAAACGTGGGATTCTGGTCTCTCAGCAAAAATACATCTCGGATATTCTCTCCGTCGCCGCTCTCACTGACAACCGCACTGTTGACACCCCCATTGAGCTCAATCTGAAACTCCTTCCAACAGATGGGGAACCAATGCCCGATGTCTCCCGCTATCGGCGTCTTGTCGGGATGCTAGTCTATCTCACCATGACTAGACCGGACATTGCTTACGCTGTTAGCTTCGTCAGTCAATCTGTTCAAGCTCCTCGCTCAGCTCACTATGTTGCGGTCCTCCGGATACTCCGCTATCTTCGCGCCTCTGTCGGTCGCTCGTTATTTCTCTCTGTCACTTCGTCATTCACCCTTCGAGCATTTTCGGATGCTGACTGGGCGGGGGATTCTGCACTCGTTCGCTCCACC
>CM077157.1:25316076-25522378 GCA_039583875.1 Platanthera guangdongensis
CCCTCTCCTTGGTGGTTAAGCAAGAATATTCCAGGTATCCTCTCTCTTCTTCCTCTCCTAAACCCTAATCTTCTAGTCTTTCTTTCTACTTCCTCTTTTCCCCTAGTTAGTCATAACACAATCTATCGTCTTCACGAATCAGTTATTCAATTCAAACCTTTCTTAAAGTAATTATGAATAATCTTCAAAACAGTTCTCGTTTCGACGTAGCATCGAGTTTGGTTTCATTCAGACAATCTGTCAAGTAAGTTTTGTAATCAACGTTATGTCGATATCATATCAGAGTATGTGTCGATTTAATCTTTAATTTACGTCAACTTATCATGTTCAGTTACACTGACTTGTACTTGAAGTTGCGTCGACTTCTATTCAAAGTTGTGTCGACTTCTAGTCAAAGTTACGACAACTTCTAGTCGAACGCATGTTAAAATTTCATGACTTTCCTCTTAAATTCAGTGTGTTCTTCGCATGCCCTTATACCAATGACATTCTAAGAACTTCTAAAACCAATTACCCTTTCTATACATCATGGGTAATAACTTAGAATGTAAAATCACTTAAAGCAATTTGTTAAGGTAAATTATAAGAGTTTTCCAACAATCTCCTCTTATTTAGCTTAACAAATTTACAAATTTTCAAATGTGATTTTACAAAGACAAATCAGTAAGATTACAAAAATTTGACTTACATACAACATGTAATTACACGGATTTAATTGAAAAAAAAACAGAAATATGGGATGCAAATGAATATAGGAGGATTTAAAATGAAATTCATAAAATCTCAATATAGTTCTCAAAAGTATACCTTCAAAATATATTTACATATACATATCTTGACTGACTGTCAACATGCTTTGTTAGCAGATTCAGAAATAAATAACTCATGTAGGAAATTGTATAGTTTGTCAAGTACCTTGTCCTTTATTAATTCTGAGTATTGTCTTAAACTTTGTGTCTCCAATAATCAAGTTTATCTAAAGAAATTCCTGAACAGAAATTAACCTTTCTCAGTCTTTCTGAGCATAGTGATATATCTCATTCAGATTTATCTTTCATTTCACTTGTCAAATTTATAACATTTTTGTTTTTGATATACTTTGCTGCAGCAACAAGCTTTTTGTTCTTTGATCTTCTGTCAGCTGGATATTGTGATAGTGGTATAGGAGTATTGTATATCCCCTGCTCATATAAAATTCGTCCAAATCTTCTAGAGGAATGAAAATGACTTGTGGGATAAAGAATAAACCATACTACAACTTCCTACACATGTTTTAAAAACTTCTTCAGTTTGTTGATTTGAAGATTGTAAGATCTCTTGGTTGAATATTATCTATGGCAGATCTCTTTCTTTTCTTTGAAGATTGTAATTGTTTTTCCTTTAAAGTGTATTTAACTTTGACTGTTCTTTTAGAAAATATCAAAGTATTTTCTTCCAGTTCATTATCAATGATCTTCCCTGACTGAGCAGGTACCTCCCCGTGATTCTGTGCAGCTTTCAGTTCTCTGTGTTAACAACAATTGATTCTTTGAACTCCCCCTGGCTTGACGCAGACTCTAGTTCAAACTGTGCTAATACATTTTCATTTCCAACAATCTTAAGTGGATCGGTCCATGCAAGGATGATGTACTTCATCTAAATCTTCTTCCTCATCCTGACTCTCCCCCTTCTTGACCTCACAAGCAAGGGAGGTTAAGAAAGATCTGGTAATGTTAGAAGAAAAACTTTGTTGCAGAAACTAAATTGAAACGGTAATCAAATCTAACTGGGAGTGTATATCATCCACTGTGGTTTATATTGAGAAGCATGTTCTTTAAGCATAGGGGATAAGATGGAAGTGACTAATTATACTGTTTGAGTGATAGTTATAGAAGAAATGACTGAGTGTAGATTATTGTATTAAAATTAGCAGATGTTGAGTGTAAAGTTATGTCATTCTGAGTTTCTTGATCATTGATTCTGGTAGCAATATAGTTCCTTTGGAATGGATGGAGTTGACGCATCATTGTTGAATGAAAGAATAATATTTTGCGGAGAAGATGAAAGAGTAGGCTCCTTTTGAGAATCAGGTTTAGTAATTTGTCTAGTCCATTTTGGAAAAGAGCTATTAACAACTTCTTTCTTGTAGGTATTGGTATTCCCTTGGATATACGTAGATCTTGAAAATTTTCAGCAGAACTTGACTCATTATAGTCAAGTAAGCATTCTTTTTTTGTTTATATTTATGTCCAATAAGCTTTATCAGTCTTTCTTCCCAGTTGATCTTCTTTCCTGGTACAAGAACCTTTATTAAATGTAGTTGAACTTTAGGGATTGCATCATGTGCTGAAGTTTTACCCATCTGTGGCCAAGCGCAGCCTAAGTGAGAGAGTATCTTGTTTTGGGGTATCTAAATCAATCAGAAGATGTGTTTCTTGATCATCTAAGTTGAGGCAATGCTCATGTGAGATGGGTCATAGATTGTGAGGCATTTAAATTGAACACAAAGTTGTACCCATCTGTAACCATTTTCCCAACACTCAATAGGTTCCGAGTCAGTGAGAGAACAAACTGTACATTCTTTAAGAGTTGTTGTTTTTCCCTCAAAATTGTTGATTGTGACACGTCCTTGCCTTCAACTTCTTTACAATTTCCATCCCCCAAATATACTTTTGACTGAATGATTCATCAAAGAAGGAAATATCATGAGTCATATGACTAGAACACCTTGAGTCAATAAAACCATTGGGTGGATTTTTCTGGTTCTGCAGCCCCACAGCTTTTAGACAAGCGCAGCTTCTCATCTGTCCCTTTTGTTTCTTCAACGAACTTTGCATCCTCTTTGTATTTTTTTGGAACCAGTAGTCTTTGTCAAAATGAGTTGGTCTTAGGCAACGTTTACACTAAGTAACACTTTGATGTATCATGGTTGTTTTTCTTATAAAAATTGCAGAAGGCTGGATGCACAAGAGTGTCCATCGAAGGTTTTTGCCAAACCATTACCTGAATGGTTTGAGTGCCAAAGTTCCATGGTACTCCTTTTGAGATTTGATCTTTCTGAAATGACTTATCTTCTTGTCCTGCTTCAGCTTTCCAAGGGGCATCTTTACTTGAAGGGCATGACCAAGTGCAGGTGAAAACCTTCATTCTTTCCTCATGAGATTGAATTTTGCTGACAAGGATCGTAATGAGAGTGCCCCAACATCATTACTTTCCTCAATAGTTGCTGCAACGTGCCCATAAGCTCTTGGCGGGCTTCTTAGGATTTTTAAAACAATCTCGTGTCGGGATTGGTGCCCATAGATTGCTGAGTTGGTTAGTTAGATTTGTTACCCATGGCAGGTAATCAAAAATCTTTCACCTTCTTTCATGTTTAACTCATCAAATTGTCGCCGCAGGTTTTGACGACGTATGGATATCACCTTCTTGTCTCCTTGATAACACTGAATAATGTCCCGAGCAGCTTTTGCAGTCTTGGCGCCCATAATCCGAGGGAAAATATTACTGGTAACGGCATTTTGGATGATGTGCAGTTCATGGAGTTTTTCTTTTTGTATCCCTTGGTCATACTCGCTTCATCTCCTGCCGTCCCTTTCTCTTTCCCGTCAGTTGCAGGCCCGTTTGTGACGACCTCTCATGGGTCATGAGAGTCGAAGAAGGTTTCCATTTTTATGGCCCGGTGCTCATACATCTCACCACTGAAAACGGGAGCCACATGGTGAGATAGATTAGACGGAGTGGTAGATGATGAGCCATTGCCACCAATGCAACGGAATGCAGGAACTTAGGCTCTGATACCACTAATGGATAATAGCCTAACACACTTCATTCTACAGGAATAAGAAGCAGCGGAAAAGGAAGCAAGGGAATTTCATTCATAGCATTGATAATCTAACGATTACAAAGATGAGATATATATCCTTCAGGCATTCAGAAGGACATTTCCATCAGGCATACAAAAACGATATTATTTAGTACTCCTATTAATTCTCACTGCAAAATACTTGGCCTTCCTAATCCGATTTATTGCAGAAATTCAAGTCCTCATGGTTCATTTCACCAATAGCTTGGGATCATCGGATTTTCTTATTTTGCCAGAGATCCTGAAACATTGTGAATATCAGGAGTTATTTATGTTAGAGAATAGACTATTATAATGGTAGGAGAAAGACTTGAGTAAAAACTGCTCGTATTGTCTCTCATATATTCACTATATTTATAGATTTACAAGATACAACTACTTTAGGTAATACAAATATATTTAGAATCTCATCTAATTTAGGTAAGGAGTGTATGTTGATATTTCCTCCGATATACAGCCATATTGAATGTCTGAATCCGTGGGAGGCAGGGCTGGACTTTCCTCAATTGGTTTGCATAGATCATGCCCAATTTATTGGCATAGATCTCACACATCCCCCCTCAAGCTGACGACGGATGAACCCGGAAGGCGAGCTTGTCCCGAAGCCAAATAAATCGAGGACTGAGAAGGGACTGGTAAAAATATCAGCCACCTGATCGCGCCCCGGTATATGAGAGAGAGTAAGATCACCACGAAGGACATGGTCACGGATGAAATGACGTCAATGTCAATAGCTTCGTCCGCTGTGAAAAACGGGATTCTTGGACATGTGAAGGGCACTGATGTTGTCACAAAGAAGGAGAGGAGAAGCCGACAAACGGAGGCCAAGAAACCGAAGCATATGAAGGAACCAAAGGACTTCTGACGTCGTGGAAGCCAGTGAGCGATATTAAGCCTCAGCGCTCGACCGAGAGACAGTGGGTTGCTTCTTGCCCCCCAAGTAGGGCTGATATCGAGTCGAGTTCGAGCGATTTTGCTCGGCTCGAAATCGAATTTTCGACTCAAACTCGGCTCGAAATCGACTCGAAATCGAAATTGATTTCGAGTCGAGCCGTCTCGACTCAAAATGACTCGATTTCGAGTCAGCTTGAAATCGAATCGAGTCGGCTCGAAATCGAATCGGATTGGCTCGAAATCGAATCAAATCGGCTCGAAATTGAGTAATTTTTGTTTTATTCATAGTTTGCTCAAAATTAAATGAGTCAAGCTATAAATTTAGCAAATTAAACATTTAAAGTTTTCATACTTTTTATTTAGCTTTAAATTTTATTATTTTTAATCTTAAAATAAGAATATATTAATAAATACATAATTTTTTTAATTAATTCGAGTTGATTTGAATCATATTTCGACCGATTTAGGGCCGGCTCGAAATCGACTTGAAATCAGATTCGAGTCAAATTGAATCGACTCAATTGAGTCGAATCAATTTTAACCGATTCCGATTTGACTCACTCAATTTCGAACGATTTTCGAGCGACTTTCGAGTTTCGAATAATATGCTCAGCCCTACCCCCAAGAGAGAAGATTTGGCCCCAGGGAGATGGCATACCCCGTTGTGGAATGTCTACTGTTGGGACAACCGGCCCAATCTGCATCCGAGAAGGCGCGGAGATGAAGGGAAGCCGATTTAGAGAACTTGAGACCAAATTGCAAGGTGCCTTTGACGTAGCGAAAAATCCTTTTACGGCGGCAAGGTGAGAGTAACAGGGTTTCTGCATAAACTGGCAGACATAATTAACGGCATAAGCCAGATCAGGACGAGTCATAGTAAGGTACTGAAGAGACCCGACCATCTGCCTGTAGATCGTGGGGTCAGGGAGAGGATTTGGGGAGCAGGCATGGAGTTGAAAACCAGTGGCGAGAGGGCTCTTGACTAGTTTGACCCCGTCTAAACCAAACCGAGTAAGTAGATCAATAGCATATTTGGTCTGAGAAAGAAGAAGAGTCATTGCGCCATTCAACCTGCATGCCCAAGAAGAAATGTAGGTCGCCGAGATCCTTCATGTCGAACTCGGAGGAGAGGCGACGAATGAGGCGAGAGATGCTGTCAGCGTGGCTTCCAGTGATAATAAGGTCGTCGACATAAAGCAAGACGATAATAATGTCGGGCCGTGATGCCAGAGAAACAACGAGGTATCATGCGGACAAGTGACAAACCCAAGTAGAAGAAAAAATGTGGTAAATTTGTTGTACCACGCCCGAGGAGATTGGCGAAGACCATAAAGAGTTTTGTGCAAGCGACAGACGTGCTTGGGGCGAGTGGAGTCAATAAACCCGGGCGGCTGCTGGAGGTAGATGATTTCCTGCAAGTCCCCGTGTAGGAACGCATTCTTAATGTCCAATTGGTGCATACGCCAGTCACGAGAGAGAGCCAGGGAGAGAACAAGGCGCACAGTGCCTGATTTGACCACCGGACTGAATGTTTCGGCGAAGTCAAAGCCTTCGCGTTGATTGAATCCTTTCGCCACCAAACGTGACTTGTAGCGCTCGATGGAACCATCCGCTTTATGCTTCAATTTGTAAATCCACTTACAGTCAATAACATTCATCGACGGAGTGAATGAGACAAGAGACCAGGTCTGGTTGCAACGTAGAGCAGCAAATTCCTCTTCCATAGCGTGAACCCAGTTGGATCAACGGCCGCCTCCGATAGGTAGAGGGTTCGGTGTATGTTCTGGCAAAACCGAGAGTAGAGCCATGGAGATAGGATGGCGGGAGGCATAGAGCGCCCGAGGACGCAGTTGTCGGTGCGGGAACGAGTCACCATGGAGTGCGTTGATGAAGAGCCAAGTGCCTCAGAGTCGAAGGGGCTGCACCAGGTCCGCCGCGAGAGCCCCGCGGTCGATGAATAACGGCATGGGCCGGCCACGGAGTAGGCGCGATGGAGGACGTGCTAGGAGCGCTATCACCAGGGCTGGAGAAGGCTGGTTGAGACTGCACCATCAGTAGGGACTGCAGGAGTAGGGCATTCCGGTGAGCCAGGATGGTTGTCCGGAGAGCAGTGGAGACGAGATCCACCTCCATGGCGCCGGATGCAGGAGATGGGAGAGCGTCGGGTGTAGGTGCGGGAGTAGTGGGCACCTGCAGTAATTTTTGAATAGAGAAGTGATTATAAGAAAAAATTCGAGTTGAGGAGGCCCCTGCGGAGGATGGCAGAGCCAAGGGGAAGCGAGTCTCATCAAACGACACATGCGAGATAGATAGACTCGTCCCAAAACTGGATCAAGACATCGATAACCTTTATGGTGCGGGTTGTAGCCAAGGAAAGCGCATTCCACAGACTTGAAGTCTAATTTTCCTTTGCCAAATGGGGCTAAAGCAGGAAAGCAAGCACAATCAAACGTGCGCGGATGATCATAAGATGGACGAGCACCAAACAAGGCTTCAAACGAGGAGCTTCGTTGACCGTGGTAGTTGGCAACCGGTTGATCAGATACACACCGTGGAGAACGCATGATTCCAATACACTTTTGGGTATGCCCATGATCCATAAGAGTAAGCCGGTTTCAACAATATGGCGATGTTTGCGTTCCGCTAATCCATTTTATTCAGGTGTCCTTGGACAAGAAATAAGGTGAGAAATGCCATGAGATAGGAAGAAGTCTTGAAGAGTATGACTCATAAACTCCTCACCACTATCAGTTTGGACAAATTTGACTGTTCTATCGAGTTGCTTTTCCATGAGCTTAATGAACTGTATGAAGAGAGGCCCAACTTCAGATTTGCGACAAAGCGAAAAATACCACGAAAAGCGGGAACATTCATCAACGATTATGAGATAAAACCGAAAGCCATCAATGGAGGGGGTAGGTGCTGGGCCTCATACATCACTGTGAAGTGTATGAAGGGATTGAGTAGAATAAGTCTCACGACGAGTAAACGTTAATCTGGATGCTTTGCCCAATTGACAACTGCGGAAAAAATTTTACTAACCGAAGAACTAATGTTTAACAATGGGTACAAAAATTTCATTAAAGGAAATGATGGATGTCCCAGACGAGCATGCCAAGTGTCCCCATCGGTCTTATTGGTGAAGAGGCTGACTGCAGATGATGATGTCCCCATGCTTATGGGATAGAGTCCTCCTTGCCTAGTTCCTTCCAGCATTGTCTGTCCCGTCTTCAAGTTCTTGACGAGGAATCCCCATGATAAAAAAAAAACAACAACATTATCACGAGTACATTGAGAAGCACTTAATAAGTTCTTTTTTCAAGTGCGAAACCACAAGGACGCGGTCTAGATGAACTGATTACGTGGAATGGATACCTTAGGCACATGAGTAATAGTAAACCAGTCCCATTTTCGACCATTACGGAATCAAGCCCAGAGTATGGGTCATACCTTCAACTTGTGCAGTGTCAGCTGTCATATGGTTTTTGCTCCAGTATCAGGGTACCGTGCGGGATCAACCTGGTCAAATAAGTTTATGGCAGCAAAGGATTGAACCTGATTAGAGACTACTGAGTCTGGGCAAAGCATTTGTTGGCTTTGTGATAGGGGTGGCCGTGGCGAAGCACACCACATTGGAATCATCGTTGTGCGAGGCGCACCTTTAAGTCGTTGCCCTGGTGTTCCACGACCGCCACGGAAAGGTGCAGGTGAAGGAGGTCCGCAGCTAGGGCTAGCCCGACCGCTACCGCGACCACCACCGAATTGCCCGCGACCACGAGCACCGCGATTCCCAACGTGGGATCGGTCACGGCCTCGAGCAGAGTACATCGCAGCGGGTTGATCAATGTCTCGTCGTGTTGTTTGGAGTCGGAGCTCGAAATCAAAAATAGAGCAGTGACATCATCCACCGTGGGAGAGTCCCGCGAGAGGTTTATGGCTGCAAACAATGGGATCAAACTCAGATCCAAGGTCGCGAAGAAGCCACATGACGAGGTCATCCTCGTCAATGGGTTTGTCGGCGCTCACAAGGTTTTGGGCGATAGATTTAACCTTTGGGACGTAGTAGGCCATAGAAAGAGCCCCTTTGGACAGGGACTGAAGCTCCGATTTGAGTTGAAGAATTCGGGATCTTGTAAGAGTTCCATACAACACCTCCAAAGAGTGCCAAACCTCAGCCGAGGTTGCACAGGTGCCGATCTGAGTAACGACTGCCTCAGAGAGAGAGTTGGTGAGTCATGCCAAAACCGTCTAATCCAGGTGATGCCACTGGACAGCATTTGGCGACAGATCGTCGGAGTCGGGACGGGTTTCAGATCCGTCAATGAACCCGACCAGTCCAAGCGAACGGAGGACGGGAAGAACCTGCGTCTTCCATGGAAGGTAGTTTGTCGATGTGAGCTTAATCGACACATCTTGTCGGATCGACTTCACGGTAGGGAGAGTGGACTCCAAGGTGGTGGTGGGATCATGGGTTAAGAGAGTATGGACAGTGGAGGAGGTGGAGATATTTTCGGCAGCGGGAGTCATGGCGTTTTGCTCTGATACCATGTTAGAGAATAGACTATTATAATGGTAGGAGAAAAGACTTGAGTAAAAACTGTTTGTATTGTCTCTCATATATTCACTATATTTATAGATTTACAAGATACAACTACTTTAGGTAAATACAAATATATTAGGAATCTCATCTAATTTAGGTAAGGAGTGAATGTTGATATTTCCTCCAATATACAGCCATATTGAATGTCTGAATCCGTGGGAGGCAGGGCTGGACTTTCCTCAATTGGTTTGCATAGATCCTGCCCAATTTATTGGCATAGATCTCGCGCAATTTACCATCGTCATACTTATCTTCATCATCTCCATTGTTCGCATCTCCTTCATTTTCCTAAAAAAAACAAAAACAATCCCTTCCCCCATAACACATCTCCTCATTTGGTGATTTCTCCAAAAAAAAATTGCAGGGAATTGTTACACAACATGAACACTCAGGATCATAAGTAAAAAAACAACTCCAATAAAGAGAAAACGAAATAAACCATTGAAAAATAAATCTAGATCGACAGATGTGCTACATATCCGGCTTCGATTAAGCAAACTGGCTCGATTCAATATTCCTTCAAACAAAATCCCATTAAAAATTTTTCTTCACAGAATAAACTTTTCGGTAAAATCTACGGATCGAGAGTTCGCGTGACAGTGAGGAAACCTTTTCTGGAACAAGGTAGGGTTTCAAGCACACATAATCATGGATATCGTTTCTTCCATGAAGCCACTGCGTTCAATCGATTGCAAGTTTTCCGGCCACTAAAACACAGCGAGGTAAGAGAAAGGGGGAAACCTGGAAAGCTGAGGTTCCAGCTCCAAAAACGAAGTCGGCGGGGAAATCTTCTCTTGTGAACTCGGAGGAGCACAGAACGGAGGAACAATGCATCCAACATAGCAGAAACGACACCAGTAAAGGCGCCATGGCCATCTCCGTGAGCTCAAAGATGATGCTAATTATTGAGCTTCCACTTCGAGTGAGTTGCTAACTACTCCGGAGTCCGGCCAAGGTCTTTATAGATTTCTTCATTAAAATTTTATCAAATAATTATTTTAATTGTTAAGAAATCAGCATCCACGAAATGAAGAAGATCATAATTATTGGTCATCTCCCTCACTTCTGTTTTTTTCATTTTTTTATACTTTTTTATTAAAAAAAATCTTATTCACTATATTTTTTCTTGATTTATTCTGTTCATTAAATATGAAATAGATTTCCTCCATTTCAATCGAGAGAATTCAGATCCGTTGTTAACACTCTATCACACAGTCTCTTGTATTTGGTCACAAAATTCGGCAGTAATTAACAGTAATTTTTTCTCGTTTACAAATAATTTTATTTATTTTTATATTTTTTCCATTATTTTCTTGTCTTTGTTTTTAAATATATTTTTCTTAAATTATTTCCTTATATCTTTAGTTCTTTTATTTTTTTTTAAGGTTTTATATAGGTGTTGTAGTGTAAGAGAGTCGTTTGCGCTCTATACGATAGTATTATAGACACGACATTACTTTAGCACGAAAATGCTCCACTGCTCGTAAATCATCATACATACGACAAAATTGAGCGACTCTTAATGCAAAATATTAATTCAAATTATTGTCGGATATAATTTTATTGAAAAAAAAATTAAAACTGAAACTTTAAAATTGATATTTTGGTGCGCAAAAATATTGGGCCCAAGCCCGCCCGGGCTCGGCCCGGAAAATCCCGACTAGGCCCGGTCCGGGCTTAGGCAGGGCTTGGGGGTCATACAGGGCCCCCATATTGATTCGGGACCCAGCCCGGGCCAGGACCGAATAAGCCCGAGCGTCAGGCCTAGCCTTGGCACGGCACTCGGGCCAAGGGAAATCCCGTCAGGCGGATTTCCTGGTGGGATTTCCTCTTGGAAATCACTATAGGTGGGAGCAAATCCCGCAAATATACGGGATTTTCCAGCCTGCAGGAAAAGCGGTCTGGCCGTGCCCTGTCCGGGGCGGGCTTTAGGGCCTTAGAAGGCCTCCTATTTGAGAAGTCTGGTCCCGACCTGAGCCCAAGTGATGAAAAGTCTGGGCCCGTCCAGGCCCGGCGCGGCCGGGTTTTTTGACCTTAAAAAATTGTTTTTTTTTTACTTTTTACAATACTTATTAAAAAAATCTCATATATAAAACCCTTAAAAAAATATTTTACAAACTTTATTTTTTCGCTGCCGCTGCTTTTTTGGAGTTTTTGTTAATGAATATATATATTATACGGGCTACGGGCTGTACGGACAAGCTTTTTTGGTGGTCAAATGGTCACAAATCGAAAAGTGATCAACATAATCTGCGAGACGAACAACTTTATGTTGACCACTTTTTGATATTGAGCCGTCTTGGTCCTTGATTTGGGCCCCGAAATCGGGGGCGGCGGAACGTTTTACTGTAGCAGTTCCGCCGCCCCAATTTCGGGGCCAAATCGAGGTCCATCAAAAAGTGGTCAACATGAAATAGATCTACAACTTTCGTGTTGAACTTTTCGATTTGGGACCATCTTGACCCCCAAAATGACTTGCTACGCCCGCACCTTTTTGTCCGCACAGTTACGCCCCCTTTGTTAATATATGTAAACATGTGGGCCGAGGATTATTTTTGGCAGCAGCTTAGCTGCACGCGAAACCATACAAGCGGTCAACAATCAAGCAACATGTGAATAACGTTTTACTTTAAGTTTTATAGCTTTTTCCCTACCTACTTACTTTTTTTATGCACCTTGTTCAAAGGGATTGGGATTCTCTGGAGTTCATGCGGAACTTCACAGATTCAACGCGCGATATCTCTCGAACTTCACAAATCCTATGGCTAAAAAAATTTAGGCATCAAAAGACAAAAAAACGTAAAGTAAAATAACCTTAAATATAAAAAATACTAGTGTTCTTGCGCGTTGGATTGAAATCCAACGCGCGAGAACCCCCAACTCCACCCTGGAGTTGTCTGTAAGAACACCAGGGGATTTGAATTCTATTTAAAGTTTTGAAGTGAGGTCTACAGGTCATCATGTGGCTAGGATTTCTAGTCATCAGGCTATCGTCGGCGATATCTATCACCGTCGCGCGATAGCTATTTTTGTTTCATGTGTTTTACCACCTATAAATAGGGGTTCCGACCCGTTGCAGTAATTGTCGTCTCTTTCCATATGAATGGAGCTAATTTTGAAAGTCACACAATCTATGATGTCGTCATTTTTGGAATTAAATTCTTGGCGGTATCTTTTTTGGATTTTTGGAAACCTTCAATTTCTTTTTTGGAGACCGCTCAATTCGTGGCTCCTGTTTTTTGAATTTCTCAAATTCCGGCAATTATGAAGGAGCATTGGTGGCAGAATATATTTTCTTTCCGCTGATGGGGGAGATTTTTTGAAGAGGATTTATTCTTCATGTTGAAACCGAAAACTTGGTCTCTTGTGGAGTTCACCTTTGGGGAAGGGGTGATAGCACACTTACTTGTCTCATGCAAGCAAAATAACAAAGGAAGCAAAGAAGAACTGACCCAAGGGCTCGGCGTGGAGGACCCACCACACACACGGAAGATCTTAGAGCGCTTCCCCTTCTTAGCCAAAGGCCGAGCTAAGCTAACCTCATAAAACGCTTAGAAGATCAGGGGACAAGTGGGCACAAGAAGCATGCTTTCTGAGGTACCCCTTGGGTCATATTTATAGATTTCTGAAATCGGCCTGCAAATAGTCAACCTTCGCTGTCCTGAACGGCTATGTGCAGTCCAGATTGGTCTGCCAACAGCGTAACTCCGCTGTTCTGAAAGGCTATGGGCAGGCCAGCGGGGGAAAGTGGTAAAAGTACCTCAAAGATCGATGGGCGAGTAGCCCTCGGCAGTCTCTACTCGGCAAGGGCGGCGAGCCTGGGCACGAACTGCCCTGCTCGCAAGCTGCGAGCCCGCCAAGCTGTCAGGACTCGGCGAGACATCTGGAGGTCGGCAAAAAGGTCGAGAGAATGACGATCGTCGAGCTCCGTTCGACGAACGCCGAGCTCCGTTCGACGAACGCCGAGCTCCGTTCGTCGAACGCCGAGCTCCGTTCGACGAACGCCGAGCTCCGTTCGACGAACGCCGAGCTCCGTTCGACGAACGCCGAGCTCCGTTCGTCGAACACCGAGCTTGCGAGGCTGGCCGAACTCGAGTGGCATGCGTCAGGCTCTCCTGGGCGAGCTGGATGTTGTCGAGCCCTGTTCCCCCTTGGTGTTCGCCCGAGTCTCAGAAAAAGGGGGGTCGGCCGGTCTGGTTTCTAGCGGGCCCACTCGCCGGATACGGGGTTGTACACAATCTCCGCTCTTTTCGAGCTTGGCAAAGCTTGGAAAGAAACATCCAACCTCAAGTGTTCGGCAAGTGCGGGGGGAGCCAGAGAGAATATTGGGGTGGGGTCCACCTGTGGCTATATATATACGCCTGCATACCTGGCTCTCTTGTCATTCACTTTGCTCTAGCCCTGCCGAGATGCCGATCCCAAAGGAGATCCAAGAGCGGCTCGCCCGAGTTCGCCAGACCTCTTCTGCTCGCGTAGCTGCCTTGACTGTGGTTCCACTCGCCGTCCCGCAGGGTGGCTCGGCCGAGCCCAACTCCGCCAAGAGGGCGAAGCCGTTTCCTCCGGCGACCGAGCTCATCTTTGATGACCTGAAGACAACGCTGGAGCAGGGGACTGGCTCCTCCAATCTGCCTGCACTTGAAAAGGGCAAAAATGTTGTTGACCTCTACAACGACCCAGACAGCCAACCGGATGGCGTCGAAGACAACACGCCGCGAGACGCCACGCCGCGAGCGAAGAACTCACTTGGCGACTCGCGGTTCAGAACTCCGGAGAATCGTCCCCGGGATCCGTCACCCCCCCCCCCCTTTGGGACCCTGGGGCTGGACTCGCAGAGGCCGAGTTTGCCGGTCCGCGCCCCTTCCCCTCAGTGACCTGTCGGGACCATGGGGGAAGGTGTGGAAACCATCCCTATTCCGAGATTCGACCTCCTCTCACCGGGAACGCGCTGCCCAGGCCGCGAGAAGGATCTGATATTCGTCCCTCCCTGCACCTTCTTGGAGATGCCGAGCTCGTCAGGTAAGCTTGGCCTTGGGTTCTTGTCATGTGGTTTTCCGGGACACCTCCCCTTGCTGATGTTTCTGTTTTCACAGCTCTCCCCAGCCAATCCGCGGCCGAGGAGTCTTCGCGGACAACTCATTATTCCCCCCTCCGGATACTCTCCTGTGGAGAGGAAAGTCGTGATTAGGTCCATCCACGAGGGGTGTCGTTCTATCTCCATCAGCTCTCCATCGATGGAAGGGCGGAATAGATCGGTGATGGTACCCCCCCCCCCACCCGGGGACCATGCTTCGCTAGCTGATCGACCTACTCATTCTCCTCCCGGGATACGTGTTAGATGGAAAAAGTTTGGAACGTGTCGACGACCCCCTTTACTTTGGCTAAGTATAGTCGTAGGGTAGGCTCTCTTGCCTCAAACTCCCTGTTTATCTAGGAAGCTACCACCATTGAGTCAGTGAGTACCTCCACGTCCAACACTCCTAGTTCCCTGTCCAGGCGCAGCCCTGCTATCACGGCCTCATACTCGGCCTGGTTGTTGATGATGGAAAAGTGCACCACCACCGTTTGCTAGATTCTAGTTCCCTGGGGGCTCTCCAAGATCACCCCCACCCCCAGGGAATGCCTCCCCGAAGTGCCATCTACCTTCACCTTCCATGGAGTCGAACGAGTGAGCTCTTCCTCCACCACCTCGACCATGTAATCGGCCAGAAAGTCGGCCATCGCTTGGGCCTTGATCGAGAGGCGGGGGACGAAGGAGATGTCAAATTCGCTCAACTCTACCGACCACTTGGCCAACCTACCTGAATGCTCCACCCCCTCGAAGATGTTACAGAGGGGATGGTCAGTCACCACTCGGATAGAGTGTACCTGGAAGTAGGGTCGCAGCCTTCGGGCCGAGATGGTTAGGGTGAAGACCAGCTTCTCCAAGATTGGATATCGGAGCACAGCCTTTTTCAGGACCCGGCTCACGTAGTATATGGGGAGCTGTTTCTTCCCCTCTTCACGCACCAAGACAGAGCTCAAGGCCTCCGCTCTGATCCCGAGATATAAGAGTAGGTCATCCCCCTCCTTCGGCCCTTGGAGCAACGGAGCCTGCGTCAACTGCACCTTAAGAGCTTGGAATGCCTCCTCGCACTCCTTGGTCCACTCAAATTTTTGCCCCCCCCCCTAGTGTTTTGAAGAAGGGGGAGCACTTCTCCCCCGCCCGGGAGAGGAACCTGCTTAAACCTGTCAGCTTCCCTGTCAATCGTTGCACCTCCTTAGAATTCTGCGGCGACCCCAGCTCCATGATAGCCTTGACCTTATCAGGATTTGGCTCGACCCCCGTGGGGGTGAGGAGATGCCCCAGGAATTTTCCCCTGCTGGCCCCGAAGACACACTTCAGGGGGTTCAATCGCATCTTGTACTTGCGCAGGGTGGCGAAGGTCTCCTCCAGGTCCCGAAGGTGAGAGTCCACATCCTGACTCTTGATCATGAGGTCGTCCATGTACACCTCCAGGTTCCTCCCCTTTTGTTCCCTTAAGACCTTGTCCATCATCTTTTGGTAGATCGCCCCTGCGTTCTTTAGCCCAAATGGCATCATCTTATAGCAGTATCACCCATCCCACGTGATGAATAAGACGTTCTTGACGTCTGGGGGGTGCAACCTGATTTGGTGATAACCTGAAAACGCATCCAAAAAGCTCATTACAGAAAAACCGACGGCTGAATCAACTCTCGCGTCGATCCGAGGCAAGGGATAACAATCCTTAGGGCATGATTTATTAAGCAATGAAAAATCGATACACATACGCCACCGACCGTATCCTTTTTTAACCATGACTACATTGGAGACTCAGCCGGGGTATTGGATTTCGGATACGAAGCCGGCCTTGAGAGGTTTTGTCACTTCCTCCCTGATGGGCTCGGCCAGCTTGTCCACGGTGGACCTCTTCTTCTGCTTGACGGGGCATGCTCCCGGGTCCAGGTTGAGGCGGTGGCAAGCCACATCTGCGTCAACCCCCGGCATCTCTGCGGCGCTCCATGCGAAGATGTCCACGTTCTTCTGGATGCACGCCAACATCCTGCCTTGAGCCTCCGGGGTCAACCCTCCGCTGACGCGAATCTTCTCCACCCTGCCTCCAAGGGTGAGAACCACCAGCTCCACCACCTCTTCTGCAGCCTCCAGCCTGGACTGCTCCCCCCCATTCTTCAATGTCCCTCTCTTCTGGGACGAAGGCCTCCGCCTCTACCTCTTCCTCCAAGGCCATTGCTTCGGCCGACTCCCCCCGGTCTCCTCCTGCCACCTCTACCTCGGTGCCGCTTTCCATCTCCATCTCCTCCTCGCCAGCCTCCTGATCCACCGCCTCCATCCTCCGCTCCATCTCCTCGGCTCCCTCCTGCCAAGAGATGGAGTTCACGGCGGTGACGTAGCACTCCCTTGCTACTTTGGGGTCACCCCAGACCCGGACCTGGATCCCCTCGGCATTAAACTTCAAACATTGGTGGAATGATGAGGTGACGCAGCGGAAGGCGCTAATGAGGGGCCTCCTAAAGATGGCGCTATAGCTGTTGGGGGCATCCATGATGACAAACCTGCAGTTCCGGGACTGCCCTCCCAGGGTGACATGGAGCCTCACTCTTCCTTCTACCTCCTTCCTCTCCCCTAAAAACCCAAATAAGGGCCCATCCGAGGCCAACACTCTCTTCGCCTCCACCTTCATTGCATCAAACGCCTTCTTAAAGACGACGTTGACGGAGCTTCCGTTGTCGATGAGGATCCGGGAGACAGTGAAATTTTCGATGGCTGTCTGGATAACCAGCGCATCGCAGAAGGGATCCTCATTATCCGGCATGTCACCCTTTGAGAAGGTAATCCTCTCTTCTGGAGGTGGGGTTTGGGATGTGGAGTCAACGCTCCGTCGATACATGGTATGGAGGCTTTCCCTTCGCGAAGCCTCAACCCCCACCCCCATGGATCACTCTGATCCCTCCCCGGGTCCCGACGTCCACCCGGTCTTCACACCGATCCTCCTCCGCGTGAGGCTGGCCAAACTCGAGTGGCATGCGCCAGGCTCGCCTGGGCGAGCTGGATGTTGTCGAGCCCCGTTCCCCCTTGGTGTTCGCCCGAGTCTCAGAAAAAGGGGGGCCGGTCGGTCCGGTTTCTGGCGGGCCCACTCGCCGGATACGGGGTTGTACACTCCTTCCTTGATTGGATCCAGCCGGCTCTACCACTCACCCGATTTTAGGGCTCTTCTCTCCTACAAAAGGTGTGGTCGGCCATCCATGTGAGGGTAGAGCAACAGTTTTCCGGCAGAGATGTATTCAGCTTCTTCGACTCGGCAAGCTTCTTCCTCTCGGCCGGTGAGTTCTTCTTGCAGCCAGTTCTTCTCTCGCCGCCGGATCTATTTTCTCGGTGCAACGTGTACAACCGGACCTTGGAGGATTCGAGATTTTCATCATTTTCTCGGTCTATTCTTCTTCTTCATTTTAGTCGTATTGTATGTATGAGAAATTAATTGTAAATTTACCTCTGTCGGCACAGTGGACGTACCCAATTTCAGGGAACCATTTTAAATTTGGTGTTCTTCATTTTGTGGTGATTGTTTTTTTTTCTTAATTTTTGTGCTTATTGCTCTTCGTCTTTTGGTCGTTAGAGAAAAAATATCATTTGAAACATGATTATTCATCTGCACTCGGATCCGATTTTTCATAACAAGTGGTATCAAAGGGAGGTTCGATCGGCGACTATTTGGACGTTCCGTTTGGAGTTGGGTCAATGGTTTGTGACGACATCGGTCCGCTCCCTATCTTCCCAATTTTGATCCGGGAATTTATCTAGTCGCCTCGATCTCAGTGCAGATCTCTTCGGTTTTGTTTTCTGTGACAACTTTCACATCCAGTGCGAAATTTGAAGTTTGCGAAGTTCGATGGAAAGCACAACTTTGTCTTATGGCAGGTGAAGGTCAAAGTGTTGAAACCAAAAACTTGGTCTCTGTGGAGTTCGGGGTCCCTAGAAAGGGGTGACCTCACACCTACTACACTCAAGAGAACATCACGGACCAAGGGATCAAGAAGCTAGGAACAGACCCTCGGCTCTAGCGCGGAGGTCCCACCTCACACCCGGAAGGCTACCTGAGCACTTCCCCTCCCTAGCCAATGCCCGAGCTAGGGTGCCTTGAAGAGCTCTCTCCACTCTACCAAGAAGAAGCTAAGGGAGGAGAAAACCAAGAAAAAGATCCTCTCCAAGGCACCCAAGGGGGTTTATTTATAGTTTTCCAAATCCCTTGGGCCAAAAATGACCAAAATACCCCTACGGCCAAAAGGCCTCGTGTAACAGCCCAAAGTTCTGAAACATACATAATTTGGGTGACACGGCCTGGGACACGGGCGTGTCCCAGGGCGTGTCAGGTGACACGGCCTACAACACGGGCGTGTCGCAGGGCGTGTCGAGGTTGTGTCGACGATTGGGCTTTGTCTCGACGATTTTTCTCTCGACGATGCGTCGAGAAGGAGACACACGGCCCAGGACACGGGCGTGTCCAAGGCCGTGTCGCATTCTCGACGAGTTTTTCTCGACGATCGTCGAGTGTCACAGGGAGTGTCAAATCAGGCGACGAACTCAGCCCGCCGAAGGATTTCGACAGGGCGTGTCTTTGTGCCGTGTCTGGGCACACGGCCTGGGACACGGGCGTGTCACAGGCCGTGTGAAGTTTCGGGATGATTTGGGATTTTTTTTCCCCAGGTACACGGCCACAGACACGGGCGTGTCTGAAGGCGTGTTGGTGACACGGCCCATGACACGGGCGTGTCCCGTGGGCGTGTCACTGGTTTGGATAAGTCGGTTGACCACCGCTTGAGGCACACGGCCTGGCACACGGCCGTGTTCGAGGCCGCGTCGGGTCAAAATATGTGTTTTTGGCAGAATCGTGGCCGTCCATTCCTTCAGTCTGGATCCAAGGGCTGAAGCTTCTTCTTCTTTTTCCTTAAGGGCCGAAATCAGAGAATGAGTTCTCACTTTGCTTTGGCCTTCATCTTTCTTCAAGAGAGAGAAAGAGAAAGAGAAAGGAGGAGGAAGAAGGAAAGAGGGCTGCTGCTGGTGGTGCTGCGGTTTACCGACGAGAGATCCGAAGCCAGCGTTGCGGAGGAAACGCTCTTGCGAGTCTTGCAAGCTAGCTTGGAGGCCATGGCACCGAAGCGATCGTCAAGGGTAACGACTTTTCTTCCTAGCCACGTGAAGGCTTCTGTTTTGGCATATCTTTTGATTCCCCCCACCAAGAGGTGGCCTTTTGGGAGTCGTTTGGGTGATTCTTGAAATCCCCTTTGTTGTGCATATAGATCCGGAAATGGAGTACGGAATAGGCATGCTGTGTGAAGCCCATCTGGACAGGTTGGCTGGATTGGTGATGTTGCATACGAACCGGAGAAGACTCCGTGATAAACGTGTAGTGTACGGAGTCTACGGTTATACCTGCGAAAAGGAGTAGCAGGAAGTACTGGGGTGGTAGCCCAGGAAAATAGTCCATGTGATGTTTTGGGTCCAACCTGTGAATGAGGCACAGGAAGTACTGGTGGGACCAGGAAAGGCCCTTTTTGTGATGCTTGATGTCATAGGGTGTCCACCTGTGAAGCGAGTTACAGGAAGTACTGGTGTGCCCAGGAAAGACCCCTGACATTTGTGCTTGTGCGGTGTCCACCTGTGGAGAGAGTCACAGGAAGTACTGGGGTGCCAGGAAAGACCCGCTGTGGCTGTGAGGAAATGGGTATAGTAAACTACCCAGGCTTGAATGCCAAGAACAGGATTGGTGAGACCGACCCGCGCCTTTGATATAGCCAGAGAAGGCAAGGCGATTTGAGCAACGGGGGGTGGAGGATCCGACCTGCGCTATGTCCGTCCGACGTGAGACCAAAAAGTGCGGTCGGTTGGAGCGCATAGCAAGAGTCTTTGGCCTGCGCGCCATGACACAACGGGGGGATACGGGCCATCCCGGTGTCCGAGGACTAACTCCGGCTGCACGCCATGGAGTAAATGCTCAAGAGATTTACCGTTGGGTGATAACCCTGATACGGTGGTGGGCAAGAGGTTGCCAGAACACCAAGAATGTGCCCTGAGTGCACGGACCGTTGGGCCGGGCGGCGAACGGTTGTGATGGCTTGTGTGCGTGAAAGCACCTTTTGATGATATAGCTTGCCATACTTGTGATATGATATGCCTGCAGGGAAAAATACCGCTGCCCCTGCCAGAAAGGGGTAGGGTCGTTATAATTTGGTCAGCTGAACGCTGACCGTTGCTTTTGTTTGCCACCGTTGGGTGGATTGTCCTTGCACAGGTGCTGGAGAGCCGAGCGGGACGCATAGAGGTTGATGCTCCTGCTGGTGTTGCTGCTGCTGCTACTGTTAGCCCTCGAAGGCTAAGTGTGTTCTTTTGTGTGTTTTCTTTATTGTGGCCGGCCTGCGCGCCAATCTGTTAGGCCACTGTTTGAAAGCTATGTAAGGCCATAAGGCCAACGCTTGTTCATATTGTAAGACATTCCTATATATATATATATAATGTGGAGTTTTATGTTTGGACATTCATGAGGAGTTCAAGTAGTTTAGGCTTCCGCTAGAATGCTTGTGATAGGTGCGATGCGCTACTCTGATATCATTCTGTACCTTCACCGACTGTTTTGTGGTATATCCTGTGGGGCCCCGGCCGGACCTTCTAGAATATATCATATGAACGGATGGGGTTGTTACACCTCGGGCCAATAGGAAACCGCCGCGCCGGGGGGTAAAGGGGTAATCCCCCCCCCCCCCCCCCCCGAGGGCAAGACAGTAAAAGCAGGGGGGCAAGGGCGGGAAGGCTAGGCAAGCTGGCGGCCTGCGAGCGGGGGCGGCCTGCGAGCTGCGGCAAGGCGAGCTGCGGCCTGGCGAGCTGGCCTCCTTGGCGAGACGGTGCAAGGCGAGCTGCGGCCTGGCGAGCTGGCCTCCTTAGCGAGACGGCGGCCTGGGCGAGGCGGCGGTCTGGCGAGACGGGGCAAGGCGAGCTGCAGCCTGGCGAGCTGGACTCCTTGGCGAGACGGCGGCCTGGGCAAGGCGGCGGTCTGGCGAGACGGGGCAAGGCGAGCTGCGGCCTGGCGAGCTGGGGCAAGGCGAGCTGCGGCCTGGCGAGCTGGCCTCCTTGGCGAGACGGGGCAAGGCGAGCTGCGTCCTGGCGAGCTGGGGCAAGGCGAACTGCGGCCTGGCGAGCTGGCCTCCTTGGCGAGACGGGGCAAGGCGAGCTGCAGCCTGGCGAGCTGGCCTCCTTGGCAAGACGGCGGCCTGGGCGAGGCGGCGGTCTGGCGAGACGGGGCAAGGCGAGCTGCGGCCTGGGCGGCCTGCGGTCTGCCAAGACGGCTTGGGCGGCCTGCGGTTGGGCTGATGCGGCTTAGGCGGCTTGACCGACTTCTCAAGAGTGCCTTGGGGGGAGAAATATTTTCTCCCCCTACTAGTATGTTTCCAAGCCAGGGCCAAAATTGGCCATCGAGAGTGCAAAATCTCCAAAAAGCTTAAAAACGGTTTTGCCTTGTTTTGGGCCCACTCTTCGCGAATACGGGGTTGTACATAATCCCCGCTCTTTTCGAGGTTGGCAAAAGCTCGGAAAGAAACATCCAACTCAACGTATTCGCGGAGTGTAACTTCCCCGCGGGGTCAACCTGCCATGCCAGCTATGGGAGCCTGGGTGGCGAGACCTCCTCTGGGTGAAAACACTTAGCCTCCCCGAGGGGTCAACCTGTCAAGCCAGCTAATGGGAGCCTGGGTGACGAGACGGCCTCGGGGTGAAAACACTTAGCCTCCCCGAGGGGTCAACCTGTCAAGCCAGCTAATGGGAGCCTGGGTGACGAGGCGGCCTCGGGGTGAAAACACTTAGCCTCCCCGAGGGGTCAACCTGTCAAGCCAGCTAATGGGAGCCTGTGTGACGAGACGGCCTCGGGGTCATCATAGGAGCAAAGGGACTTAGGCTACCACGAGAGATCAACCTACCCAGCCAGCTAGTGGGAGCCTGGCGGCAGAATCGTCATCGGAGCAAAGGACTTGGGCTACCACGAGAGATCAACCTGCCCAGCCAGCTAGTGGGAGTCTGGCGGCGGAATCGTCATCAGAGCAAAGGACTTAGGCTACCACGAGAGATCAACCTACCCAGCCAGCTAGTGGGAGCCTGGCGGCGGAATCGTCATCGGAGCAAAGGACTTGGGCTACCACGAGAGATCAACCTGCCCAGCCAGCTAGTGGGAGCCTGGCGGCGGAATCGTCATCGGAGCAAAGGACTTAGGCTACCACGAGAGATCAACCTACCCAGCCAGCTAGTGGGAGCCTGGCGGCGGAATCGTCATCGGAGCAAAGGACTTGGGCTACAACGAGAGATCAACCTGCCCAGCCAGCTAGTGGGAGCCTGGCGGCGGAATCGTCATCGGAGCAAAGGACTTAGGCTACCACGAGAGATCAACCTGCCCAACCAGCTAGTGGGAGCCTGGCGGCGGAATCGTCATCGGAGCAAAGGACTTGGGCTACCACGAGAGATCAACCTGCCCAGCCAGCTAGTAGGAGCCTGGCGGCGGAATCGTCATCGGAGCAAAGGACTTAGGCTACCACGAGAGATCAACCTACCCAGCCAGCTAGTGGGAGCCTGGCGGCGGAATCGTCATCGGAGCAAAGGACTTAGGCTACCACGAGAGATCAACCTACCCAGCCAGCTAGTGGGAGCCTGGCGGCGGAATCGTCATCCGAGCAAAGGACTTGGGCTACCACGAGAGATCAACCTGCCCAGCCAGCTAGTGGGAGCCTGGCGGCGGAATCGTCATCGGAGCAAAGGACTTGGGCTACCACGAGAGATCAACCTGCCCAGCCAGCTAGTGGGAGCCTGGCGGCGGAATCGTCATCGGAGCAAAGGACTTAGGCTACCACGAGAGATCAACCTACCCAGCCAGCTAGTGGGAGCCTGACGGTGGAATCGTCATCGGAGCAAAGGACTTGGGCTACCACGAGAGATCAACCTGCCCAGCCAGCTAGTGGGAGCCTGGCGGCGGAATCGTCATCAGAGCAAAGGACTTAGGCTACCACGAGAGATCAACCTGCCCAACCAGCTAGTGGGAGCCTGACGGCGGAATCGTCATCGGAGCAAAGGACTTAGGCTACCACGAGAGATCAACCTACCCAGCCAGCTAGTGGGAGCCTGGCGGCGGAATCGTCATCGGAGCAAAGGACTTGGGCTACCACGAGAGATCAACCTGCCCAGCCAGCTAGTGGGAGCCTGGCGGCGGAATCGTCATCAGAGCAAAGGACTTGGGCTACCACGAGAGATCAACCTGCCCAGCCAGCTAGTGGGAGCCTGGCGGCGGAATCGTCATCGGAGCAAAGGACTTAGGCTACCACGAGAGATCAACCTACCCAGCCAGCTAGTGGGAGCCTGGCGGCGGAATCATCATCGGAGCAAAGGACTTGAGCTACACAATCAAACCATACCAAATCCTACATCCTCAAACAGGGAAAATAGATGGGTTACATGATCCCCCCGGCTCAGTTGGTCGGGGGTTAGACTCATTACAAGGTAAGATACATACAAGATCCTGCCGGGGCGAGGCTTCCTCAGGGGGTCTGGGCCCGGTGGTCCTCATCTGCTTCCTGCTCGCCGGACACTTACATCCTGCTCAGGCTCTCCATGATCTTCTCCATCTCCTCCGCCTTGGCCAACCAAGAGATGGTGTTGACGGCCGTGACGTAGCACTGTCTTGCCATCCCGGAGTCTCCCTTGACTCTGACTTGGATCCCTCCTGAGCTGAACTTGAGGCATTGGTGGAATGAAGACGGCACACAACGGAAGGCGCTGATGAGGGGTCTTCCGAAGATGGCGTTGTAGCTGCTTGGAGCGTCAACAATGACGAACCAGCAGTTCCTCAAGACTCCTCCCAATTTTACTTGGAGCCCCACTCCACCCTCGACCTCCTTTCTCTCCCCTGAGAATCCGAACAGGGGTCCGTCTGAGGCCAACACCCTCCGTGGCTCCACCTTCATCTCGTCAAACGCCTTCTTGAAAACAACGTTGACGGAACTCCCGTTGTCAACCAAGATCCGGGAGACGGTGTAGCCTTCGATGGCCGTCTGGATGACCAGCGTATCACAGAACGGATCCTCATGATCCGGCAGGTCTTTCACCGAGAAGGTGATCTTTTCCTCTGGGGGCGGGGTCTGGGAGGTTGAGGCAACGCTCCTTCGGTACATGACATGAGGCTTGCCTTCCGAGTGGCCTCAACCCCCACTCCACCGTGGATCACTCCTATACCACCTCGGGTTCCCACGTCGACCCGATCCTCACATATATCATCACCCCCTTCTCCGGGTAGAACCTCTTCTACCCGCACCGGCAGCTGCGGCTGCGCAGGGCCTCTCGCGCCCCTCACTTCCAAGAACTCGGGGCAGGTAGCCGTGGCATGCCCCTCCACCTGGTGGAAGTCACAGTACAGTAATGCTCTTTCTCCCCTCTTTCGGCGGGCCGGGCGTTCTCTCCTGTTACCTCTTCCCCCTCCTATCGCCAAGGCTTGCTGCGGCGGTGGTAAGAGCTGCCTTGGGGCTTGCCTCTGGAAGTTATACCTCCCTTGGCCCCCATGAAAGTTCCCCCCTCCTTGGATGAGAGCTCTTCCCGGACCTTGAGCAGGTCCTCCCTGCTGCCCCCAGCCTGGTTCCGGACCCTCCTGTCCTTGGAACCCCTGAGCTCTCTGCTCCTCTCTTCTTCTTCTTCCTTCCTGATGCCTTGAGCCACCCTGCTCCTTTGACTCCACCTCCGTCAACTTTTCTAACCTCTTGACAAATGTCGGGTTGGCTGCCTCCATGACAATCTCCTCTGCCGCCCTTTCCATCAGCTCCTCGAAGGAAAGGGGGGTCTTCCGAGTCAAGCTCATCTTGAAGAAGCCCTCCTTCAGCCCAACAGTGAAGGCCATCTGGAGAGCATACCCTGGCATCTCATGGACCTCCAAGATCTCCTCTTGGAACCTGTCTACATAGCGGGCCAGCGACTCCTCGGCCCCCTGCCTTATCAAGAAGATGGACTCAGGACTCCTCTTCCGCTTCTTGGAGGTGGAGAAGCGGAGCTGGAAGCTTCGGCTCAAGTCCTCGAACTCATAGATCGACCTCGGAGGGAGTTGATGGAACCAGTCCCTTGCCTTCTCCTTCAGCGTGATCGCAAAGAGGCGACACTTGAAGGCATCCGTCATCGGTCTAATGAAGACGGCATCCTCGAACCACTGCAGATGCTGGACGGGGTCATCCTTCCCTGTGTAGTAAGCCATGTCTGGCTCTCTGAACCCCTCGGGAACGGGAGCTGAGATGATCAGCTCGCTGAAGGGTGACCCCCTAAGGGGTGGTCTCGCCACCTCCACTCGCGCGACCTGCTCGCCTGGGAGGTTGGCACTCGCCGGGCTGGAGAACAGCTCCCGGCCGGTGAGGTCTCGCTCGACCCCATCTCCCATCCTCTCCTTCCCGGGCCTTCTTTCTGGTGCGCTTCCTTCTCCCCCCGCTGGGGTCATCTCGCCTAGACCCCTGGGAGTCGACTCGTCGAGGGGGGGAGCTAGCTCTTGGGGGGTCGGGGTGGAGCTGCCACCCTGAGGAGCAATGCTTCGCAGCATCTCCATGATGCCCTGGATGGAGGCCATGAACTCTTGCCTCCCTACAAAGGGTCCTGGGTTGGGGAGCTCGCCGAGATCGTCACTACCTCCTTGACCTCCCGTCATGACACTCTCCCGAGATCTTCTGTGCTGGTCACTCTCCACGCTCACCGCACCAAAATGTTGAAACCAAAAACTTGGTCTCTGTGGAGTTCGGGGTCCCTAGAAAGGGGTGACCTCACACCTACTACACTCAAGAGAACGTCATGGACCAAGGGATCAAGAAGCTAGGAACAGACCCTCGGCACTAGCGCGGAGGTCCCACCTCACACCCAGAAGGCTACCTGAGCACTTCCCCTCCCTAGCCAATGCCCGAGCTAGGGTGCCTTGAAGAGCTCTCTCCACTCTACCAAGAAGAAGCTAAGGGAGGAGAAAACCAAGAAAAGGATCCTCTCCAAGGCACCCAAGGGGGTCTATTTATAGTTTTCCAAATCCCTTGGGCCAAAAATGACCAAAATACCCCTACGGCCAAAAGGCCTCGGGCCAATAGGAAACCGCCGCGCCGGGGGGTAAAGGGGTAATCCCCCCCCCCCCCCCCCGAGGGCAAGACAGTAAAAGCAAGGGGGCAAGGGCGGGAAGGCTAGGCGAGCTGGCGGCCTGCGAGCGGGGGCGGCCTGCAAGCTGCGGCAAGGCGAGCTGCGGCCTGGCGAGCTGGCCTCCTTGGCGAGACGGGGCAAGGCGAGCTGCGGCCTGGCGAGCTGGCCTCCTTGGCGAGCCGGGACAAGCCGAGCTGCGGCCTGGCGAGCTGGCCTCCTTGGCGAGACGGCGGCTTGGGCGAGGCGGCGGTCTGGCGAGACGGGGCAAGGCGAGCTGCAGCCTGGCGAGCTGGCCTCCTTGGCGAGACGACGGCCTGGGCGAGGCGGCGGTCTGGCGAGACGGGGCAAGGCGAGCTGCGGCCTGGCTAGCCGGCCTCCTTGGCGAGACGGCGGCCTGGGCGTGGCGGCGGTCTGGCGAGACGGGGCAAGGCGAGCTGCGGCCTGGCGAGTTGGGGCAAGGTGAGCTGCGGCCTGGCGAGCTGGCCTCCTTGGCGAGACGGGGCAAGGCGAGCTGCGGCCTGGCGAGCTGGGGCTAGGCGAGCTGCGGCCTGGCGAGCTGGCCTCCTTGGCGAGACGGGGCAAGGCGAGCTGCGGCCTGGCGAGCTGGGGCAAGGCGAGCTGCGGCCTGGCGAGCTGGCCTCCTTGGCGAGACGGGGCAAGGCGAGCTGCAGCCGGGCGAGCTGGCCTCCTTGGCGAGACGGCGGCCTGGGCAAGGCGGCGGTCTGGCGAGACGGGGCAAGGCGAGCTGCGGCCTGCGGTCTGCCAAGACGGCTTGGGCGGCCTGCGGTTGGGCTGATGCGGCTTAGGCGGCTTGACCGACTTCTCAAGAGTGCCTTGGGGGGAGAAATATTTTCTCCCCCTACTAGTATGTTTCCAAGCCATGGCCAAAATTGGCCACCGAGAGTGCAAAATCTCCAAAAATCTTAAAAACGGGTTTGCCTTGTTTTGGGCCCACTCTTTGCGAATACAGGGTTGTACACAAAGCACTACTTATCAAGAAAGATTTTCACCGTGACCTACTAGGAAAGGCCCATAAAGATGTTGAGGGTACCAATCGCATGTGGGAGGACTTGGATCTCAAAGTTATGCCTACCATACAGCTTTGTCTTTACAATGATGTGTTGTGCATCGGTGCGTGCATGCTTATTGTGTTGCATACCACAATTTTTGAAATCCTAATTTTGCCCCTAGCTGTCCATCGGTTCATGCATTGTGTGGATCCTCCGGTGACGACGGCTCCTTGAGAGGCAGCCTCTACCCTCTGACACAGGTGACTCCTCAAGCGCAGTCTCTCACGAAATCGTCAAGCTCCATGTAAGTGGTGGTAATCTTCTTATCTCTGGCATGAGTATCTCCCTCAACCGCCAACTGTGAGTTGCCTTGTGAGCTGCCTGTGAAGACCAACAACAAAAAGCAGGGGAAAGAGAAAGGAGACGAATACACCTTTAGAAAAAAGTTGAGGATGGAGAAAGAAGACGAAGACTCTATTAGAATATCGAGAGATGAGAGCAGTAGAAAGATCCACCCGCATGAAGCCCGCATCCAGGCGGACTCCACCCTCATGAAGCCCGTGCTCACCGCTCACATCTTGTTTAAACCGAAAATTCGGTCTCTTGTGGAGTTCACCCTTGGGGAAGGGGTGATCGCGCACCTACTTCTCTCCTGCAAGCAAAATAACAAGGGAAGCAAAGAAGAACTGACCCAAGGGCTCGGCGGGAGGACCCACCACACACCCGAAAGATCTTAGAGCGCTTCCCCTCCTTAGCCAAAGGCCGAGCTAAGGTATCCTCAGAAAGTGCTTGAGAGATGGAGCAAGGGGGCACATGAAGCATGCTTTCTGAGGTACCCCTTAGGTCCTATTTATAGAATTCTGAAAATGACATGCAAATAGCCAACTCTCGTTGTTCTGAATGGCTATGTGCAGTCCAAGTTGGCATGCCAACAGTGTAACTCCGCTGTTCTGAAGGGATATGGGCAGGCCAGCGGGGGCAAAATAGTAAAAAATACCTTATGGACCTGAGCGAGCTGAGGAGCTCGGCCCCCCTGAAGATCCTGCTCGCTTGCTGTCTGTCGAGCTCCTTAGGGCAAGTGCGAGCTGGGCCACTATGCGCGCCCTTCGATCGGCCTCCATTAGTAGAGCTCAGCTCGACGAAACCCAGGCTTGGCTCAGCGAATGCCGAGCTCGGGGTCGACGAATGCCGAGCTCGGGCTTCAGATTTCCCTGCCGAGCTCGCCTGGGGCCTGGGTGATCTGAACCGGCCGGTCTGACTCCTGGCGACCTCACTCGCCGGATACGGGGTTGTACACAATCCCCGCTCTTTTTGAGCTTGGAAAAGCTAGGAAAGAAACATCCAACCCCAAGTGTTCGGCGAGTGCGGGGTGAACTAGAGAGAATCTTCGGGTGGGGTCTGTGGCAGTCTTTTTCGGGCCGGAGGGGTACTATTGGAGCAAGACATTCACCCTAGTGTTTTTAGGGCAAAACGATCCACCCTATCCAAACACTAGGTGGCTGCCTTGCTCGGCTCGAATCATAACATACACAACCATCAAAGTATAGCGAAAGCATTAATAAGGAAACCATTCCAGATTTATATATAACATATCAAAATCACAGCGGTTCTAGGGCCGAAGCCTAAGTGTTTAAATAAGTCTGTAGGTTATACATGTGCTACATATAATCCTCATATACTCTCTCTCTACACTGCTCGGCGGAACTCACGTCTCTAAACTTTGGGGACGGCGGGAGTGCATCTGCTCGAGTCGACCTAGTTGCTGGCGTAATCTCCTGCGGCAGCGGGTCACTACGGTGCTCCACCTCTTGTGAATGGTTAGTCAAATAACTGTTAGTCACAAAGCTAAGTGGAAACAAATCTCCTCCCCGGACTCACATCTTGGGGACGAGCACGCACCCACCCAACAAAAGTAAATAGCCGAAGCAAGAGAGGATTAGCACAACATTTCATATATGAACAGCTAGGAGCAACTATAAAAGAGTACAGTATAACCGAAAAAAGCATCAATAGTATAAATCAGTTATAACAAGGCTCTACTAGCTCATCAACACATCAGGTTTTCATATCCTGAAATCTATCGCAGGCATTCACAGTTGCGCACACACCGCAGGCATTCATAGCCGCGCACACACCGCAGACATTCACAGCCGCGCACACACCGCAGACATTCATAGTCGCGCCCACATCGCAGGCATTCATAGTCGCGCACACATCGCATGTATTCATAGCCGCGCACACAAACCCTATGTCGATATAGTTTAGACCGCTTCTGTTCCAGCAGGGTAGCGAGCCCTGCGGGCCTCACCGATGTGGCCGTCAGTGACAGTGGCCATCCTTCCACTTCTAGGGGTGGTCGTACCGCGCAACCCCAGGCCCTAACGTATAACTTTGTGTACTTTTGGATGTGAGCGACATCCGACGAATCATTTTGGCCAACCAGCAGAGGAAACCCGACGAGAAATATAACGACCGGTCACCTGTGATACTCATCTCCCTGTCGCCTTAAGTCGTCAACCTTCCCGCACCGGTACGAACGGTTTGCGGAAGGGACTGACCCGCCACTATTTCACCGCAAGCAATTTACAATCAATCAAACAAAGACAAATATTATAAACATCGGGTCTACGTCGGCCTGCCCTACTAGGCTTAGACTTCGGGCGTCGGCACTCAGCTCTACTTTCGACAAGGAGCGTGAGAGCGTATTATTTGGGGCTAGACCTGGAGGACTACTTCGACTCTGGTTATCCCCAACTAAGGCTCAACCTTAACAATGACTGCTCGTCAGAGCAGGACCCGGGATTATAAAAGTAAATTGCAATAATGACAAGTGCGGTGATTATGCTGCTTATTTAAAGTGCTGGAATGAAATGTGACCAATACGATACTAGAGTAGTACTAGATAGAAAGTACCGAATTAAGCTTGTCCAGTGCGAGACTGGAGTAGTACTGAAAGAAAGTACTGAAAAGCTTGAACAGTGCGAGGCTGGAGTAGTACTGAAATAAGCTTAACCAGTACGAGACTGGAATAGTACTGAAATGAAAGTACTGAAATAAGCTTGACCAGTACGAGACTGGAGTAATACTGAAATGAAAGTACTGAAATAAGCTTGATCAGTACGAAACTGGAGTAGTACTGAATTGAAAGTACTGAACTGAAAAGAATAAAGGAAGTGGACCAGTACAAGACTGGAATAATCATAAAGAAAATGGTTAGTAGTTTAATCACTCCATCCAGGAGGCTTCAGTTCCATCTCCATACAGGAGGCACATTCAGTTCCATCTCCGTTCTCAGGAGAGATTCAATTTCATCTCCATCCAGGAGACACGCTCAGTTCCATCTCCGTTCTCAGGCGAGATTCAGTTTCATCTCAGTTTTTAAAAGGTTTCCTTGGGTTACACCCATTATTAAGATCCAATTATAATTTGGTTGTGCCTTATTACGGCTTAATTAGATCCAGGGTTGGCTAGGAGTTACATTTTTATAGCCGTCAGGGGCAATATTAAGTCATCACTCGTACTCTCATCTTTCGAGTGTGCCCTATTCACTCGAGAGTCGAGGCGCTCGACGGTTTTGCGAAATCTCGAAACACCCGGAGCTTGGTCACTTGCCTCGGCCACTCTCGTCGATAAGTCAATTTGAATTTATAATTTAGATTAGAAAAGATAGTCGCGCGCTCCAATTTTCGTTTTCGGTGAAAACGAGCATAATCATTTCCGAGCGCGGCCCTAGGCACTCAACAATTGAGAGAAATTTCAATTTTAATCTCCAAGTCCAACCTCTAAGGGGGTCTAAAATGAGTCTGGAAAATTTTCATAATTTTTCAAAAAGTTTTAGGGCTTTAATTTGACCAAATAATTTTCTTTTAGATTTTTAAAAATACCAAATCAACTGCAAAAATTCTCAAAATTTTTTGTGGAGGAAGTCCTTAGTTAGGGGAACATATTTCATATTCAACACTTTTTTTCTAGGAGCCTATATTAGTCTAAAAAAAAATCAACTCATTATAATTATAATATTATAATATTTATAATAAAAATTATAATAATATATTTATATAATATATTATTATATATATATATAACATTTTCACTGTTCATCATCATTTCCCCAGATCAGGATCCAAAATGGACAGGATTAGTTGCTTTAGAATATAACGGGTTCACTTTTTCCATTCCTTTTATATTTTTTTATTCAAAAATTCCGAACCACTAAATTTTTTGGAAGCTTTTTCTGTCCACTAGATATGAAATGGATCCCCTCCATTTCATTTGAAATGGAGAGGATCCGGATCCCATTTCCCCCCGTTGTATCATTTCGCCGCCCCTTACGGGCTTTCCCTGTCGCCGGCCGGCCGCCGGTGGTGGGCGCTCTCTCCGGCGGTGGTCCGGCGGCCTGCCGCCGTGGGCCATCGCCGGAGCATTTTTTTATTATTTTTGAACGGGAGGGGAGGGGGGTGACGGCGGCGGCGCTCCGGCCGCCGGGAGCGCCATGCAAGACGTCCAAAATAGAGATGGGGGAGGGATAAAGCTTCCACCTGGGTTTGATGGGTTCGAGAGGGGCCGGCTTGGCCGACCATGACTCAAGGTGGTGGAGGAGGGGAGGAGGAGCTTCGGCTTGGGTTTTTCCGGCCACCAGAGCTCCAGCAGAGGGGGAAGAAGGGGGAGCAGGGTGAGGGAGGCTGCTCTGAGAGCTTGGGGGAAAGAGAGGGGAGTGGGGTGGCTTTTATAGGGAGGGGGAGGGGAGCTTCCTCCCTTTGGGCAAGGTGGGATTAATCCCTCCTTATGGAGGGATTAAATCCCCACCCTCCAGTTGTCCAAGGACAGCTGGAGGCCCCCCCTCTTTTCCCCATGTGGGGAAAAGGATGGTGAAGCCCTTATGGGCTTGGGCCTTTTGGGAAGAGAGGGGAAAAGGAGGAGAAGAGGGGTGGGGTGGGCCTCCACCTATCCTAGGCTTGATTGCTGGTTGGGGGGACCAAGGAGAGTGAGGGGGGCATGAGACATCCTCCTTTGGGGAGGAGGTGGGCCCCTCACTTGGAGAAAAATCCAAAAAGTGGATTTTTAGGAGGTTTGACCAAGTCAACCCGAGGGTGGGTCCCCCTTGCTGGTCAAAGTCAAAGTGAGTCCAAGTCATCGGGGTCGGGTCAAAGTTTGGGTGTCGTGTCACAATTAGTGTGCACACGCTTTTCGGTGCACGACTATGATTGATTTGACCACGTGTTGACCAATTGACGTCGAAATTGGCCGGAACGACTTCGGTTGACTTCGTATTGACCACACGAGTCCAACGCCACTGACTGGGGTCGAATCGGAGTCCGTTTGGCGAAAGTCCGAAACTTGCGCATCGCAGCGCGTTAAAACGGTCAAAGTATCCAATTTTGTCGTTAGATTTTGGATTGTGACGCGACGAGCTCCGATGCGCTCATATTGACTATATGAGGCCACATGAACTGACAGAACTCGTTTCAGAGTTCTCTATCTCGATATCCAAAATCTCGCTCTCGTTGCGTTTTACGTGGAATGGTCACATCCACTATATGACCTCGGGGTCCAACTGAACGAGTTCTGATGCGCTCGTATTGACTATATGAGGCCACAGGAACTGACAGAACTCAATTCGGAGTTCTCTAGCTCTATTTCCCGCCTAGTGTTATTTCTCACCGAGTCATGGGTAGGGTTCGGGCCACTTTTATTGAGCCCACTAGGGTTCTGGTGGCCCAATAAAAGTCGGGATGTTACAATATATATACACCTGCATACCTGCCTGACTCTTGTCATTCCCTCTACTCTAGCCCTGCCGAGATGTCGATCCCAAAGGAGATCCAAGAGCGGCTCGCCCGGGTTGGCCAGACCTCGGCTGCTCGCGTAGCTGCCTTGACTGCGGTTCCACCCGCCGTTCCGCAGGGTGGCACGGCCGAGCCCAACGCCAAGAGGGTGAAGCCATTTCCTCAAGTGATCGAGCCCATTTACGATGACCTGAAGACAGCCCTGGAGCATGGGGCTGGCTCGTCCAATCTGCCTGCCCCTGACAAGGGCAAAAATATTGTTGACCTCTGCGACGGCCCGGACAGCCAGCTGGATGGCATGGAGGGCGCTACGCCGCGAGACTCCACCCCGCGAGCCAAGACCACACTTAGCGACTCGGGATTCAGAACTCTGGAGAATCGTCCCCGGGACCCGTCGCCCCCCCTTTGGGACCTTGGGGGTGGACTCGCAGAAGCCGAACTCGCCATTTCGCGCCCCTTCCCCTCAGCGACTTGTCGTGACCACCGGGGCAGGTGTGGAAACCATCCCCATTTCGGGATTTGACCTCCTGTCACCAGGAACGCGCCGCCCAGGCCGCGGAAAGGACCTGAGGTTTGTCCCTCCCCGCACCTTCTTGGAGATGTCGAGCTCGTCAGGTAAACTTGGCCTTGGATTCTTGTTTGTGGTTTTCCGGCACACCTCCCTTTGCTGATTCTTGTCTTCACAGCTCCCCCGGGCCAATCCGCGACCGAGGAGTCCTCGCGGACAGCCCACTATTCTCCCCTCCCTTCTTCGAGCTCGCTGGACTCTTATTTTGGCCCTGAGGTGGAGAACGACGAGCTGACGAGGAGGGAGATCAAGCTCTTCAAGAAGCTCATGCGCGGGGTGCACGAGGTGCAAGAGGTTAACGAGGCGCTTTAACGCGACTACGTGCGTCTTGCCGACGAGGTGCGGGGCGGCCGGGCTGGCGAGATGACGCCTCCTTCCCGACTTTTAGATGAGATCGACGACGGCCTTTCGGTGGCGCAGAGGAATTCGGGGCAGATCCGCGAGCTTCTCCGCTCGCGGCAGTCCAGGGGACGAGGGATGCGAGGCCGGGGTAGATAGAAGGCGGCTCCATTGTCGAGCCGACCGGCACTCGCCTCCTGGTCCCCCTCTGCCCGCGTGCCCTGCTTTCTTATTTTTGCACTTTAATTCATGTAATAACTTCAAACATTCTTAGACTGGTGTCTGGTATCTGAATAATAGTAAATATTTTTCTTCGTATTTAACTCAGCCTGGGATGGGCTGGGACAGAAGTTGGCGAGCTGGGGTTGGAGAGCTGGGATGGCGAGCTGGGGTTGGCGAGCTGGGATGACGAACTAGGCCGATTGGACAGCTTGACCCCAGATTTCTTTTTTTATAAATAGCCCCCCCCCCCCCCCCCCCCGACCCCGTACCGCCGCCTTAATTGCTTGCTTTCTCTTTTTCCTCCCCCTCCTTCGTACTCACGCTCCACCCCCTTTTGCGAGCATGGGCAAGACCAATCCCGACGCCGACGGCCGCACCAAATGTGCCCAACATTTCAGAGACTACTGCTTCTTTGAGGGAAACACCAGCGAGGACGAGCTCGCCGAATTCGTCGACGACCATGTGTCGCCTGGCTTCGAGGCGCGCCGGCCGAGGCAGGGGGAGGCCATCAACTCCTTCTACGACGACGAGCTCGCATTCTCCATCTCGCATTTTGAGGTGGGGTTGTGACTCCCCCTCTGGCCGGAAATCCACCAGATCTTGAAGTACTACGGCGCGGTGCCCGCGTAGCTGAACTCGAATGTCATTGCCATGATGGTGGCGTTCGTGAGTTACCTCCGGCGAGAGAGGATAGAGTTCAACCTGACGGTGTTTAGGAAACTCTTTTCCTACAAGGCGACGCCGGATGGCGTCGCCTACTTTGGGGGCTCGTTCATCAAGGTTCGCGAGATCGCGAACAAGCATCATAACTGGATGACCAAGATCGCCTTCATCAAGGGCGATCTCGGCAACATTCCTTACTCCCCTAGCAGAAGGCCGAGGAGGTCTACCGTCCGCCGACCATGTTCGGCAACGATGCCGACCTCCACAAGTTCTTCCTCCACAAGGACTTCGAGGTCGCCTTCCTGCGAAGGGGCCTCGACTCGCTACGCCCCGTCCTGCCCGGCGAAGGTATCGTCCTCTTCCCTACTGCTCAGCTCGCCATAACTTCATGGAAATTTTCTAAGTTATTTTATGCAGGAGAGCGGCTAATCCCCGTGAACCGCACCAAAATGTTGAAACCGAAAATTTGGTCTCTTGTGCAGTTCACCCTTGGGGAAGGGGTGATCGCTCACCTACTTCTCTCCTGCAAGCAAAACAACAAGGGAAGCAAAGAAGAAATGACCCAAGGGCTCGGCGGGAAGACCCACCACACACCCGGAAGATCTTAGAGCGCTTCCCCTCCTTAGCCAAAGGCCGAGCTAAGGTATCCTCAGAAAGTGCTTGAGAGATGGAGCAAGGGGGCACATGAAGCATGCTTTATGAGGTACCTCTTGGGTCCTATTTATAGAATTCTGAAAATGGTCTGCAAATAGCCAACTCCCGCTGTTCTGAACGGCTATGTGCAGTCCAGGTTGGTCTGCCAACAGCATAACTCCGCTGTTCTGAAGGGCTATGGGCAGGCCAACGGGGGCAAAATAGTAAAAAATACCTTATGGACCTGGGCGAGCTGAGGAGCTCGGCCCCCCTGAAGATCTTGCTCGCCTGCTGTCTGTCGAGCTCCTTAGGGCGAGTGCGAGCTGGGTCACTATGCTCGCCCTTCGATCGACCTCCATTAGTCGAGCTCAGCTCGACGAAACCCAGGCTTGGCTCGGCGAATGCCGAGCTCGGGCTTCAGATTTCCCTGCCGAGCTCGCCTGGGGCCTGGGTGATCTGAACCGGCCGGTCTGACTTCTGGCGTCCCCACTCGCCGGATACGGGGTTGTACACATCTCACTGTCAAAGTGATCAGGCGACATATTAAATATGTCATGACAGTGGGGTGCAAGCAGCGAGCACAGCTTTATGAAGGCAAAGCCCACCCGAGAGCATCAAGCCCGAGAGAAGTCCGCAGAAAGATACTTGTGTGCGCGCGTGTGTGCACACGTCTTTATTTATATATTTACGAGTGACTGTGCACGGGAAACCCCGTGCCGCCACAACAATACCTCGATCATTACGGTTTCACAGCGCGACGCCGTTCCCTCCACTCGCACCCCTAGAGTGCATTAGAAGATTGACCGACAGCCTGAGTACTGAACTCTTGGCATGAGCGGAGCCGCCCTGCGGCACCATCATGATTAAGGTACTGTCATGACATCACTATGTTCCCTGTATACTGTCACTTGTTAGGGTATTATATTAACGTTGTAAGTTAATGGTTCAAATCTCAGCGTCATTCTTATTTTTATAATTGTGGGAGAGCAAGTGATTTAAAAAAAAACTATATTACAAACCATGAGTCTAGTTACACCAATGGTCTCACAAGTATTACAAACCACAGACGCTAGCTACGCATTCAAAATTTTATATATTCTCTCTCAATATATAGCATATGCTGCATCCAACTGCATATAAGATTACATATATTCTCTCTCTCAATATATATAGCATATGCTGCATCCAACTGCATATAAGATTATATGTATTCTCTCTCTCTCTATATATATATATGGTCATTTACCTGAACCTCCCCTATAATATTTCTAAATTACAGGTTGCACCCCTCTAACTTTACCGCCTCAATACTTGCATTTCATGACATTCAAGCACAAAAAGATCCTCCCTGAAAATTTACTTCAAAGGGATACTTTTGTGCATGAATGTTACGAAATGTAAACATTGAGAGGAGATATTTGTAATTTCGAAAATTAGAGGGGTGTGCAGGCTGCAATTACGCAAACTTCGAGGGGAAGTCCAGATAAATAACCCTATATTTATTTTTATATCTAAAGCTTCGTCCAGCAAAAAATAACTACAGTGATGCAGAAGACAAGTGTGCAAGAGCAGGGCTCTTTATGTTGGGTGCCACGCTAGTATTGCTCTTCAAAAAGTCGGAGTACCAAAGTGCTGAAAGCTTCGGGGTTCTGGGGCGGTTCTTGTCGTCGAAATCCACGTGGTAGAGGCCGAAGCCCTTCTTGTAGCCGCCGAAGAACTCAAAAACATCGAGAAACGACCAAACAAAGTATCCTTTAACATCCGCGCCGTTCCTGCGTGATTGCAACAAAAAAATGGCTCAAATTAATAATCTCTGGGCTCCCACATCATTTGTGGAAGGAGCAGGTGCTTGGTCTATAAGTGTGAGGGACTGCCTCATCCTTTGAGCTTTTTAAACAACCTGATATTACAGCACATGGTTCAACACTCCCAAGGACAATTGGTAACTCATGTTAATGGTGTCTAAACCTGGGTGTGTAATGGAGAGTTGGTTGGGTTTATCTGTTAGGGGTCCTACGTCGTCAATTATCTAGAGGTTATATTATTATGAGTCTTTATGCATTGAATCGAGTGTATGAGTCGAGTCGAATCATAATTAACAGGTTATTAGCATCTGAATGTTTTAATGTTTCACGCATTTTTCTTTATGTTTGGTAATTACGCTCATTCCATTGTGGTCCAATATGTTTAGGCCCCCTTAGGTCATGGAGGAGTTATCAAAAGAATGAAATCAAATTTCTAATCTCTCTAACTCTTCTCGTTCTTTCTCAAGTTCTTCCCTCTCTTTCTAATCTCTCTTTTTATCCCTTTTTTTGGGAAAGTGTAGATGCATTTATAAAGGGTAAAAAAGTACTGGACTACAGACAAGGCATACTGTCCAAGTCATTATGGAGTAGTTCCAGAAACTAGAAGTAGCAATAGATAAACATATATAGCTACATGTTTGCCCATATCTCACACAATAATTTGCCAAGCGGTTGGCCTCTCTAGGAATGTGACGGAAAAGCACTGGTTGAACTCGGCAAGAAAAGATAAATCTAGCTCACGACACGAGTCATCAAGCCAAAAATAATGTTGCAAAGTGTTCCTCCCCTTCTTCCTCTCCCCTCACTTTTTGTAACCTATTGCTCACGACACGAGTCATCAAACCTATTGGTTTTTTTGTTCCCCGAAACAGTTGTGATGCATAATGAATGGTAAAAGCTGAGCATACAACCTAAAATCAATAGAAGGTAGGTCGAGAGGCTGAAGTTCACAAGGCATGCACCAAGTGATTCTTAATAAGGGACTAAATATTCAGGATGCCTCAAACATGACAGACCGCAGGGACACGTGGGCCAAGTTAGCCATATCACATCTCAAGCATACTACCCGAAACCAACTAGTGCTAAGTGGAGAGAACCAATATTACATAAAGTGTGCAAAATAACATGAGATTTGCAATGTGAAACTAAACATTCAAGCAAATACAATGATACCTGATGGCGTCAAGTGTGCTCCCAATGTAACCATTCAAGTACTCGATTCTCGAAGAGTCGTTGAGAGCGCTATCAGCTTCCATAGCAAAGCCTGGAAGCAGGAATACACATCAGGTGTAGTCAGGGTCATTTGATGGCTTTATTGAGATGCCCCAAGAAATATTTCTTGTTTAGAAACTACAAACCATTCTCATGAATGTAAATTGGAAAATTTCCATATTTTTTGAGATGTTGCATCAACTTTTGAAGGCCGGAGAAATCCTTTGGAACATGGACCGGGAGGAACTGGTTCAAGACAGAATTTCACACATTAAAATTTCTATCGATACGGGATTCTAACGAAGATCAAGAAATTTAATCTGCAAACCGGATGATGGGCGGGTGAATCATTCTTCTCAACTGAAGGGGAATAAGAAGTAATTTTTAGGGTCAAAAAAGCTACAATCTGAGCAAATTTTAAAAGAAGAGAAAAAAAACCTCTCATATCAGCGGCCATATCCACTTGAAAACTCGAAATGCCTTCTCTGGATCGGTTGGAGTTATCGCTGGCATACACTGATGTGTAGTAGTTCATACCTAAAAAATCGAAGGAGGCCATCAATGCTTCTGACTGGGATTTGGTGAACAGTGGCAGCCTTGGGCCGGCAATCTTCTTCATTAATTCAGGATAGTCTCCGAATACAATGGGATTTAGAACCCTGCATAAATGTTACGAGGTGACTTGTATTAATTACATTTTTGCATTATCGCATTGGATTTGACACAAGTACTATATTGACCACCAAGTTACAAAATAATACAAGGTCAGATAGATCAGTTACAGTTAAGCCTGAGTATCACATTGGATTTGACCATAGAGGAAACATAAGAAATACATGATCTTTGGAACTCCAGCACAATGGAATCCCCCAGAATTGCGAATAACTCTAGATGACTATTTGATTACAAAAATAGACCTACATAGTTAGGATTGCAACAACTAAAAAGAGTTTAGATATAAATTATAATTTCATTCACACCGTTACGATTTTATACCCTGTATATATGGAGGTTGATAATACAATGCGTAATATTCAAAAAACGACACAAACTATTACATATTATAACACTTCCCCCTCCCCCCAAGTTGGACGGGAGATGTTAATCATACCCAACTTACCAACAATCACTGACCGGAGTCTATTCTGAACTCATTTGCTCAAAAAATCTATTTGTCATTGTAGCTCGAAATTTAGAATAAACCAATTGTAATTGGTTCACCGGACCAGTAAGGTCACTCTGGTCCCGAATAGGCTCGCCAAGAGAGGTCGATTGAATCGGTTAGGTCCCCAAGGGGTTCAATCGGTCGGGTCAGAATTTTGAGACGTTACAGATACTTCATCAAGGAAGAGAGGCTGAAATGGGATGCCATCTGTAAGAGCAGAGGACATCATCCAGTTAATTAAGGCCAAAATGTTTTTGGTACATTTGTATGAAAAGAAGAATGCGGGCAACATCGAGTAAATGACATTTTTTCTCTTTGGCACCATCATTTTGTTGGAGTAAATGTGGGCACAAGGTTTGATGAACAATCCCATGTGAAGAGCAAAAGGATTGAAAATCATGTTGCATATATTCAAGCGCATTGTCAGTGCAAATCAAATGAAGAAAACACAAGAATTAAGTTTTAACATCCTTATTAAAAGAGTGAAATGCAGGTAAAACTTCAATATGATCTTTTAAAAGATAAATTCATATTACTTTTGACCAATGATCGATAAAATATACAAAATATTTTATCCCTGGTCGGAATGAAATTTTACAGGATCCCCAAATTTGTCTAATCTAAAAAAATATTTAGATTAGACAAATTGTTGTGTTAACTTTTGCTGTCATGTGGGTCTATATAAGCCAACATCAGTCTCTTTTCCCAGAAAATACGACTTCAAATTAGGGCTAGTACGCCTTCCCAGAAAAGAGAGGAGATAAGAAGGCAGACAAGCTTACATAAGGAGTGTTGTAACACACCTCAACCAAGAGTAGCTCGTCCTTGTTCACGACCACATCCTCAAGGAGTAACAACAAGAGTGGAAGCCTCTCCAAGAAAAGGTGGTGTGGCAAGCAGGCGAGTAAGTTTAGAATAAACTTTAGTTAGGCTAGAGAGGATCATATATGAGTATTTGATGTTTGATAGATTCACAGGATGATGGCAAAGTAGCCAAAAAAATAAACAGAGCCAGTTCATCGCGTTGTTGTTGAAGAATTGTCAGATCTGTACTGACGGGGTGATAAATATTGAGCTCGTGACAAAGCCCTTTGAATATGGAATAATGATTTATTAATGAGGACGGATCCTCGAGACGCGGAGTGCCCAATTGTTGATGCACATCAAATATACAAGAAGGATTCCTTCTTACGGAGTACAGATCTGCAAGGTGATCCCACATGGCCTTCGTAGTGTCAAGGCAGACAAGAGTGTTGCTAATAGTCGGGTCGACACTAATAAGAATCCAACCCATCACAATGGAATCTTGTACAAGTTAGTCCTCTTTTTCTTTAAGCTACGCAATATCACCGATCAGTAGAGTTGGAGGTAGAGCCTGGAGATGATAGAGGTATTCCTGGGAGGTTAAAAAAATCTGAACGGAATGCGACGAGACAAGATAGTTTGTCATATCCAATCTAGTTAAAAATCATGTGATAGGTATTCACTCAGTAGAGTCATGGGAGCAAGGGAGCTCGTGCATGGTTCGCTTGGAAGAGCTTGAAAAATCGTTCTGTAGGCCTCGTGGGTCATCAGGGAGCTCATGAGTCAGTAGGGAGCTCGCGACTCAGCAGGGAGTTTGTGGGAATCGTCAGCAAAGTTTGCGGGAATTGTCGCTGGAGGTGAGAGCGTGGTAACAGGTAGATGATCGCAGTAGGGAGCTCGCAAGATGTAGAGCGCAGACGCAAGGAGCTCACGAAAGCAAGGAACCCGCGATACGTTTCATGGGATGGGGGGCAGGTAATCGCAGTAGCGAGCTCGCTTCACGTCGTTGTCTTTGAAGCACCTCACTTGGATTGATTTGAGAGGCATGATCAGAGATATGCCGGAATAGGTTGCGAGAGGTTCAAAATCGCCAGGCAGTATTGAATGACAAGCACGGGCTAGTGCCGAGGCAAGTGGTAAGGCGAAAAAAATATTCGTCTGGATACCATGTAAGATTTCTATTTTCAATTAATTCAAGGGGTACAATATACATGTATATTTATACAGGACCCCAGATACTCCATGGGAGATGTAAGACCATAGAATAAAAAAGTGGGAAAAGAAACGTGGGCTTTAGCACTTTGTAGTACTATTTATAATTCTCTTTATTGCAAATGTAGTTATCGGATCCGTTTTTAAGTTCATATTGGCATTCCAATTAGTTTCCCAACACCTCTCTAGAACCTACCTTACGTTATTGTGCAAACAGAAAGGATGTCCAACCAAGGAGAAACGTGAGATGCATAGGAACAAAGACCTAGTACTTGATAGACACCAAATAAGAGAAGCTCGAATATAGCCCAATTGAGCGCTTGAAGATGACAGGGCTCAACTGCTACTCAAAAAAATTGATCCCAACAGAGGCATGCTTGAAGAAGACATCCTAAAAGAAGAAGCTTAGAAGGAATGCGGGGCTATATTGTGTGGACGAAATACATGTGCGATAAACAGCCAAAGAGCCGTAAAAATCATAAAAATGAGATGACAAGAGCTCTCAGTTGAAACTGATAGATATGTTGTATTATGAGTAGTAATGTTAGCTTATAGTCACCTCAGGTGTTAGGTTCACCCTCCATTATTCATGTATATGTATTTCTTTGTTCAATTGTGAATAGACAAGAAACCTATTTTTCTATCATGGTATCAAAGCTAAGGAAATCTCTACCCTAGCCGATCCGTCTCCGATCACTCATCCCGTCTCGGATCTCTCCGTCAAATTGCAGATCCCGTCCGGTTCCCTCAGGCTCCTCCGTCGCAGGCGTCTTCCTCCTTCGAATCGCCGATTCCGCAAGCTTCTTCCTCCGTAGAATCGCAGACCCGCAGATTTGTCCGTCGAATCGCAGATCCCACCAGAGCCGCACGCGTCGGGTTCTGCTTCATCTATCCCGCCAGATTCCTGTCAAATTCCTCCGGCAACGGTCGGTCGCGCGCGCTAGCTCCGCCAGAGCCGCTCACGCCTACTCAGTCAGATTCCTTCGGCTGATAGTTCTGTTGTTGTTTCCGCACACAGGATTGACGCAGCCCTGCAGCTGTCGTGCTCCTCTCTCCAGATCGATTTTGCTCTTATCTCATTCGACTGATCCTGATCGTCCTTCGCTACCCCTGCTCGTCTAGCCGAGCCCGTCCGCTGCTTTTGCAGCCCGTCGGATCCCGCCGTCCTCCATTTTGATTCATGGCGTCACCTCACTCCTTTTATACCTTCCTACAGAAGGCTTTGGTGATTGTTGTGAGGACTCTTCCTCCTGCGCCCTCTACTGCTCAGTCCGGTGCTCCTCGACGCCAGTCGGTCCATTGTCACTATTGTCAGTGTCTTGGACACATCCAATCTAAGTGTCGTAAGTTTCAGAGGGCTCAGTAGACTGGTCAACAACGTGCTCCTGATGTTTCTTCCGCTCACATTTTGGCTCCTGCGGAGTCTCTCTCGGTATCTGAGCTTGCGCAGCAGTTCTTCCAGCAGTTTTCACTGCCCCACTCTCCTGCCTCTGTCTCTCAGTCGTCTGCCTCCGCCTCTGCAGGTATCTCCACCTCTGACTGGTTGCTTGACTCTGAAGCGTTCTTTCACATGACCTATGATGTTACACACCTTTTTTCTTGTCAGCCCATCTTCTTGCCCTTAGTATCATGATAGCAGATGACACTGTTCACTCCAATACCAGTCGTGACCTCCTCCACACCACATATTTTCATATTCCTGATGTTGTCTACATACCTAAGTTATTTATGAACCTTATCGCCGCCAGCCAGCTCATATTTCATGGGTGTCTGGTTACCTTTGATGAGTTTACATGTCGTGTGCAGGATCGTCTAACTGGGGCACTCCTTGGGGCTGGTCGTCGTCATTGCGGGGTGTACGTCCTTGATCGTCTCCACCTTACATCCAATTCATCATCACCTGCAGCTTCCTCCCTATCTTATTTCGGTGGGTTTCTCTCAGTGGCACCACCGTCTTGGTCATCCTAGTGGTTCACGTCTAGCTTCTCTCATTAGTCATGGTTTCCTTGGTCGTGTTTTTATTGATCGATCACACTCATGTTCGGGCTGTAAGCTTGGTAAACAGCTACAACTCCATTATCCGTCTAGTGAGCAGGTCTCAGCGTCCCTTTGATTTAGTTCACTCTGATGTCTGGGGACCTGCACCTTTTGTATTCAAGGATGAACACAGGTACTATGTTGTTTTCGTTGATGACTACTCTCGTTATTCTTGAATCTATTTTATACATTCTCGATCTGACTTTTATCAGATCTATGTTACTTTTTTTGTTATGGCACACACAGTTTTCTGCTTCCATACGCATTTTTCGTTCTGACTCAGGGGGGAGTATCTTTCTCATGCATTTCGAGATCTGTTAGCTACTCACGGCACTCTCCCTCAGCTTGTCTGTCTCGGTGCCCATACTCAGAATGACACCGATGAAAGAAAGCATCGTCATATTATTGAGACAACCCGCACCCTTCTTATCTCCTCTCACGTTCCTCCTCACTTCTGGGTTGAGGTTGTTTTCATTGTTGTCTATCTTATTAATATGCAGCCCTCCACTCTCGACCCCCGCGTTACACGCATCTTCATGTTTTTGGTTGTCGATGTTATGTTCTCTCTCCACGTAAGCGTACTAAGCTCTCTGCTCAGTTCGTTCTCTCCATATAAGTGTCTGTACTCGACCGTCTTAGTCTTGCTACCCTACCGCTGGACCTACCTGCCCTTCCTGTTACTGTCTGTAGTACTCCGGAGTCGACTTCCTACCGTGAGGTTATCCAGATACCTGAGTGGCAGGTTGTTATGCGGCTGAGTTGGAGGCACTTGAGCACACTCGTATATAGGAGCTTGTTCCTCTTCCACCTGGTGTTGTTCCTATTACTTACAAGTGGATCTTTAAGTTCAAGACTCGCTCTGATGGTTATGTGGAGAGGTACAAGGCTCAGCTAGTTGCTCGTGGTTTTCAGGAGCAAGGGAGAGACTATGACGAGAATTTTGCTCCAATTGCTCACATGACAACAATCCGGACTCTTATTGTTGTTGTCGTTGTTTGCCACTGGCCTCTATCACCGCTCGACGTGAAGAATGTCTTTTTTCACGGTGATCTTCAGTAGGAGGTCTACATGCTTCCTCCTCCGGGTCTATCCACTCCTCCACACATTGTTTGTCGCTTGAGGCAAGCTCTTTATGGGCTCAAGCAGGCGCCCCGCGCGTGGTTTGCACATTTCAGTTCAGCCATTACAGTCGTTGGATTCAAGCCATGTCCACATGATCCAGCTCTGTTCGTGCACTCCTCGTCCCGTAGTCGGACCCTTTTGTTATTATACGTGGATGATATAATTATTACTGGTGATGATTTTTCTCATGTGACCTTTATCAAACACCACCTTTAGCAGCAGTTTCAGATGTCTGACCTTGGACAGCTGAGCTACTTCTTGGGTCTTGAGGTCAGCTCTACAGATCGCGGGTTTCAGCTCTCTCAGTAACGCTACACATCAGATCTCCTTGCTCGGGCTGCTCTCTCTGACTCTCGCACATTGGACACCCCTATGGAGCTCCACCTTCAGCTACGTCCGGATGATGGGGTTTCACTCTCTGATCGTACTCGATACCGCCACCTCGTGGGGAGTCTTATCTATCTCACCATTACTCAGCCCGACATTGCCCATGTTGTTCATGTGCTGAGCCAGTCTGTTAGTGCGCTCATCTCTATGCATTATGGTCATCTGTTGCGGCTCCTGCGCTATCTCCGGGCGACGACCTCTCGTGGTCTCTTCTTCTCCAGCAGCAGTTCTCTACAGCTACGTGCTTACTCCGACTCCACCTGGGCTAGTGATCTTGTTGACCGTCGTTCTGTCACTGGTTTTTGTCTGTTCTTAGGTTCTTCACTTATTGCATGGAAGTCCAAGAAACAGACTGGTGTTTCTCGTTCCAGCATTGAGGTTAAGCTTCGAGTCATGGCTACCACCGCCGAGGATATTATTTGGCTCTGTTGGTTTCTTGAGAATCTTGGTGTCTCTTCTCCAGATCTCACTCCCCTCTACTGTGATAATACCGGTGTCATTCAGATTACTCTAAACCCGGTGAAGCATTCTCTCTCCAAGCATATCGGGTTGGATGCTTTCTTCCTGCATAAGAACTATAGTCGGGGAACTCTTGCCCATTCTTTTATTCCTTCCGAGCAGTAAATTGCAGATTTGATGACAAAGCCGCAAACGAGGACCCATCATGCCTATCTACTGTCCAAACTCTTGGTGTATGATCCTCCGTAAGTTTGTGGGGGGGGGGGGGGGGGGGTGTTAGATATGTTGCATTATGAGTAGTATTGTTAGCTTATAGTCACCTCGGGTGTTAGGTTCACCCTCCGTTATTTATGCATATGTATTCTTTTGTTCAATTGTGAATAGACAAGAAACCTATTTTCCTATCAGAAACCACCCGTCCTTGATTCCATCTTAAAGCCCCAAGGTGAAAGGAGGAGCGGGGGTACTTAAGCAAATGTTGGAGCTGGTGGGTAGGTGATGTGGGACTGAATATCACACACACATAGCGTGGCCACGTGTCAGAGATATTCTGAGTCGTCTTCGGTCCCACACGACACGGTGGACTAGCTAGGGACCACCTCGCCAGCACTCCCATTGAACTACATTGAGAAGAGCCTAAATGTAGTGCGATGGAGAAGATCCTAGATGTGTCCAGAGAAGTAAAGAATTGGTTAGGGCACAACTCTAATATCATGTACAAAAAAAATTCTTACTGATATCCCATATGAGCCTATATATAAGCATGCAAAAGGTAAAATAAGCAGTCCCTGTGAAAATTAAGTAGTCGCTCACGAGGCATCCACGTGCCCAAGCAGCGACGATATACTATTAATTATCCTAACTTTTCATGGAAGTTAGCATAATTATATGTGGACCCATCTATCTTTTGAAATTATATAAATCTCTCTTCTGAGTTTACATTTCATAACATGCATGAACAAAAATATCCCTCCTCCAGCTCTCCTATAGGGGGTATTCTTATGCATACATGTTATGAAATGTAAAATTGCATGAGGGGTTTTTGTAATTTTAAAAAATATAAGGGGTGCAATACTGCAATCTGTAATTTTATAAACTCTCTGGGGAAGCACTATGTATACATATATACATACACTGATAGGAATAAAGGATTTTTCTGTGTATTCAATATGAGCAATGGTAATATATATACATGTACAAGAGAGGGTGATCCAAACACCCGAGGTGACTCTAATCTAACTGTACCACTCAGAATGTATACCATATCTACCCCTCCCAGACACACACACACACAAACTCATGGGGGATCATACACCGAGAGTTTGGACAGTAGATAGGTATGATGGGTCCTCGTTTGCAGCTTTGTCATCAAATATGTAATCTACTACTCGGAAGGAATGAAGGAGTAAGAGTGCCACGACCATATTGATGACGAAGGAAGAAAGCATTCATCCCAATATACTTGGAGAGAGAGTGTTTCATCGGATTTAGAGTAATCTGAATGACACCGGTGTTATCACAATTGATGGGAGTGGGATCTGGAGAAGAGACACCAAGATCCTCAAGAAGCCAAATAATATCCTCAGCGATAGTAGCTATGGCTCGAAGTTCAGCCTCAGTGCTGGAATGAGAAACATCAGTCCATTTTTTGGACTTCCATGCAATAAGTGAAGAACCCAAGAACAGACAGAAACCAATGATAGAATGACGGTCAACGGGATCACCAGCTCAAGTAACATCCGAGTAAGCACAAAGTTGTAGAGAACTACTGCTGGAGAAGAAGAGACCACGAGAAGTCGTCGCCCGGAGATAGCTCAGAAGCCGCAGCAGATGACCATAATACACTGAGGTGGGTGCACTAACAAACCGTCTCAACACATCAACAACATGGGCAATGTCGGGCCGAGTAATGGTGAGATAGATGGGATTCCCCACAAGGTGACAATAGCGAGTAGGATCAGAGAGTGTAACCCCATCATCCTGACATAGCAGAAGGTGGAGCTCCATAGGGTGTCCATTGTGCGAGAGTTAGAGAGATCAGCCTGAGCTAGGAGATCTGATGTGTAACGTTGTTGAGAGAGCTGAAACTCGCGGTCTGTAGAGCTGACCTCAAGACCCAAGAAGTAGCACAGCTGTCCAAGGTCGGTCTTATGAAACTGCTGCTGAAGGTGACGCTTGACGAATGCCACATGAGAAAGATCATCACCAGTAATAATCATATCATCCACGTAAAGTAACAAAAGGGTAAAACGAGAGGAGTGCACGAACAGGACTGGATTATGTGAACATGGCTGGAAACCGGCGGCTATAATGACTGAGCTGAAATGTGCAAACCACGGGCGGGGCGCCTGCTTGAGCCCATAAAGAGCTCGCTTCAAGCGGCAGACAATTCCTGGAGGAGAGGATAGACCCGGATGAGAAAGCATGTATACCTCCTGTTGAAGATAACCGTGAAGAAAGACATTCTTCACGTCGAGCTGTGAGAGAGACTAGTGATGAACAACTGCAATTACAATAAGAGTACGAACCCTAGTCATATGAACGACTGGAGCAAAGGTCTCGTCATAGTCCCTCCTCTGCTCCTGCTGAAAACCACGAGCAACTAGTTGAGCCTTGTACCTCTCTACAAAACCATTAGAGTGAGTCTTGACCTTGAATACCCACTTGCAAGTAATAGGAACAACACTAGGTGGAAGAGGAACAAGATTTCATGTACGAGTGTGCTCAAACGCCTCCAACTCAGCGAACATAGCAACCTGCTACTCAGGTATCTGAGCAGCCTCATGGTAGGAAATCGGCTCTGGAGTACTACAAGCAGTAGCAGGAAGGGCAGGTAGGTCTAGTGGTAAGCTATCAAGGATAAGGCGATCGGGAGGACGCCTATCACGAGGTGGGTTTTGGCGCACAGGAGGATCATCTACAAGACACTCACTGAAGGAGGAAGGAACTAAATCTGGGGGCACTGGAGGTAAGGAGATAGGAGGAGGATGACGAGTATAGTGATAGGGAAGAGGAGAGGAACTGTCCCAAGTGGACAGCTCGTCAAAGGGAGAAGTGTATGATGGAGGAGAGGAGTGAGGAGGTGACGGAGTAGACTGCAGCAAGGGACGGGGAGGTGTCGGAGTAGACTGCAGCAAGGGAAGAGGAGGTGGACATACCGGAGGATAGAATACATGTGGCGGGAAGATGGGAAGAGTGAGAAACTACACGGCGGAGGAAGTAACAGATGAGTGTGAGGTTGAGGGAGCGGAGGACACGAAGAAGGGGTGTGACTCGTCAAAAGTGACATCACGTGAGATTGCGAAGTCGATGGGCAACAGGGTCATAACATCGATAGCCCTTTTGCTCGGCACTGTATCCAAGAAAGGCACAAGGAACAGACTAAACAGAGAGTTTGGTACGCTCACGTGAAAGGAGAAGAACATAACACCGACGACCAAAAACATGAAGATGAGTGAAATGTGGGGGTCGAGAGTACAGACATTCACCAGGACATTGATACTGAAGGAAAGTGGAAGGTTGCAGGTTAATAAGATAGACATTGGTGGAAACAGCCTCAGCCCAAAAATGAGGAGGAACATGGAAGAAGATAAGAAGGGTGCAAGTTGTCTCAATAATGTGATGATGCTTCCTTTCAACGTTATCATTCTGAGTGTGAGCACCAAGGCAGGCAAGCTGAGGAAGTGTCGTGGGTAGCAAGCAGATGTCGAAATGCATGAAAGAGGTACTCCCCACTGAATCAGAACGAAAAATATGTATGGAAGCAGAGAACTATATGGGCACCATAGCAGAAAAGGTAACATAAATCTGAAAAAACTCAGAGCGAAAATGCTTAAAGTACACCCAACAATAACGTGAATAATCATCAACAAAAATAACATAATACCGGTGTTCTCCTTGAATACAAATGGTGCGGAACTCCATACATCAAAATGAACTAGATAAAAAGGATGTTGGGACCTACACTCGCTAGACGGATCTGGGGTTGTAGATATTTACCAAGCTTACAACGCGTACAAGAGTGAGGCCGATCAACAGAAACACGACCAAGAAAGTCATAACTGATGAGAGTCGCAAGACGCGAACCACTAGGATGACTAAGACGATGATGTCACTGAGAGAAGCCCACTGAAGGATGACAAAGAGTAGAAGTTGTCGGTGACAAGTGAAGGGAAGATGGAGATAATCAATGACGTACACCCTGCTACAATGACGACCAGCTACAAGGACTGCCCCAGTCAGACGATCTTGCATACGACATGCAATCTCATCAAATGTAACAAGACAACCGTGGGATGCGAGGTGGTTGATGAATATAAGGTTCATGGATAACTTGGATATGTAGGCAACATCGGGAACATGAAAATGGCTGGTATGAAGGAGGTTCAGGGCTGGTGATGGGGTGAATGGTGGCATTTGCTACCATGACACTAAGGGCAGAGGAGATGGTCTGACAGGACAAGAGGTGGGTAGCATCATATGTCATGTGAAAAGAAGCTCCAGAGTCAAGTAATCAGTCGGAGAGGGAGATACATGCAGGGGCGAAGGTAGACGATTGAGAGGCAGAGACGTTAGAAGAAACTGGTGGAAGTGCAGAGGCAGGGGAACGAGGCAGTGAAACCTGCTAGGAGAACTGTCGGGCAATACAGAGAGAGACTGTGTCGGAGCCGAAAAATGAGCAGAAGGTGCACCAGGGGCACATTGCTGACCAGACTGCTGAGCCCGCTGAAGCTTGCGACACTCAGATTTGACATGACCAAGACGCTGACAGTAGTGACAGTGGATAAGCGGGCGACGAGAAGCACCAAACTGAGCTGCAGAAGGTGTCAGAGGAGGATGATCACTGGATTCCATCGAGATGATCAACTGAGGAGGTCGGGGCTGCGAGATCACCCAAAGAAGAAAATCGGGGCGGCCGAGTCAGCCGGAGAAGAAGGTCGTGGAGTGTCAAAGTCGTGGAACGGCTGAATTGGATCTGAATAACAGCTGGAGCGTTAGAAGGCTAACGAAAAAGCGAAAGAGCGGTTGCGGAAAATGCCAGAGCAGGGATCGGGATCTCAGGAGATCGGCTGGAAGCAGCAATCGGCGAAATCAGAACCAGGTGCGGTCGGCGGAATCGGAACCAAGCGCGGTTGGTGGAATCAGAACCAAGCGCGGTCGGCGGAATCGGAAAAAGGTGCGGTCGGGGGAATCAGAACCAGTCACCCGGCAGAATCGGAACCAAGTGCGGTCGGCGGAATCAGAACCAGATGCGGTCGGTGGAATCGGAACCAGGCGCGCTCGACTGGAAGCAGCGATCGGAACCAGGCTCTGCTTGCGGGATTAAGAGACGGAGGGAGGCGCACGAGAGAGAAAACCTAGGACTCTGATACCATGATAGGAATAAAAGATTTTTCAGTGTATTCACTATGAACAATGGCAATATATATACATGTACACGAGAGGGTGATTCAAACACACGAGGTGACTCTAAGCTAATTGTACCACTCAGAATGTACACTATATCTAACATATACATGTATATATATATACATGTACACATATATATACGAACAAACAACTAAATTATTAATTCTGAGAATTGCTGCACTTTATTAGCACAGTATGCATAAACTCACCAGTCAAACATAAACACCTCTGCTCTTTGTGTAGCCTCAACATCAGCGGAAGAGTTTGAGAATGGTTGGCACCAAAGCGAGTAAGCATTAAAGCCAATCCATCCCCCTTGATAGGGCTACATGTATACAAATTAACAATTAGAATACAAAATCACATAGAAAAATATATCTATGATATGAATACAGTCACAATTAGAATACACGGTCACAATCAGATAAAGGCCCTATTGTTTGAAATAATTAGTTGATGAAAATTTTGCAGAACAGAAATTTAAGGAACCAAGAAGCTAATATAGGTGGATGGATGTCTTCCTGATGTTCCAACTTGTTTGCATGAAGGAGGGCTCAAACTTTTGCCTTAGCATCTTAACTATAATAGTCGCCCTCTAGCCAAATGTAAAATGCCAATTTTAACTCTACGATATTATGTATATTTATGTTCATTAAATGCTGTTTAAAAAAACAAACCTGATAATTGGTTCTGTATAGTCTAACAACTTCAGAATGTGCTAATAGCATATGATGAATGATGATGTAAGTCCTATCAGTTGAATTGCCGGCCACAGAACCAGTAGAATTTAGTATTACTTCGGGCATCATCCCATTAATATTGGGTTCATTCATTGTAGTCCAATGAGAGACCTTGTCGCCAAATTCCCTGAAACAAACATCTGCAAATTCTCTGAAATCATCGCTGCACAGATCCGACCAAAATTTCAGATGAAAAGAGAGGCTCATTCTTCTAAATTTATGCACAAAATTACTCTCTAGGATATCTGAAGTTATAGAATTACACAATTTTGGGGCTCATCCATCCACCATACTCATCTTGGAGCACCAAGGGAAGATCTAAATGATTGAGAGTAACATGGGGCTGAATCCCTGTAAGAAAACATTGGTAAAAAATAGTTAGGTAATATAATTGCCATGATTTACCTAATTTAATCAAATAATGTGAGTTTTACATAATGGTAATTGATGTGCAAATTCAAATAATAATCCAAGGAAATCATTCTGTTTGTAAAGGATCGATTTTGCTTTTGAGTGCCAAATAAACAAACAAAGAAAATGAAAAAAAAGTATGGCTTTAGCTTGCAAACAAATAAAACAGCTGGGCCTACAAACGAACCTGAGATTATTGGTGTAACTCAAATTAGATACTTATATTGAGTGTTAATATACTGGTGTTGACTCAAGCCTGAGTCTACTCATTTGAATAAGTCACTATATGATGTGTTTTTAGTATAACTATAGCTCAATTTATGTTAAGGAATGGCCATGTGTAGTATCCAATCCAATCTAGAGAAATGATTGACTAATTTAGTTAACATATGTGATATGTATGATAAATTACTGTATCTTAAGTCTTAAAACGAAAACCGCAAAAAACGGACCGAATTTGCAAATTATGTCCCAAGGGATTAAACAACAAACCCGACATTGGACGGTCCTTCAATATTATACCGGAAGTCACCTTAACGAAGGTGTTATATCATTTGTTTCACAAATCGAACCTAGAGCACATTCATACGAATAACACAAATAAGAGAATGTTTATTTTATCGATTTGGAATTGAAATTGGAGAAAGAAATTCAAATTAATTCCAAATCCCACAAGAATTGGAATTAGTGAAAGGACTTGTGATGCATGTGTCGGTTGAGAGTGTGTATGCTCTAAGATGCAACTCTAAGTGGAATGCATTTTAATTACCAAAATCTAATGTAGAAGCGACTTACATATTTTTTAAAATAGTTTTATTTAAGAAACTGATATTAAGAATTGATAAAATAAAACTTATTTAGGAGCACATTCGTTTAATGAAGTTGAATTGAAAAGTGTAAAAAGTAGAAACAGAAGAACAAACGGATAGTTGACAATTGAAATTTTATTATCCAAAAAAGATATGTGGACAAAGGTATTACCTTTTTTATATAGTTTTGAGGGATATGCAGAGATTTTAAACCCAAAACATTTGGGACTAAATTTGAACGGGCAGAGCGGACTAGAAATAAGGACCGCACAGTGACCGTTCGGTTTGGGTTCTTTTAGAACCGTAACCGGATGGGTTAACCACACGGCAATTAAGCAGGATAAGAACAAGACGCGGATGGGTCGATAGACCGTAAGGTTTTAGGCACCAGAGGAGACGCCAGAGCTGGTCTTAGTAAAACGCCGGAAAGAACCGGAAGGCGACCGGTCTAATCTTAACACTACCCCCTCAGCTGGAGTCCCATAGATATCAATCATGCCCAGCTTGTCACAAATGTGGAAGAAGGAAGTAGAGACCGGCTTGGTGAAGATATTTGTCAATTCCTTGTCAGAGGTGACAAACGGAGTACAAAATCTGTTCTGCAAAATCTCTTCCCGAATGAAGTGACAGTCAACCTCTATATGCTTTGTTCTCTCATGGAAGACCGGATTCCTGGATATGTATATAGCGGCCTTGTTGTCACAGAACATAGGAGAGGATAGTCATATACCTCGCCAGGTCAAGCATGAGAGTCCGCAACCACTTTAACTCACACGTGGTTGACGCCATACTCCGGTATTCGGCTTCTGCACTGGATCTGGAGACAACGGATTGTTTCTTGCTCTTCCAGCTCACAAGATTACCTCCAACAAAGGTACAAAAACCTGATGTGGATTTACGATCGCCTTTGTCATCCGCGTAACTTGAATCCGAGTAGGCCTCACCCTCAGATGACCATTCTTCTGAAAGATTAACCCTTTGCCTGGTGCTGCTTTGATATACTCTAAAATCTTCAGGGCAGACTGAAGATGACACTCCCTGGGAGCTTGTATAAACTGACTGACCTTGCCTACAGCATAGGCGATGTCGGGTCTAGTCACCGTGAGATAGATGAGTTTGCCTACCAAACGTCTGTACCTTGTGACATCAGATAGAAGAGGCGAGTGATCCGTCCACGTTTTGTCTTCTCCAATAGCCATGGGAAACCGAGCCGGTTTGGCACCTGTCAATCCTGCTTTTTGTAGAAGATCAAGGGCATACTTCCGTTGGGAGAGAACCAACGAGTCAAGTTTCCGAGAGATTTCTATCCCCAAAAAAGTATTTCGGGGAGCCCATATCCTTCGTGACCAAGTGTTGACGGAGGTGCTTTTTCGTCAAATCCACCACATCTCGATCATCGCCAGTAAGAAGAATATCATCCACATATACTGCCAAAACTACCAGTCCCGAGACCGTTTTGCGAATGAATAAGGAGTGATCAGCCGAACTCCTTCTAAATCCGATGGTAGCCACAATGCCACTGAATTTGTCGAACCACGCCCGAGGGCTCTGCTTTAGGCCATAAATGGTCTTCTTCAAATGACATACGCGTGTCTCCCCCTGAGCAACATACCCAGGAGGTTGCTCCATATAGACGTCCTCCTGAAGATCGCCATAGAGAAAGGCATTCTTCACATCAAGCTGGGAAATAGCCCAATCCCGATTAACAGCCACAGAGAGAAGAACCCGGATGGTGCTGAGGCGAGCAACCGGAGAAAAGGTATCAAAGTAATCAATGCCGTAAGTCTGAGTGAAGCCCTTGGCCACCAGCCGGGCCTTATAGCGATCCACAGTGCCGTCGGGGCGAAATTTCACAACGAAGACCCAGCGATAGCCAACCACATCAGTGCTCACGGGAGGAGGAACAAGGGTCCAGGTACCCCTTTCAGTAAGAGTAGTCATCTCCTCATCCATGACAGATTTCCAATGAGGGAGAGCAAGAGCCTCCTGGTAGGTGCGGGGAGTAGAAGCAGCGGAGATAGCCAAGGCAAAACACCTGCGAGAAGGAGAAAGCCGATCATAGGAAACAACTCCCGCAAGCGGGTGTTGAGTACACGCCCGCACCCTTTGCGAAGAGCAATGGGAAGATCCAGGTCGACGGGTGCGTCAGCGACGGAGCGTCCGTGGCGGAGAGCTGGCCCGGGACTAGAGAGAGACGGCGGTGGAGAGGAGGGTGGAGGGGTGGGGAGGTCGGAGAGGGGGAGAGAGGAGGAGGGTGGAGAGGGGGGAGGTGGGAGGACGTGGGAGAGACGGTGGAGGGACGGAGGAAGATCGAGAGGCAGGGAAGGAAGATAGAATAGAGAGGTAGGAGAGAAATAGGAAGCATGCTCGAAAAAAGTCACATCCGCAGAGACAAACTGCTTGCGGAGAAGGGGGTCAAAACAACAATAGCCTTTTTGAGTGGTAGAGTACCCCAAAAAGACACACTTGGTGGAACGGGGGGAAAGCTTGTCGCGGGTAGCGGAGGGAGCGTGAACAAAGGCCGTACAACCAAAGACACGGAGAGGGAGAGGAAAAGGTTCCTTGTGGGGGTAGAGAATGAAGAAGGGAGTCTGGCCGTGGAGAACTGTGGAGGGAAGACGATTGATGAGATGACAGACGAGGAGCACAGCGTAGCCCCAGTAGGAGCGAGGGACGTGCATCTGCGTCATGAGAGTACGAGCAACATCAAGCAGGTGACGGTTTTTACGTTCCGCCACCCCATTCTGCTGGGAGGTGTAAACACAAGTCGTTTGATGAAGCAGGCCATGTTGGTGAAAGAAAGAGGCGAACTCATGATTAAGATATTCCTTGGCATTATCAGAACGTAAAACTTTAATAGAAATTGTAAATTGAGTCTGAATCATAAAATAAAACGACTGTCATACAGAAAAGAGTTCAGAGCGATCTTTTAATAGATACACTCAGGTACATCGTGAAAAATCATCTATAAAAGTGACAAAATAGGAACTACCCCGACCAACAGTGAGGGTAGGAGCCGGACCCCAGACATCAGAATGAAAAAGATCAAACGGGCGAGAGGAGCCACGACCTTGCTTCGGGGGGAAGGTAGAGCGATGATGTTTGCCAAGCTGACACGCATCACAGTTGAGTGGAGAACTGGTAGGGGGCAAGTGGAGCAGAAGCTGGCGAAGAATCCGAGGAGGAGGATGGCCAAGGCGAAGATGCCACTGAAGGAGATCTGTAGAAGAGGAGTAGGCGGACAGAGCGGAAACATCGTCGAGGAAGTAGAGGCCGCCGCTCTCAGTCCCAGTAGCAATCGTCCGCCGGGTTCTCGGGTCCTGAAAAGAACAAGTAGTTGGAGTGAATAAGACGGAGCACTGAAGTTGCCGGCATAAAGTAGGAACGGATAATAAATTGCACGGGAACTTCGGGACATAGAGGGTGTCCTCCAAGAAAAGCGATGGGGTGAGTTGAACCATGCCCGTCCCATGAACCGGGGACGGTGAACCATCCGCCACACGAACCGGGGGTAAGCGGTCATGTGTCTCAAGACGGGAGAAGCAATGAGGGTTGCCGTCATATGATTTGTAGCACCGGAGTCAATCAGCCATTTACCTTGGGTAACGACGTGGGCACTACCTGACGTCGTGGCCACAGAGGCAGACGGCCGAGAAGAAGCGGAGGCCGAAGAAGAAGCATCACCGGAAGGGCGAAGATGAGGATGTTTCTGCCAGCAGCGGTCAACAGAATGGCCGGTACGACCACAATGAGAGCAGAGGAACCGGGATGAACCCCGTCCGCCGGAGTGGCCGCGGCCACTAGGCCCCCCCCCCCCCTCTGAGCTTGGTGAGCGAAGGAGTCCTGGGAAGGGGGTGAGGCCAACAGAGGCCGCTGGAGCAGCGAAGTAACAACGACAATGCGAGCTGCGGTGACATCCAAAGTAGGAGATTCCGCCTCACCCAGGATCTGCTGGCGGATCAGATCATAGGAATCGGGAAGACGAAGAAGATAACAAACAACCAGGAGTTCCTGGAAGTGTTTGTGCTGTTCGGCCAAGTCCGCGGAGAAGGGGCAATTCTGGAGGATTTCAGCACCAAGAGCCTGAACCTGCTGATAAGCCGCAGCAGGAGACATGGAAGGGCGGGCGAAGAGGTCCGCATAGAGAGTATAAATGCGGGACGTCTGGCCCCCCTTCGAATAGAGAGCAGCGAGGTGAAGCCAGGCGGCCTTGACCGTCTCATCATGGCGAATGACGGGAAGGCACTCATCCGAAAGGCTGTTGACCAGCCAGGTGCGGACAAGAGCAGCACTCGCATCCCAGTCATCAAACTCAGGAGAGTTACGAGGAGGAGGGTCATCGGTGAGGTGATGATGCTTGCGCTGAGAGCGAAGAAGAAAAGTGAAAGAAACGCTCCAATCGGGATAGTTGGAGCCAACAAGCTTAGAAAGGGTGCCAAGGTTGCCCGATGGAGGAGGAGCTGCAGGAGTGGTGGAGATAACGGGGGTGGTGATACCGGAAGTAGACATAGAACACAGCAAGAAGCCGCAGCGGATAAAAAAGGAAGAAGTCGCGCGAACACAAACGGCTAGAAAGCAGTCAAAGGCACAGTGGGGAAGAGGTCGCGCGGACTGAAAAGGCCGAGCGAACAGAAGAGAAGACGGAGCAAGAGGCAGCGACAACAACAAGTCGCAAACCGGGCGAACAGAAACAGGCCGCAACGACTAGGAAGTCGGAGAGGCAAGAAGGAACCAGGTGCGCGGCGACAACAAAACAGGTCGCGGCGACGAATAGTAGCAGGAGAAGAGAACCAAGGAGAAGCAAGCCGCGCGAACAGGGCAGCGGACAGAAACAAGCTGCGCGAACAGGGCAGCGGACAGAAGAGAAGGCAAGCCGCGAAAACAGGTCGCGGAAAGCAGAAAACAAGCCGAGAGAATCAAAGAGCGCACACAATCAGGAGGAAAAGACCGTGTGCTCTGATACCATGTAAAAAGTAGCGAACATGCAAGAACAAACGAATAGACTTTTGAATAATTGAAATTTTATTATCCAAAAAAGATATCATTTACAAAGGTATGACCTCCCTTATATATAATGGAGGAGATATGAGAGAGTATAAACAAACAATGTGGGACTAAACATGTACAGGGCAGAGCGGCTAGAAATAAGGAGACCGCACAGACCGCGCGGTTAGACAGATGGGTTAACCGCACGGCAACTCCAGCAGGATAAGAACAAGCCGCGATGTGAGTCCGATAGACCGCCCGGTCTCCAGGCACCAGAGGAGACCGCCAGACCGCTCGGTCACCAAACCGCCAGACAAGACCGCAAGGCCGCCCGGTCTAATACTTCAATAAAAAGCATGTGTTAATTCACAAGCAATTGAAGCGCAAATATCTCAAGTGTATCCAACGAAATATGGTCCAAGCATACAAAGAATAGAAAACAAGACGCCAAGAAATGACTTACGTGAGTAGGCGGTGATGAAATACATCAATGGGGGTTTTCCGAGGACAATTGGAGGGGAGAAGATGACCAGCGGGCCTTGGAATACTCTGGGAGGATGTGAATGGGCTGGTGGGAGGCGTTGGTTGCTTTTGTGGGAGGGGAAGTGATGCAGAACAGAGACGAGGACGCGTTTTGGGCCCGTTCGGGGCTGATTTGGCTACTTTTCATATATGGCGTGCCCGGATCGACGATCGGGCTCCGTGATTGCGTCTGGAGCGTCGTCGCGAGTCAAAATACTATATTACTTTATTTTTTTCAGTTTATTTTGATTTAGTTTTATGGGCGAACCCACCGGCCAATCATAGCCGTTGATGGGGATGTACTAGCTTCTCTTTTATTATAAATAGAATGCAGAGGGGCTGAATTCAGTCATTGTTGGATTTGAAGAAAAGCTTTCCCGAATTCCAAAGATCCCTTCTCGGTGCCGACGTCGTGGAACCCTCGGTGACGACTCCTAGGCCGCCAAACTTCCCGCGAAGGTAATCCCTACCCCACCTTCATTTTCCATGCCTCAAACCTTCGTTTCACCCACTGCAGCCCGCCATTCCAGCCTCCGGAAAACAGCCAACCTGCTGCCCCTTTTCTACCGCCCAACCCGCCTCCTCCCCTCAAACCCGCCGCCTCTCCACCGCCGCTACAGGGCCGCCTCCACCACTTGTCCCCTCCCCACTGCCGGCCGACCAGCCCTCATCTCTTACCAAATCCGGCCACCCCAAGGGCCTCTTTGCCCTAGCCGACTACCCCCACATATCCCCTCCGTGGATCCACCATCCTAATAGCCCAAAAAATCTAGATCAGTCCAGATCTAGGAATATAGCCACCCGATCCGTTATTTTCACCGCACAAACTTTCCATTTTTGCCCGGATCCGACCCTAAATAGCGGATCTACCCACCCTCAGCCCGAATCTACTTATTCGTGGCCGCATCCACCATTTTATTGTCCGTTCGCACCGTTCTCCACTGAGGGCAGCCACCGTCACTGTCGCCTCGCCACCGGTTCCATCTCCGATCGCCGATCTACACATCCGGCCTCCCAAATCTTCAGTGCCTCGGTTCAGCCCTCTACTTTGTGAGCGTTTGTATTATTGTACTATTTGATTCACATTTGCATTTGGTAATTTATCATATCTTGCTGCGATTTTTGTTTGTGGAAATTTGTTTTTTTGCACTAATAACATGCAGGAGGGGGCATTCGCCGCGCGCTTTGCTTTGGCCCTTCGAGCGGAGGAAAGTCATTCCAATTGCCTAAATAAATAATTGTTTTTCTATTCAAATATCTGTGTGGTGCTAAAACTTACATTGTTTAAATTATTTGTCAAATATCGGTCATTGCATTACAAGTAGAGTTGGATTAGTGTGTCGCCCTAGCACGATCACCTAGCGTTGTAGGTTTTGTGCACCACTAGTCTACCCCTACATCATTTTGGTATCAGAGGGAAGTTAGGTCATTTGCATGCTTTGTAGTGGTAGGTCATGTAGAGTCTTTAGGTTCATCCATGACTAATTATCGTTGTCGTTCTTTCCCTCTCTTGAGAGATTCTGAGTCCGCTTATACCCAATCTGATAGAGCGACTTCAGAGAAATCCTCACGTTATCATGATGATTATTATTGTTGGCGACACACCACTTCCCGAGATCGTGTCGACCCACCGACACAACCTCACTTTACCAGAGACGATCAGTATGATGATTGTCGTCGTTCATATCCTTGCACGCGAGCGGATCGCGTTGATCCTTCGACTCGACCCGATTATCTTAGGGATGACTATTATGAGGATCGTCACTTTGAGAGAGATCTTGAGAGTCAGTTTCGTACTGTTTCCCCTTCCTTTAACGGCTCATCGAGTCCCGAGTCTTTCAGCTATTGGCTCGTGGATATGGAGTATTATTTAAATTATTTTGAGTTATTCGGTGAGTGCCGCGTCAAGTTTGCGAAACTTAGACTTTTAGGTCAGGCGAGGGCTTATTGGGCTAGCGTTGAGAGGACCCGCGAGCGAGACCGTCTTCGTCGCATCACTAGTTGGGCGGACATGAAGCGTATATTGTGTCAAATATATCTGTCTTCGTCATATCGGAGTCGCTTGCTCGACCAATTATTTTCTCTCCAACAAAAATCCATGTATGTCGCTGAGTACAGGGATCGATTTGATGAGTTAGTTGTGCGGAGCGATCTCCGAGAGGACCCAACAATGGCCATTACCAGGTTTCGTTCTGGACTTCGATCTGACGTTCGTACTAAAGTGGTTTATCATAGCTAGAATTCCCTCGAGCAGACGTATAAACTTGCCCTTCATTACGAACAGTCTTTAAGATCCGCCAGAACTGGTTGGTTGGACCCTCACCTTGACCTCCGCAGTACGAGTTCTTCTCATACTGAGGTCACCATGATGCCTACCACTGTCCTGCCACCCACGACGGAAGTGATACCTGATACAGATTGCTCTCACCCCAGCGAGATGCTTAGCCCCGTGAGTGACCTATCTCTTATTTCTGACTTGTCTCTTGTGATTGCGACGGAGGGTGAGCCTGAGCGACCTATTGAGTATGTAGTGTTGTGCCTCTTACCCAAACCTCCACTTTTGGCATGTCCGGTGTTGATTAACACTCATACCCTAGACTCATGTCTTGACACCACACCTGCAGACTCATTCTTGAGCGTAGGTCTATGTCGCTTTTCCCTTGGCATTACCCCGAGCCACGTTACGACCGAGAGCTCAGAGCTTGGTGTTGATCTCGTAGTGTCTATGTCACCCATGCACGGGCCAGTACCCCTTTTGATGGTACTTATCGGGAGGACTTTGACCTTAGTGACGAGCCCTATGACGAGCCCACTGTTGAGCCTTCTGATGATCCGCCACATCTTGGTGAGGTTGAGACTCGGGTGAGCCACTCAGGTATGACGTCTCTTTCATTATCATCTCTGGTCTTAACCCAGAGAAGGGACCTTGAGTGGAGCATGACATATGCAGGGCCTACCTTGAGTCCACTTGAGTATACTCATATTGTGAGGACCTACCTTATGACGCCTCACACTCTGGATGAGTTTTGGGATACGCCACCCGCTGAGCCACCCAATGAGTTCTTTCTTGTCTGGGACGCTCACCATATTTTAGAGTCACGACTTCTAGTTGGTGTCCACGATTTTCACTCAGGTGGTCGTCTCCTTCGTGATGACAGTTGTCTCTCACCGTCATCTGAGCGCTCGTCACACACAGGATGAGTTTGTCTACACTCCACCGAAAGAACCTCCTGATAGGCCACCACATTTGAGAAACATCTCAGGAATTATTAGATTTTCCTATAAGGAGTGCACCGTGTCTGTCATGTTGTCTTTGCATCATTTGCATTACCTGCATGAGTCTGCTGAGTCATTTGCACAACATTTGCATGATTTGCATGAGTCGGTCTGCCGACGAATATTAACAAGCAATGAAAATTACAAAACTCATGCAGTTAAGCGAATGCGAGAGCAAATATTTAATGTAAGCGAAAAGGTAATGATGCGAGTCCGCCCTGAGAGGCTCCCTTCGGGAACTGCCAAGAAGTTAAGCGCGAGGCAAATGGGTCTGTACTCCATTATTAGTCGTGTTGGGACCAACGCCTACCGACTTGACATCCCGGCCAGTATGGGAATGCACCATGTGTTTAATGTTGAAGATCTGACTCCATACTATGAACCTCATGGGTATGTGGACCCGAGCAGTAGAGATGCCCAGCCACCCCCACCCCCACTGTCGTTACCATATCACCCTCATACGTCCTCATCCATTATTGACCTCCACTCACCTGGGGACTCGTCTTCTTTGGTTTCACCGCAGGCACCACGATCGCACCGGGATCCCCCACTCGTGAGTTGAGCGTTGAGAGCTTCATGGAGACCAGACTCCACCAGTGCATTCCCACTACAGACGTTGGTGACTCTTGGGTACTTGCAGCAGAGCTCGATCGATTCTCCCCTGGACTTCGACTTCAGCACGTCTGTTTCCATTCACCGGAGATGACATCTTTTCAGTCAGGGGGAGTTGATTGGCGAGGACATTTTCCAGCGACGACACTTGGGCGACCTCTGGCGGACTTCTTCGAGTTTTACCCGGCATGCAGCGACAGAATTTTGATCCCTATTCATCGGGTGATGAATTCTTTCAAGCCGGGGAGATTGATGCGGAGCAGAGACGAGGACGCGTTTTGGGCCCATTCGGGGCTGATTTGGCAACTTTCCATATATGTCGTGCCCGGATCGACGATCGGGCTCCGCGATTGCGTCCGAAGCGTCGCCGCGAGTCAAAATATTATATTACTTTATTTTTTTCAGTTTATTTTGATGTATTTTTATGGGCGAACCCACCGGCCAATCATAGCCATTGATGGGGATGCCCTAGCTTCTCTTTTATTATAAATAACATGTAGAGGGGCTGAATTCAGTTATTGTTGGATTTGGAGAAAAGCTTTCCCGGATTCCAGCGATCCCTCCTCGGTGCCGACGCCGTGGAACCCTAGGTGACGACTCCTAGGCCGTCAAACTTCCCCCCAAGGTAATCCCTACCCCCACCTTCATTTTCCACGCCTCAAACCTTCGTTTCACCCGCTGCAGCCCGCCATTCCAGCCCCCGGAAAACAGTCGGCCTGCTGCCCCTTTTTCGCCGCCCAACCAGCCTCCTCCCCTCAAACATGCCGCCTCTCCACCGCCGCTACAGGGCCGCCTCCACCTCTTGTCCCCTCCCCACTGCTGGCCGACCAGCCCTCATCTCTTACCAAATCCGGCCACCCCAAGGGCCTTTTTGCCCTAGCCGACTACCCCCACATATCCCCTCCGTGGATCCACCATCGTAATAGCTCAAAAATTCTAGATCAGTCCAGATCTAGGATTATAGCCACCCGATCCGTTATTTTCACCGCACAAACTTTCCATTTTTGCCCGGATCCGAACCTAAATAGCGGATCTGCCCACCCCCCGGCCCAGATCTACTTATTCGTGGCCACATCCACCATTTTATTGTTCGTTCGCACCGTTCTACACTGAGGACAGCCACCGTCACCGTCGCCTCGCCACCGGTTCCATCTCCGATCGCCGATCTACACATCCGGCCCCCCAAATCTTCAGTGTCTCGGTTCAGCCCTCTACTTTGTGAGCGTTTGTATTATTATACTATTTGATTCACATTTGCATTTGGTAATTTATCATATCTTGTTGGGATTTCTGTTCGTGAAAATTTGTTTTTGTGCACTAATAACTTGCAGGAGGGGGCATTCGCCACGCGCTTTGCTTTGGCCCTCCGAGCGGAAGAAAGTCATTCCAATTGCCTAAATAAATAATTGTTTTTCTATTCAAATATTTGTGTGGTGCTAAAACTTACATTGCTTAAATTATTTGTAAAATACCGGTCATTGCATTACATGTAGAGTTGGATTAGTGTGTCACCCTGGCACGATCACCTAGCATTGTAGGTTTTGTGCACCACTAGTCTACCCCTACATCAGCAAGGCTGGCAGGCTGGTATTGGGGATCCGAGTGGGGGGTGCAAAGAAGGTTGGGGGGTCAGTTTGCAGGAATGGAGGAGGCAGTCATGCGGTTGGAGAGGGGTCGGGGTATAAAGAAAGGGTCATGCGGCTAGGAGGGAGTATTCATGTGGCCCGGCTACGAACAGGAGGACAATGACAGTGAGGCTAAGGCTAAAGGTGACGAAAGCTCGTGAATGTCATGGTTTGCAGTTGGGATGGTCAAGGAAGATGCGCTTTGCGAAGGAAGAGGGTGTGAAGGTTGAAGTTGGCGTTGAGGACGGTCGTGAGAGTTGTGGCAAGGAGAAGGAGAAACGGGAAAACCCGAGGAGTCGCACCTTGTTGGTCACGACATCGCCCTGTGGGGACCGACGGTTCAGGATTTTAACTTCCAAGCATGCACACATATATATAGGCGAAACAACTGGGGCATTTGAATTGGACGACAGATAATGTCCAAACCGATCGGATGTCAAATACAACTAAATAATAATAAGCAAATACACAACAAAATCTGAACAACCATCTATGCATACTTTTCATCATACTATATGAACAACAACTTTATGCAACACACTTTCACTTAAGGAAAGAGAAGGGGAAATAAACAAACCTCTGATAGCTAGCTCGTCTAGAACATTATTATAGTACTCGAGGCCTTTTGCATTGACAGATCCTCTTCCATCTGTATACACACACATACAATTTTAAAAAATCAATAGTCCTTAATGATCTCTCATTCCCAAATGTCTCAAAAGAGATACAACTACAGCCCCTGCACCTTACATGGTAAAAGCCTTGACCAAGAGATGGAGAATCTGTAGGCATCAAGCCCTGTATCACTCATGAGCTTGACATCCTCCTGAAAGATCAAGTATGGCAATTGCTACTTAGAATGCTAGGAATTAAAATGTTAAGTTTACCACGAATATAATCATTGAGAAGGTACTTTCTATTGGATATCATTAAATCAATACAGGAATTATTTGCAGCAGCAATAGTTATATAAAAGTTAATCAATAAACATGAATTGCCTTGTACTTGTGGTATCCATCGGCTGCCACATTAGCAGTGCTCCCATTTGTATCCATCCCTTCATTACAACCAACAAATCAACTTAGAAATTTGGCAAAGTGTTAGGAACTGAACACTCCTAAGAATGTTGGAGAGAACAAAATGAGAACAAAAAATTACATAGAATAATGAACAAAAAGGTAATATGGTTCGAGATTCTGAGCTCACACTGCTGCATTAGGGTTCTTATTATCTCTATTGTGATACATGAGTACTCTAATAGATTGTCCTTTATATGGAGAAGGATTGTATGGATACAAGGTGAACTGAACAAAATACCCGCCGCAGCAAACTCAATGTCAAATTAGATTGGTGAAGGGAGCTCTGCATTTCCAACAGAAAGATTATAGCCTATTGCACGGTTTGCACCTCATTCAAAAGGTGCATATTTACCCCATCTAGATTCAATGTGGACAAGATAGTCTATATAAACTTTACTAGAAAAAAAGAGATATTTATAAAGTGGGTGGAATTAATCTTGTCCATTCAATACACATTAGATGATCATGACATATAAGTGTGCATTATGTCGTTACTGTGGTAATTGGGATGGATATCATTAGCATGAGTCTGAATTGTAGTGAGTGGATCAAACTGGTATTTTTAGAAAATCTTATAAATGTTAGTCAAAAACATTTGCATGTAGAAAATAGAGAAAAGTGAATCTTATTCATCCAAAATTGTCTATACATTTATAGATAATACAAATATATATATGAGAGAAGAAGAGAGGAATCTCAAACTAAAGATGTGGGATTAATCTAACACTATTGGGCCTAAATACAAGGGTTTTCCAACACTCCCCCGCAAGCTGGAGTGTACAAGTCATCGGCACCGAGCTTGGATAGAAACTGATGATATAATGGTCGTGGTAGAGCCTTGGTAAGAATATCAACAACTTGCCCAGAAGCAGGAACATGCTCCAATTCTAGCTTCTTCAACTGAACCTTCTCTCGAACGAAGTGACAGTCAACTTCGATGTGTTTTGTTCGCTAATGGAATACGGGATTCTTGGCAATATGAATGGCAGCCTGACTGTCACAGAATAGAGTTGTCAGTGAGGACAATTTAACTACCATATCCCCAAGAAGACTCTCAAGCCAGGTAAGGTCTGACACAACAGCCGTCATTGCACGGTACTCAGCTTCAACAGACGAGCGAGCAACCACAGACTACTTCTTACTGCGTCAAGTAATAAGATTTCCTTCAAAGTGGGTACAGAAATCAGTAGTAGACCGTCGATCATCCAGCAACCCCGCATAGTCCGCATCAGAGTATGCAATAAGAGAGAGACAAGGATGGCTTATACACGAGTCCTTGTCCAAAAGCAGTCTTAAAATACCTGAGAATACGTTCGACTGCCTGAAGATGAGAAATCCGAGGAGTATGCATAAATCGACTGACCACTCCAACCGCAAACGAGATATCAGGTCTCGTAACTGTTAGATATATCAGTTTTCCCACAAGGCGCCGATAGTACTCGGGATTTGGAAGCAATGAGTCGGAGTCAGATTCATGAGCACACAACTTGTGGTTGACCTCCATCGGGGTTTCCGCAAGTTTGCACCCGGAGAGGCCAGCATCTTGCAGAAGGTCAATACAATACTTTCGTTGGGATAAGACAAGGCCATCAGACCGCCTTGCAACTTCAAGACCAAGAAAATACTGAAGGTTTTCCAGATCTTTGATTTGAAAGACAGAGTTTACATGCTATTTGACCTGTTGTATCCTTGTGGAATCATCACAAGTAATTAAAATGTCTTCCACATAGACCAGGAGAATGACAGTACCGGTTGATTGATGACGAATAAAAAGAAAGAAGTATGTCGAGCTTCTCTTGAAACCAACCTCACGAATGATCTTACTGAATTTTTCAAACCACGCGCGAGGAGACTATCTGAGACTATAGATAGATTTTCGGAGCAAACACACACGAGTCTCTCTCGTGGTCTCAAACCCGAACAGTTATGCAGATGCATGTAAACAGTCTCAAGAAGGTCACCATTCACAAAAGCATTTTTGATATTTAGCTGATGTAACAGCCACTGACGATGAACAGCCAAGGAGAGCAGGACCCGAACAGAGTTTAACTTGGCAACTGGGGAGAACGTTTCATCATAATAAAGGCTCTATTGTTGAGTAAATCCCCGGGCCACAAACCGAGCTTTCAGACGATTAACGGTTCCATCTGCCGCATGTTTGATTGTAAATATCCACTTGCACCCAACACAACTATGTCTAGAAGGTAGAGAGACAAGATCTCAAGTCTGATTGGCCCAGAGAGCAGTCATTTCCTCATCCATGGCAGCATATCACCCCGGGTGTTGGAGAACCTCCTGTAAAGAGTTAGGTATAGAAATGGAGGAGAGAGAGAGCGCAAATTGAAGAAAAAGTGGAGAGAGGCGATGTAAAGAGACATAATTCGCCAAGGGGTGAGCCGTAGAGGGTGATGTCGAATCAACAGGCCGCGAGAGCACACCAGTAGAGGGAAGCTGCTGCAGGGCATCAAAAAGAGGAGGACGACGAGTGTAAACCTGAATAATGAGTGGTTTGGACGAGGCTGGCGGTGGAGTAGGTGTGGGAAGAAGGGATGGAAGCGGAGACGTGACCAGAACCGTGGGTCGAGGTAGAGGAAGAAAAGGATCAGTAGGACGGGTGTGATATGGTTGGTCTTCAGGAAAAGTGACATCAGCAGACACAACCAACTTTCCGTCGGTAGGAGAATAGCAAACATACCCATTCTAGGTGTGAGAGTATCCGACAAACATAGCTTTGGTAGCCCGTGGGGCAAATTTATCATTTGGTAGACCGAGGTTATAGACATAACATCCAAAGACGCGAGGTGTGAGAGAGAAAAGAGCTTTGGATGGGTAAAGGAGAGTGACAGGGGCCACAAAGTTGAGGATAGACGGGGGCATGCGATTGATGAGATGACTTGCAGTAGAGACAACAAAGTTCTAATAGAGAAGAGGAACCTGCATTTGAAACATGAGAGATCTGGCAACATCAAGGAGATGATGATTTTTTCGCTCTGCTACACCATTCTGTTGAGGGGTATATGACAGAAAGTCTGATGGATAATACCAAACTCGGTACATAGATTCGAGAAGGTCCGACTGATATACTCACTTGCGTTATCAGTACGAATAATCTTTAAGGGAGTAGAAAATTGAGTACGAGTCTCCGTAAGAAATGTGCGGAAGGTGGACGGGAGTTCGGCACGATAACGAAGTAAGTACAACCAGGTAACACGTGAGTAATCATCAATAAATGTTACAAAGTAGCGATAATCAAAAATACTAGGGATTTTGTAGGTCCCCAAATATCTGAATGCACTAATGAAAAAGGAGCATCGCTCCGGGTACAGGGAGAAGTAAAAGATACACGATGTTGTTTGCCAAAGATATATGATTCACAGGAAAACTCCTGAAAAGGAACACCGAGAAGAGCTTTCTTGAGAATCTGGAGAGAAGCATGCCCAAGACGACGATGTCAATCAGCAGAAGAGAGTGGAAAGAGCAGTAGGTGGAACATCCAAAAGATATAGCCCGTTGGACAGCCACTCTCTACCAAGTATACTCTATGTTAGTTGATCCTGCACAACAAAAGAAGAGCGTGACAAAGTTACACAACAATCAAGATCCTGTATAAGACGACTAACAAAGAGACGATTAAAAGGAGATCCCGAAACATGAAAAACCCGAGGATAACGAGAGGGAAGGAGTAAGAGGCAGATGTGCAGCGCCAGCAACCGGGGTCGTGTCACCATTTACCGCAGTAATGAACGTGGGATAAGCAGTATCTAAATATTGAGGTGGCTGTTGCGGAGAGAGATGATGCGTGGCACCCGAGTCCATAATCCAGTGAGAGTTTTGAGAGAGGCAAGATATACCTTCATTGGAGATCGAGATCACGGATCCAAAGAAACGACTAACCACCCCTTGCAACTGTTGGAGTTGAGCACGCAGGGCAACAATGTCTTCATTAGTGGCGGAGGGAGAAGCGATAGTAACGGAAGTAGTAAGGTGGGGAGGCAAACCATGCTTGTGGTAGCAAGTGGCTTCAAGATGACCATCCCGGCCACAGTGAGTGCATTTAAAGAGGGTACGACCACCATGACCCCGTCCCTGAGATTGGAGACCTCCACAAGCCGGTGGATCATGAGTAGAAGGAGCAAGAGTAGCCACGGGCTGCTGGAGAAGAGCAGGAGAGAGATTTGGAGCCTCTGGTGGAGGAGTAACTTTCAGGAGCATCGAGCAAACCTCTGAGAGGGACGGAGTAACAGCGGACGAGAGGATCTGAGCTCGAACACTATGAAGATGTGGTGGAACACAAGCCATCATCATCGCAATCCCAACTGCTTCTTTCTGCACACGTTGTGTAGCCAAATCCGTGGTGGGAGGTTGATGTTGTATTCATGCCTGCACAAGAGTTTTAGCACAAGCAACAAAGGAAGTCAAGTCACCAGTAGCCCCGGGGTCAAGGGATTGAAGATCGATAAGTATGTCAAATAAATGTTGAAGACTGTCCTTGTCGGAGTAGAGGGAGTGAAGATCCTCCCACATTGCGTGAGACGTCTCGTGATACGTGGTCATCCGATACGGCTCGGTGTCCAGAGAATTGAGAAGACATGATTGGACACGCTCATCATCACGAATCCACTCCTCAGTGGGTGTGGTAAGAGGCGCCCTTGTCAGGTGATGAAGATGTCCTTTAGTCTGCAGAACACGGCGAACGGAGTGAACCCATTCAACAAAATTTGATTTCCCACGAAGAGAGATGGTAGTGATCCGCAATTTGTCACGAAGCTCAGGAGGAGCAACATTAGCATGCTTAGGAAGAGAAGAAGTGGTAATCGAATTCGAGGCCATGCGGACTCAAAAGCCGGCGAAGAGGCGAACTGCCCGAGCAGTAAACAGGAGCGGGAATCCGTAGCAGTCCGCGACAAGACGGAGCAGTCCGCGGGAAGCATAAACAATCATATATTTGCTTTTATACAATTGATTTCATTGCACATAATAAGATAATAATCAAGACATGACAAAAACAACAATGTTGTATGAAACTTGAAAATTAAATTAAACTTTGTATTTAATCTTTAATAGATATAATGTTGCACATAATAAGATAACAATCATATGCTTGCTTTTATACAATTGATTTCATTGCACATAATAAGATAATAATCAAGACATGACAAAAACAACAATGTTGTATGAAACTTGAAAATTAAATTAAACAATGTTTGGAACAACAATGTTCCAAACATTTTCCATCAGTATGCATGAAGCGACTGACCGCACCAACCGCAAAGGATATGTCGGGTCGTGTGACAGTAAGATAAATAAGCATGCCAATGAGGCGTCAATAATATTCTGGATTAGGCAGGAGGTGATCAGAATTCGATCTATGAGCACAAAGTTGATAATTTGCATCCATAGGTGTATCCACAGGCCTACGTCATGAGTAGCCTGCATCATGAATAAGATCAATGCAATATTTTCGCTGAGATAGAACAAGGCCATCAAGGCGTTGGGCTGCCTCAATCCCTAAGAAGTATCGGATCCGGCCCAAGTCTTTAGTTTGGAATTGAGAGGCAAGATGTTTCTTGATCTGAGTAATGTCAGATAGGTCATCCCCTATGACAAGAATATCATCAACATATACTAAGAGAATAATAGTGTCTGAAGGATGTCAACAGGTAAATAGGGAGAAGTCTGTCGAGTTGTGCGTAAAACCACACTCACGAACCACCCAGCTAAACTTATCAAACCACGCTCGTGGAGACTATTTGAGGTCGTATAGGAATTTCTTTAGATGACAGACTAAAGACTCCCCCGTGATTGCATAAGCAGAAGGTTGTTGCATATAAACAGTAGTCAAATGGTCGTCATTAAGGAAGTCATTCTTGATGTCGAGTTGATGCAATAGCCGTTGGAGATGGACAACAAGAGAGATTAGGAGACGAACGGTGTTGAGATTGACAACAGGAGAGAAGGTCTCCTCATAATCAAGTCCATGTTGTTGAGTGAAGCCGCGTGCAACAAAGCGAGCTTTGATGGATGATGTTTCACAGAAAAGATCCACTTACAGCTAACTACGAAATGGTTAGGGGAGGGGAACAAGGTTCCATGTGTTATTTGCTTAAGTGCAGTCATTTCCTCATCCATGACCACCCACCAACCAAGAGGCTGAAGAGCTTCCTGCACATAAGAGGAATGGGAAACAGAAGACAAGGAGACCGCAAACTTACGTAGATCAAAGGAGAATCAGCACAAGGAGACGTAGTTGGAGAGAGGATGCGGGGTGGAGGGTGTGGTTAGATCAACAGTCGGCGGCGGATCAGTGGTAGATAAGGGTTGTTGCGGGGTACCATAACGAGTACAGTAGTGAGAGTAGACACGAAGAGGAGGAGCTAGGGAAGGTAATGGCGTTGGGAGTAACGGTGGTAAAGGGGAGGTGGTAGGAACAAGAGGACGTGGGAGAGCCGTAGAGGGTGTCACGTGGGGACGGTGGGTTGGAAAAACTGATGTTCTAGGAGAGTAACGTCTGCGGATGTGATTATCTTGCAAGCAGAGGGAGAATAACAAACATAGCCTTTTGGGGTGCGGGAATAACCAACGAGCATGTAGCAAGTGGCGTGAGGCGTCAATTTGTCAATGGGGGTCCCAGATGATGAACGAAGTAGACGTAGCCAAAGACTCGTAGTGTTATTGGAAATGGTTCGCTCTCATGAAATAAGAGAGAGAAGGGAATGGAAAATCTGAGTACCAATAAGGGCATGCGATTGATAAGATAACAAGCAGTGGAGACAGCGAGATTCCAATAGGATGTAGGGACCTGCATCTGGAAGAGGAGAGATCGAGACACTTCGCGAAGGTGACAATTCTTCCGCTCAGTGACATCATTCTGCTGAGGGGTATGCACACATGAGGTTTGGTGGATAATGCCCAAGGAGTTGCAGAGTTGTTGAAAGGCATAAATGGTGTATTCACTCGCATTGTCAGTGCGAAGAACTTTGATGGTGCGAGTAAACTATGTTTAGGTTTCAGCAATAAATGAGCAGAAAATGGATAGAAGCTCGAAGTGATCGCGATCATATATAGCCAAGTCCTCCGGGAATAATCATCAATAAATGTAACTAAATAGTGAAGTCAGAAATACTTGCAGTTTTGTAGGGTCCGTATATATCAGAACGAACTAAATCAAAGGGAGCGATGCTCCCAGTACAATGAGGAGCAAAAATAGGGCAATGTTGTTTTCAATAGATACTTGATGCGCAAACAAAAGAAGAAAAACGAAAAATCTGGAAGAGCCTTCTGGAGGATTGGAAGGGGCATGACCCAGACGTCGATGACAGTTAACAAAGGTGATGGGGGAGAGGGCGGGAGCAGGCAGATCCAAGATGTAGAGCTCGTTGGACAACCGTCCGTTACCAATGATATTCGGTGTCTTTCGATCCTACACAACAAAAGAAGAAAATGAGAATGTAATCAGACAATCATGATCGTGAGTTAGACGGCTAACAAAAATCATATTAAAATGGTAGTCAGGAACATGAAGAACAAATCTCAACAAGAGATGGAGTGAGCATTATATGGCCAGAGCCAGTAATTGGAATAACATCGTCATTGGCCATGATGATGAACTTTGGACATGGAGAGCCCAAATACTGAGCGGGCTTCTGTAGAGTGATATGGTTGGTGGCACCAGAGTCCGGAGTCCAGGAAGGACTATGGAAGAGACGGGAGATACCTTCATAGGAGACAGAAGCACCAGAGGTAGAAGGACGGGAGAGCAGTCTGCAAAGATGTTAGAGTTTATCCTGTAAGGTGTCGATGTCGGAGCAGGAAATGGGGGGTGGGCCTCAATGGAAGGTGAGGCATGCGACAATCGGCATAAAAGAAGTATGTAGCGGAGGAAAGCCATGCTTCCAAAAGAAGCAGGCCGCTTCTGTGTGTTCGTCCTGCCCATAAAAGTGCAGAATTGAGAGGTCTGTCCCTTAGGGCGATGACAGTCATCACACATTCATGCCCACCACCTCGGGAACTGGAGCGGACACTATGAAGGTAGAACAGCGGTGGAATGTGATCCGCCCCCACGATGTAGCAATATTGGAGAAGGGAGCAAAAGGACGGGAGGTGGCATCACCTTGAACAACATTGAGCAAACATAAGAGAGAGTGGGAATAGTAGGAGATAAGAGGATGTTGGCTCGGACACTGTGTAGATGCGGAGGAACCCAAACCATCATTAAGGCAATACCGACAGCTTTCTTTTGATCACACTGAGTCACTGAATCTTGAGTTGGGAGCTAATGTTGTAACCAAGCCTCAACCTGAGTCTTAGACTGGGAAACATAAGAGGTGAGATCACCATCGATTCTTGGGTCGAGCTGCTGAAGAGCGAGAAATATGTCAAATAAGTGTTGGAGGCTATCCTTGCCAGAGGAGAGAGAATGGATCTCATCCCACATAGATTTGGCAGTCTCATGATACATTGTCATCTGATACGGTCCACCATTCATGTAGTTCAGTAGCCAAGAGTGGACGTGGCCGTCATGGCAAAGCCAAAGCTCAGTAGGCTCAGCGGGAGGGGTGAGAGTAAGATGGTGAAGGAGACCTTTAGTCTGGAGAACCTAGCACACAGAGTGCACAAATTCCACAAAATTCTTCTTGCTGACAAGGGAGATAGTGGTGATTCGTAGTTCATTCCGAGCATCAGAAACAAGAGTCGGAGCAAGAGCCGGAAGAGTTGAAGAAGCAGGAGCAACATTTGTTCTCATTGTCCAAATAAAGTGTGGGCTTGGCGAACTGGCAAACTCGCAAACTGGCAGACAGCCGACTCAGATGAGACGACCAGGCGAACCAAGCCAGATGCAAATAGTGCAAACATGCAGAAACAACTCGGCGACTTCGGCGAGTAGTGCGCGCGACCAGGCGAGCAGACGATTATGGAGGGGTGTGCGGACAAACGGGCAGGCGAGCTAGTCACAAGACGGCAAGCAGGCAAGTAGGCAAGCTGGTCGCAAGACGGCGAGCAGGCGAGCAAACAGGCAGGTAGGTGAGCCCTCATCCTCTTGTTTCCCCGCCGTCTCCGGCGCTCCCCTTGGCCGGCAACTCCCGCAACAACTCCTCTCTTGGTCGGCTGCATCCAAGGGAGTGGCCGACAACTTTCTCCCTTCCTCTTCTCCTTCTCCAGCCAGTGAGGGCAAGGACATCATTTCTTTTTTGGCAACCCTAGCTCCTCCTAGTTCCGGCCGGTGGTTTTCGTGAGGGACTTCTAGGGTTTCGCTCGAAACCCCTCTTCGTGGATTTCGGAGCCCGGTCTGGTCTCCTTGGGTAAGGAATTCCATCAACCTCTGGTATTTTTTTATTTCCCTAAATTTTTCTTGCAAATTTTCGCTCTCCGACCTAGGGTTTCTGTCGAACCAACTTATGTCCATCGTTTAACCCACTAATCCCGGATTTGTTTGTGTTTTTCGGTGCATCTCCTCGGATCTAGGTGATGAAATCGCTCCAAGACCTCTCTGAATTAGGGCTTTTCGCATCCAAACGCCGCCAAAATCCCTGATCCCTCGCGGTAGCCTCTTCTCCCCTCACTTTCGAGAGAGGTATATTCTTAAACCCCTCTCCCTTTGTGTGGAGCGGCATGTGCTGCCATAAGAAACGTGTTAATTCAATTTGGAATGCATTTTTGAACTCGAACAGGTATAGCTAGAGCTTTTAACCTCGCTTGCGCCACTTAGCTGTCGCGAGCATTTTTCGACGTCACTTTAAGGCAAGTAGAGAACCCCCTCTCACTTGCAAAACTTTAGATTTAGTCTGGTTACCTGTTCTTTTACAAATGTTTTTTCTACAAAATTCTGAACTCTCATAATGTTGACATAACATAACATGATAAGTAACCACCTAAGTACGAAACATAAAGACAAATCCGTAGTTGTAAGCAAATCCTTGAATTGTAGCGTCTAACTGGGCATCTGTCTGTTGGCATGGTCACGGCAAGCAGGATTACATTTCTGATAAGACTTGCACATAGATCTGATCGTGAGTCATGTGCGCCCGCTATAGCACCTACACACTTCATCGATCACGACTTACAACATTTTACATAAATAAATTTTTGGCTATACTCCGGAGTAGGCTAATCTTTCAGAAATGTCTGTTTGACCTGATTTTTTGTATGTTTGGTAGCTTCGTACAAGATAGATCAGTACTCGAATATGTCTGTTTGTTTTTGCTCACATTTTAATTAATCAACTTGCTCATGTTTAAACCTTAAGTTTTAAGACATTTTCCTTTTGTCTTGAATTTGTCTTAGGGTTCGTGACTGCGCCGCCTGCTCCCTGAGCTACCTCTCGTTCAGCTGCAGTTTTGCTTGGAGGTTTTTCCTTTGTAGTTGCTTGCATCAGGTTTTATGTATTTGAATCATTTACTGTCTGTTCGTTTATCATGTACTAGTTATAGTAAGACATTTTCTTTTGTATCATGGACAACTCCTATGATGTTTCTGATGTACTAGATCGCTTTATTTATGACATTTTCATTACTGTTGTTATTGCATTTACTTCTAATCCAGCACTGTGTGTAGCATTAAATTTTTCAAGGAAATACATGTGCATTAATTCTCTCTGTTTTAAAAACTTTAAGCGCTTCCGTACATTTATACTTAATAAATTGTTCAAACCAAATAACTATTTTTCTAAATCTATTTTCAGTATCATTGCATACGCCTTAGCAGACATGGTTCCTTTCCGCCCATGCTTGTGGCATCACGGCCCGCCCGAAGCGCACGTTCACCTTAGTCGAGACGGGTCGTGACAGGAGGCTATCCTTGCCAGAGTAGAGAGAATGGATCTCATCCCACATAGATTTGGCAATCTCACGATACATTGTCATCTGATACGGTTCATCATTCATGTAGTTCAGTAGCAAAGATTAGATGTGGCCGTCATGGCGAAGCCAAAGCTCAGTAGGCTCAACGGGAGGGGTGACAGTAAGATGGTGAAGGAGACCTTTAGTCTGGAGAACCTAGCACACAGAGTGCACAAATTCCACAAAATTCTTCGTGCCGACAAGGGAAATAGTGGTGATTCGTAGTTCATTCCGAGCATCAGAAACAAGAGTCGGAGCAAGAGCTGGAAGAGTTGAAGAAGCAGGGGCAACATTTGTTCTCATTGTCCAAATAAAGTGCGGGCTTGGCGAACTGGCAGACTCGCAAACTGGCAGACAGCCGACTCGGATGAGACGACCAGGCGAACCGAGCCAGATGCAAATAGTGCAAACATGCAAAAACAACTCGGCGACTTCGGCGAGTAGTGCGCGCGACCAGGCGAGCAGACGATTATGGAGGGGTGTGCGGACAAACGGGCAGGCGAGCTAGTCACAAGACGACAAGCAGGCAAATAGGCAAGCTGGTCGCAAGACGGCGGGCAGGCGAGCAGGAAAGCAGGCGAGCAAACAGGCAGGTAGGTGAGCAGGTCACAAGTCAGCGAGCAGGCGAGCAGGCGATCTTAGAGAGATTGCGGAGAGCAGGTCGCAAGTAGGTAGGCAGGTCACAAGCAGGTGAGCAGGAGGGCAGGCGATCGGCGACGAGGAGGTCGCGTGAGAAGAGGCTGAGCAAAAGCTTCGGAAAAACTATAAAACCAGTAGCAGAGGAAGAGAGGATATGGAAGGGAGCAAGCAGAGGGGCGGGCTGCCAAGAGGAGGTTGTTGGGCCGTACCAGGCGGGTAGGCAGACTGAAGGAGCGAACAGGGTTAGATCGGGAGCAAGGGCTTCAACCGGAAATGAGAAGAGGTTAATGACTCTAATACCATGTACGAAACCAGAGGAAGTAGAGAATAATTAAGGCTCCATTTGGCACAGCGGTGGCGGACATGAACATGGGGGTTAAATTGTCATTCATTAACGCCCAACTGAGGAACTTCATCCACTTTTATGTGCAAACGGATGATGTTTGTTAGGTGATCCTTAACGAATGACAGTTTAACCCATGCGTTTACAACTGCCACCACCGTGCCAAACGAAGCCTAAATATTCAAAATAATATTATTATCAATCTTACAATATTACATGTACAAGGGGCTCCTTTATATAGAACAAAGGAGAAGGAGCGCCAATGAAAAGGCAATGTGGGACTAAATTGTTATGAAAACGGGTCTCCGAGTGCGGATAAAATTCTCTTGTTCAAGTGAAATTTCTAACGGCCACAATTATGGTTGCGAAAAATAATAATAACGCACGAAAAGAAATAAACAAACACCACAAAAGAACATCAAGATTTAAGTGGTTCCCCGAAAAATCAAATGGGTACGTCCACTGTGCAGGCAGAGATCAATTTTATTTCTCAAGATTCTCAAACATGTAATACAGCTAAAATGGAGGAGAAAGAATAGACCGAGAAGAACTCGAATCCTCCAAGATCCGGCTGTACGAGATGCGACGAGAATCAAAGCGGCGACGAAGTTCCTGCTTTTCGAAGACCCGTACGGCCAAAAGCTGCACCGAAAAAGAAAGGACCTGCTGCACCACCCATGTTGGCCGGCCACCTCTTGAATTTAAATAGGAGAGAAATCCTATGGGGGAAATGAGGGCCGCCTGCCACCATTGGAATGAAGATAATTCCTTCCCCAAAGAGTAATTTCCAGATTGGCAAATCCCCAAAAAGAACAGGGCTGAATATTAGGAGATAAATTTGGAGGGTCGGCTGCCACCATTGGAAGGAAGATAATTCCTTCCCCAAAGAGGAATTTCCAAATTGAATTTCGCCCGGAATAAGTAATAACACCTCCCACGGATTGCCGACGTGGCGCAATCCGGACGATCCATGTGCGTGTGAGGTGTCACGATCCTAACAATCTCCACCTTGACGCCTCACGCAAACGAAACTCCACCTTGACGCCTCTCCAAGGACAAGCTCCACCTGACTGAAATAACTCCAATAGCTAGACGGTCACCAAGATCCAAAAGCCAAAGAGACCAGATTGAATGAACTCTGGCCGAGAGTGAATCATATATAAGAAATGAACTCCTTCAATCCTGAGTAGCGCACAAACTGGACTAACGTGGCTGTCTCAGAAACGCTCCACCTTGAAGCTAAATATCAACTGCTCCACCTCCAGCGGTGGTCTCCCATAGCAAAACTGAACCTGTCAAGATTCCTGACATTTGATGTGTGCGCGGGAGAGAAACTGATAAATGCAGACACATCAAGAAAAGAATGCAAACAACTGTCCTCGGCATGGAAAGATGGAACCCCTATGAGAACTAATCAGAAAAGGATTGATTAGACACACTCTGAGCCCATGTAGAACGAAGGAGTAATAATGAAATGGCTAAGGTAATAGGGGGACAAAACGCATTCGATAATGAATTCTTTGACCAGGAAAGAATAACTCGGAATAAGAGTTATATAAACACAAGCATAAGAAATAACATGACTAGGAAAAGAAAAATGATGGTAAGCAAATGGAGGGGGTAACGGAATAAGAAAGGGGAAAAAATGCCGGAAGAAATGTAGATAAAACAGGAGGAAAAAAGATAGGTGAGGAAAAAGTACTAAAGGACGTCCTCATCGACATCCTCGATGCATATAGATGCGACAGACTTCCCCTTATCATCACCAAGGGATTTTTTTTTCTCCTTGTTCTGAAGCTTCCAGCAGTCCTTTATTCCGTGACCCTTCCTTTTGCAGTAATTGCAGTAACTGTCTGAACTCTTTTTGAACTTGCCTCCTCTAACTGAACCAGACTGGCCCCGAGAAAATAAAGCTGAACTTTCGGCAGCACCTGAGCCGGAAGACTTCTTTCGGATGTCATCTGAGAGTAAGGCTGCAGTGACCTCTTCCATGTCCAGAACGTCCTTGTTGTAGGTAAGAGTAGTGATCATGCTCTCGTAGGACTTTGGAAGAGAGTTCAGTAAAATAACTGTCTTGTCCTCTTCCTCCATTTTGATATTCATGCTGAGACACTCTGATAGCAGTTTGTTAAAACTGTTTAGGTGGTCGTGAAGAGAGGAACCCTCCTTCATGCTGAACTTGTACAACTGTTGCTTGAGGTAAATACGATTGGGAAGAGACTTCGTCATGTAGACATTCTCCAGCTTTGCCCAAAGACCAGAGGCAGTCGTCTCTGAAAGAACTCAATATAACACATCATCGTATAAGCAAAGCTGTATGGTGGACATAGCTTTGAGATCCATATCCTCCCACATGCGATCGGTAACCGCAACATCCTTATTGGCCTTCCCTAATAGGACACGGTGTAATCCTTCCTTAATCAGTAGTGCTTGTACCTTGACCTGCCACAGGCTAAAGTGTGCTTTCCGTCGAACTTCGTAACTTCAAACTTCGCACCTGGTGTGGAAGTCGCCATAGAAAAGAAACTGAAGAAAATCTGCACGGAGACCGAAGCGACCGAATAAATTCACGGATCAAGATTGGGAAGATAGGGAGCGGACCGATGTCGTCACCTACCGTTGACCCAACTCGAAACGAAACGTCCAAACGGTCGTCGATCGAACCTGCCTCTGATACCACTTGTTATGAAAACGGGTCTCCGAGTGCGGATAAAATTCTCCTGTTCAAGTGAAATTTCTAACGGCCACAATTATGGTTACGAAAAATAATAATAACGCACGAAAAGAAATAAACAAACACCACAAATGAAGGACATCAAGATTTAAGTGGTTCCCCGAAAAATCAAATGGGTACGTCCACTGTGAAGACAGAGATCAATTTTATTTCTCAAGATTCTCAAACATATAATACAGCTAAAATGGAGGAGAAAGAATAGACCGAGAATAACTCGAATCCTCCAAGATCTGGCTTTACGAGATGCGACGAGAATCAAAGCGGTGACGAAGTTCCTGCTTTTCGAAGACCCGCACGGCCAAAAGCTGCACCAAAAGAGAAAGGACCTGCTGCACCACCCATGTTGGACGACCACCTCTTGAATTTAAATAGGAGAGAAATCCTAGGGGGAAAGGAGGGCCGTCTGCCACCATTGGAAGGAAGATAATTCCTTCCCCAAAGAGGAATTTTCAGGTTAGCAAATCCCCAAAAAGAACAGGGCTGAATATTAGGAGATAAATTTGGAGGGCCGGCTGCCACCATTGGAAGGAAGATAATTCCTTCCCCAAAGAGGAATTTCCAAATTGAATTTCGTCCGGAATAGGTAATAACACCTCCCACGGATTGCCGACGTGGCGCAATCCGGACGATCCATGCGCGTGTGAGGTGTCACGATCCTAACACTAAATAAGCCTAAAAAAGGGTCCAATGGGCCATTTAAACATTGATTATTTAATGTTCTAACACACATCATCATTTTTATTTTTTTATGAAAGGATTTGAGTTTTATTAACTGTTAAATTTTTTTTAATAAAAATATTTATAGAACTCCCATCCTTGGGAAATGATTGAGTTAGCATAGCATTAGCGAGAACTTCTACATTTTCTATGATTATTATGTATTTTTTTTCTTTCTTTTTTCTGAATTCTTTCAATTCTTATATTTCTTAGTAATCAGTTACACTTTACCCTGTGGTGGGACCCTTCGGTGGACCGGACTGCCCTTTTTATATAGAAAGTAGAAAACAAAACTCTTTATAGAAAAAATAGACATCAAAATAGAAATCCATTCCATATATATTAAGGAGAAAAGAATAAATTCAAATACAAATATTAGATAAAAGCTAAAGAGAATTATTTTCATTAAATAAAATATGAGATTAAATTATTATATTAATCTATAAAATAGGAGGATCAAATTCCTTAGAATGAAATTCTATGTTATTTTTTTGGCTCTTCGTATTCATCATATTAAGAATTTAATTTCGACTGAAATTCTTCGTATTAGTAAAACAAGCAGTCGTCTCCGGTGTCACGGTCATGACAATGCAATTATCATTTGTTATCCTCTTATTTTTTTTGTCTTGTCAAATGCAAACCCTAATAAAAATTAAAGGAATAATGACATACTTTTAAAATTAAAAATAAATAAATTACATCAAATTATAAAAATTTGTAAGATTTAAAATTAAAAAAAAGGATAAAATTGAAAAGATAAATGTTTCACAAAAGGATGTTTTCCCATATATAATAGTATATATGATTCATATTAAGGTTGCGTTTGACGCAGCTTATCGTGGCTTATTTGCTCCGGTGAGGTTGGACCGCTGGACAAAGATGTCATTCTCATATCAAAATCTTATGCCTCAAACTAATTTCTTTTTTGTAACATTTGTGATACCAAACATACATTCTATTCTATGACAATGACGTTTTTGTCCAACCTCACCGGAGCAAATAAGTTGCGATAAGCCGCGCCAAACGCAGCCTAAATCAACACAACAAATTAAAAAATATAAAATTCAATATAAAAGAATATTCTAATACTGATAGTTTTGGCAAAATTCAAATCATAGTATGAATAATCATTTATTACCATCAGAAATTTAGAACAATATATCATAGTAATCATGGATCTATAAAACTAGACATTCAAACTCGAAACCTCAATTATGTGCGCCGCGCGCGCACACACTATATCGCCACAATTATAATAAAATTAATAAAGGGTCATTTATCGGGACCTCTCCTCTAATTTTGCTAAATTTTTACCGCTTTTACTTTTGAAATTACAAAAAGTTCCCCGATAAGTTTGAATTTCATAACATTCATGCGCAAAAAAGACAAGAAGTACTTTTGTATATGGATGTTATGAAACGTAAAATGGAAGTTTTTGTAATTTTAAGATTAAGAGGGGCGCAATATGTAATTATGCTCTAACTTCAAGGAAAAGTTATTGTAATTATTCCAATTAATAAAATAATCTCCAAAAAAATTAGTGAAACCCTGGGGTGTCCAGCACGTCATCACGCTCAATAAATAAGACTAAAAAGTACAGAAGCAATTTTATTATGAAAACTAAAGAATTTTTTAAATAACACCATTAGAAGTTAGAAAAAAGGAAAGCATCTTCAATTAATAAAAAACTGCAGAGAGGAAGAGACATGCTTCGGCTCCGTTTGGCACAGTGGTTGCGGTCGTTAACATATGGGTTAAACCGTCATTCGTTAAAGATCACCTAACAAACATCATCTGTTTGAACATAAAAGTGGATGAAATTTCTTAGATGGACGTTAACAATGACAATTTAACCCCCATGTTCATGACCGCCACCACCTTGCCAAACGGAGCATCTGGCTCCGTTTTGGTGGACGCGGTCGTAAACATATTAATTTCACCGGTCAAGCGGTTACCGACTGCATGAACCGAACATTAATTAAGACTTCATTTGTTTCGGCGGTGGCGGGTCGATCCGGCGGGTGGAAACGGAGTGTTTGAAACGGAGGGGGGAGGTGGCTGCTCCAAACGGAGCTTTTTGGGGCGTTTCTCAAGGCAGACGGTGGAAACGGAGCAAACGCCGCCGGAGATTCATTTGTTTACCCTCCTTCCAAGGCGTTTGCGCAAAACGGAAAAGCGAAATGCCCAAACAAATAGAGCCTAAGTCCCCGATCTGACCTCACCGGTCAAGCGGTCCAATTCATGCGGTCGACTGCTTGACCTGTGAAAATAAGTCCCCCAAGCAGAGCCTTTGTTTAGGGCTGCGATGTGTTTTAGCTCAAGTGAGTTAGGACAAAAACGCCACGGTCAATATTACAATGTCTATGACCGTAACCAAGAAAAAAAATACTAGTTTTGAGCATAAAAGTTAACCAAATTCCTTAGATGAGTTCAGACGTTCACGAATGACAGTTCATGCATTCACAACGGCACGGCCGCGCCGAAGGGAACCAGAGGCATACCTGCATGGGGATTATTATCCAGAATACTTGGGGTCCTTCCATCCTCAGTCGCAGCCCCTTCATACTGAATTACAAAACATTAAACACTTATTAGAGAAATACTCAGCTACATCCCTTATTAAACTCCATAATTTATTGCTCATCATAATTGCGGTGTCGGATTTGTCTCCTTCTCCCTTAACATATGGGCCCTTACTGATTCGATGGGGATTGATTGTACTTCAAAGTTAAAACCATGAAATAAAAAGGCGATTGATATCCGCACTACATTTTTGGATATCCGCACTATGATTACTTATAATTTTTCGTGTCTTTGAAATTACTCCTTGTACATGCATTTTTAGGAAAAGTGTTCAACACGAAAGTTGTAGATCTCGACGAGATCTACAACTTTCGTGTTGAACAATTTTCCTAAAAATGCATGTATAAGGCGTATTTCTAAAAGACGCGAATCTGAGCGTATTTCCTAATGAACGTCTTGTACATGCATTTTTTAGGAAAATTGTTCAACACGAAAGTTGTAGATCTCGTCGAGATCTACAACTTTCGTGTTGAACACTTTTCCTAAAAATGTATGTACAAGGAGTATTTTCAAAAGACGCGAAAAATTAAAGTAATCGTAGTGCGGAATCCAAAATTATAGTGCGGATATCAATCGCCAATAAAATAGATGCGGAGGGGGAATAGTGAGGGGACCTGATAGGCGGAAGTTCCTGCGCCGAAAACGAATGTCGACGGGAAGTCACGGCGGGTGAAAACGTTGCAGAGAGCCGCCGGCGTTAAGATTAGCAGATTGAATAACACATGGAGCGGCGGGATTGAGGAGATGGAGGTCGGAATCTTCTTCATCGGCGGAGGACTTGTTGATCTCCGGCGTAGCAAAAAAACCCCGATTATTCCCGGACTAGTTATAAACCTCGGAGTTCCTTCGAGAAGGGATCGGAGGACAACGTGCCAATGGTAAATTTTGACAGCTTTGTGCCCACTTGGGCGCGTGACGTTTGCGGTGACCATAAAATTTAGAAATGAAGACCAGGCAAATTTTGTAGTGCTTTAATTAATACTTTTATTTAGTGAATATTTACAAGTGTATCTTGAAATATAGGACTTTTGGCACTTAACATCCTTTAATTGAGTGTGTTTTGGCACATTGCACCCCAGGTTTAAAAATTTTGGCGCTTTGCACCCTCCAATTTGATTTTGGGGTTTTAGAGGGTGCATTTGGGGTTTTAAAATAAATGATTTTAATAGAATGAGGGTGCATTTGAAGTTTTAGAGGGTGCAAAGTGCCAAAGATTTAATATGAGGGTGCAATGTGTCAAACACCCTCAATTGGAGGGTGTTAAGTGCCAAAACCCTGAAATATATGATTGTTAACCGCAAAGTGTTATTGGCTAGTCGTATCCCAAAATCTTCTAATTTTTCGCGGTTTTTGAAATACGCCGTGTACATCAATTTCAGGAAAAGTGTTCAACGCGAAAGTTGTAGATATGAGATCCACAACTTTCGCGTTGAACACTTTTCCCGAAATTGCATGTACAAGGCGTATTTCTGAAAGGCGCAAAATATGGACATATTTTCAAAGTACGTCTTGTACATGCATTTTCAGGAAAAGTGCTCAGCACAAAAGTTGTAGATCTACAACTTTCGTGGTGAGCATTTTTCCTAAAATTGCATGTACAAGACGTATTTCGAAAATGCGCGAAAAGTTATGAATTTTTGATGTGTGACTAGCTAATAACGGATTAATTTGTATGTAATTATTATAATTACGGTTAACAATCGCCTTGAATTATTGATGTCGGGATTAATTTGTATGTAATTATTATCTATTGAAATAATATTATCTTAAATGACATTAGGGTCGTGTCATGTTTACGATGGAAATGTGTGACTGATTGGAAGTCTTGTTGCAAGTGAAGGTTGGAGAATAAACAAGTGAGAATTTTTGAAGTTATCATTTATACCTTCGTTATAAGTGATGGGGTTCTCTTAAGCGGGTTTGATTGAACCGTAAGCATGGCCTCAATCGTCAGCCGCACCCGCACCCGCGCATGCCAATGTGTGAAGATACAACAGAGGCGAAGCTACTCTCCTCCAACGCACGTCAATGCCTGGAACGAATAGCAGCGCTGGCGAGTCAGACTGGTCATGGTCCTCACAGATTCGACCACGTGGTTTTTCACCCCCTTTTCAGGGTTTTTCACGTTAAAAAAATTGTCTTGTCAACCCAATCTTTTCTGTGACTGTTTTTACGCTCGACCATTCTGCGGGTTAAGACGGTTAAATTTACTCTGGTCTATCAAGAGCCTCAAACGATCCGCAACAATAAGTCTTCTTCTAAACTTAGAGTTTGGACAAATGTCTAAACACGAGTATTAGCATAACTGTTATATAAGATAGCATATTCACAACGGTCGCCCGGGAAAGCTTTTTTTTGTGTTTGACAAGTAGTTTAATTTGCTTGTCATGTATCCTGACAAGCATAGTTGCTCCTTTGACAAGTAAAAAAGTATGTCCGCTAAACAAATTTGTTCGCCCATCGAGCAAATTTACGTTTTGAGAACCCCCAATTTCATCACTGCAATGTATGTGTACGCATTTGTAGTCGTATTCCCACTTCATTTAATTAAAAACCCTACCCCCTGTTTTATGTGACATCTATGGAGCTTAGTAAATATTGTGCACCACACAATGGATGATTGTGTTCTTTTGCAAATTTTCCAACAACGAAGTTTTTACCGTCTTTGTCAACATTAAATATTACGACTACATGACAATTGGTTATTGTATCCAAATGTCGAAAATTTAACTTCAGAATCTGAAAGCTCCGAGTTTCCTGTTTATCCGATTTGGAGCAAGAAAATTATATTGTCTTTTCAATCTTCGCACCCTACCAACATGTTATATGCTCATTTTGAACACTAAAACCAACTTTACAAGCATAAATATTTTGCATTAACTCTTCAGTTTGAACTATTTCGAAAGTCTAATCACTAAAAGGTCAAAAATGCTTTATTAAGAGATCAATTTTGATATCCAGACGAGCATAAATGATCTTCCAGAAGATCAAAAATGCTCACCTAGGATATCACAAATTCACTCTCACATATATCATTTTTGATACCCCTGCGAACAAATGTGCCTGCTTGGATATCACTCTTGATATACATGAAAACACTTTTACTTTCTCATGTGGAATATTTGAATTTAGTTGTGTATAAACTCATCCACTAATATGAGTATTTATGAGTCCAACTTCTTTGAGATAGTTACAATTTGAATGAATAGAAGATAGTTGTGGTAGGCAGTATTGAGAGGTATCTGAGTTACGTGGGAGTGGAATATAGTTGTTGGATCTAGTGACAACATTATGAGAATGAATAAAGGTTTTAAGAAATTTACTCTTTATTTGAAAGCCCGAGTAAAAATGTTTTTTGACGCATTTTAGAGAGTAGAAAATGAAATCAATTCAATAAAACAAAAACATGATTATATTGATTACAAAAATTAATTTTCATAGTGCTAGAAATCAATGCGGTGAATACAAAAAAAAATTTGTTTTCTATACCAACCCTTATCTCCAAGGACCAGTTGGTTCTGACCTATCTCTCTAGATAGGTCAAGCCAACCCCTAGATCTAATTTCGAGACCTAGTCGCCAACACCCGCGGTGAATTTCTCCATAAACCGTGCACAACTAATTAGTTGCCAACACATGCGGATAATTTCACTACCAATACGTACAAAGGTAAACAAAAGGAAGAGAGAATACAAATAACAGATGTAAATTCAGAATATAAAAACTCCCTATAAAAAACTCTGGAGGAGATGACGAACAAATGCTAGAGATCGGAGTAGTTGATGTGTTCTTTCTTCGTGTAGAATGAGCGTTGAGTGAATCCTCCTTCAAGTTCTTCTCTTATACTTCATGGTTGATGTAAGGAGTTCTCTGGACATCTGGGATTAGGGATTTCATGAAAAGGTTCAGAGTTATAGCTTTTGTCATTCAATGAAAAGAACAAGCGGAGTGGCTCTTTATATAGGTCTGTGAGTTAGCATCGGCAGTGGCCAAAATGGAATGAGATCTATGGCGCATTTGTCCATGAATGGTATGCACGTTCCTTATTTTAGGCAACCACTACCGCGTCTCGATAGGATTGCCACACCGTGTTAGCTCTTTATACGCTCCCTCCGTTCAAGTGATTTTTTGCTCCATTTGAAAATGTACGAATCCAAAGTTTCCTTTTTATATATAATGAATATGGTTGAAGTTCATGGAGACGGAAGGAGGTGCAGAAGTGTTTCCATTCGTTAACGTGCCACATTAACGCTAACGCTCCACGGTAGCGCACTAATTTCTTATTTTGATGTTTTCGCTCCTTGTTTTTCGATCATGGCCTCTTCCAGCTCGCACCCTCGGAGAAGTTTTTCGAAGAGATTTTATGTAGCCACCCAGTATTATCCGACAATTGAGAGTGCAATTAGTAGCGTGTGTATGGCTGTTGGGATGGATGCTGATAAGAAATATGCCCATATCTAGTTTCCTGCTGGGTGACTCAAGAGTTTTGGCTATCATTGCTTTTGAAGATGGATTTTCATCAGTCTTAGTACTATAGTTCTACAATAACTTTAGAGATCCTGCACTCACTGTTCTTAATGGTGGAGTCCAGTCCAGTATTGGTACTCAAAAAGTGATTTTCCTACCATCAGATTTACAAAGCGAATACAGCGTGAATGAGTGTGTGAATCAATTGGACGTTTTAGAGTCATTTAAGACTCATCAGGACTAGATAGAAATTAATAGAGTGTTGCATAATGAGGAGGATAAATGAGACCTTATTTCATCAATTTGACTATTTCTTCACTTACTCCAACACATGCACTATATAGGATGTCCTTCGCCACTCTCTCATGCTCAAATCAGGGGATACAAAGATTATGATGCAGTTGACTATGACAACATACCATATTTTGAAAGGTATTCATTTTGATGTTGTCGATCTAACTTTGTTTGTTATGCGTTATATATTTCGCTTGAAGATGCCCCAGCATCAGAGATTGAACACCATGCCCCTAGGAGGAATTATTCAAAGAATTTTATTTATCAAGTACACAAACCTCAACCAGACACTATTTCTAATTGATTATCATCTGCAAACTTATATTGTTGGAGAAATTACTCATGTTCCTCGCCCTGATCCATCCACCTCTCAACCTTTGTTTCGGAGTGGAGGATCTATTTAGGAACCATGACATGATATATATGATATTGTTTGTGAACAAGGACGAGAGATAAAGGAGACTAAGAAGGCTGTAAGTGGTCTAAAAGATGAAATATTTGGTCGCAACGCACCGCAACGAGACTTCAGCGTTGTACGCCATATGATCGTGCCCTAGTAGGTCTTCACCGTGTTGTAATATGCCTTCAGTACCACCGAACCGCACGTCCGCACCCTAGCAGATCTCAGGATTCCATGATCAAATGTAGGGTAGGAGGTATTACTTGATATAGTACATGATTGGTGATCAGTGAGGAAGTTGATCCATGACGCTGAACGGCTGAAGGAAGGTACGATGACATATGTCTTCAAGATGTTTGACACAGATGAGTTGGCCACATTGTTGATGGTGTTGGGTTCATCGCAACGGCCGACAAAGTTGGAACTTCCACCGATTGATTTGAAGCTTGATGGACCGACGACCTACCTGAGTTGTCATGTCGCTTGAAGAAAATCCTTACAGCGAAACAAGTTGGAACTTCCCGACAGGGGAATTGAAGAAACTAAAGAACTCAGATGGAGATGAGTGAGAGTCGACCCATACGACAGTATTTATGTGGATTCTCAGCTCAGTCATCCCATCAATTGCCACTACGGTGATGGCCTCGAGACGATCATGGAGGTTTAGGATAAGCCAAAGAATACATATGATGGTTTGTGGAACACTCTGCGGATCTTCCAAGTGAAGGGAGAAATTGATGACACTGTTTGGGGAGAGAAAAACACAGGAGTACGCCTTCACGTTGGAACAACTATGTGTGGATTATGATCGCGCCTCTGACGGGATGTGTTGCAGCGATTCACGGTGTCAGGCCTCCAAGATCGTCATGGAGAAAAGGAGGATGAAGTTTCTAAAGGAATTAGATGACAAGTTTGGTCAGCGGGGAGCTCTACTACTTTCTGATACGATAATTACTACACTTACCGAGGTCATCTCTGTTATGATTCAAGAAGAGACACATCTCGAACTTCTGGAAGGGACATGAGGGTTCACTACTATGTGATGTAGGGTAGGTTGTGGAGTGAACTCCTAAGACACCTGCTAGTGACGTGAGGGGGGGGACTCACCCTAACCAATGAGTATATGCAAGACAATATTAATCAGGTGAAGTAATCAAAATAAGCAACAGAATAGCATAATAAACAAGGCATCCATTCAAAAGGGGAAAACAATTTTCCTTGAGCGTAAGATAAAAGCGTTCCTCCGCGCGGAGGGCTAAATTTAAGCGCGCGGCGAATTAAGCGTCCTGCAAAGCAAGAGGTTCACAGGCAAATACAACGTGTTATAATTCCATCAACCAAGAGATCCACAACGTGCACAATATTTTATACCAACAACAATAAAATCCACACAAAGAACAAGTACAAAATCTGGAATATAAAACTAGGGCTGTAAAATCCAATAAAGCTGAAAACATGGTGGAAAAATGAAGGTTTCCGGGTGGCACGAGGATGGATCGAGTAAGGGAGGGTGGTTCCACGGGAGGAATGAGGTAGAAGGACAGATCTGGTGGGTTGGCTGGGCGCTGGACTGGATCCGGCTAGATCCAGTCCCGATCTGGACAGATCTGGTCGGATCTGTCCAGATCCGGTGAGGGTGGGCTGGTATGGGAGGGGAGGCTGCTGTATGGGGGTATGGCGGCAGCAGCTTGGAGGGGGTGAGGGCTTGGAAGGAGGCGGTAGCAAGGGGGGGGGAAGAGGATGCGGCGATGGGGGATTAGCGGGAGAAGATGGCTGCCGGCTGTAGTTGTCGGTATGGGTGCGGCTGTCGGTGGGCGGTTGGTTGTGAGGGTTTGGCGGTGGAAAATCGGAGAGGGGAAATCAGATGTAGGGATTCAAGACAAGATAAACAAGGAACCTTACCCAAGGAATCGGCACCAAGGGCTCCACGGCGTCGGCACCGCGGAATGACCACCGGAAATGAGGAAGAAGCCTTCTCCTAATTTCAGCAATAGAGTTTCATGCAGCCCTAGTATTCTATTTATAAGAAAGCAAAGATAGGGCAAACGGAATCGACGGCTATGATTGGCCGGCGGTTCCGTTCCCATAACTATATAAAATAATATCCGAAATACAAAGTGCTATATATGAAAATGAATCTAAACGACGAGCCGGGCGCATCCACGGTAACGGATCGTCGGTCCGATCAAGTCCGTCGGCGCGAATATACGAAGGTGGGGTCCGCCTTGCGTCGAGGTGCGCCAGATGGTCCCCCATCAACTCCCCCCGACTGAAAAGCCTTCATCTCCGATGAATGGAGATGGTCGTACTGTAGTCGAAGTCCGGGGGCGAGTCGATCAAGCTCAGCAGCAACAACCCAAGTATCGTCGGAGGAAGAATGCCCAAGCCAGCGAACTAAGTAGTGGCACACGGGTCCATCAGTGGCGGTGACGAACTCATGTGCAATGATCTCTGTAATCTGCTCGACCCTCTGCTCTCGGAAGAAGTGGTCCGGTGATGGTGGTGGTGCAACAGGTGAAGCCACCGGTGGTGAACTCCTGGGGAAGTGGGAATCAAGTGGAGGCTGGGTGGTGGGAGAATGGGGTGGTGGTAGGGACTCGGGAGGGCCGCCAAGGTAGGGATCGGGGTACTCGTGGGGTGGAAAGTAGGGTGTCAGGTCCTCAATATTGAGCACAGGGTGGATACCCATGCTCGCAGGAATGTCTAGCTCGTAAGCATTCAACCCGATCCGCCTCAAAATAGTGTAGGGCCCAATTCGCCTGGCGCTCAGTTTCTTAGCAGGCCCCTGAGGGAGCCGCTCCGCACGAACTCGCACCATCACCTGTTCGCCAACCAGAAAATGTTTCTCCCGCCTATGTCTGTCTGCCAGTTCTTTATAATGTTCGTTGCTTAAATTGATTTTACGTCTGATAGACTCATGCAACTCATGCAAATGACGTGTGAAGGACTCAGCAGACTCACTAGGACGTGACTCAGTCGGGACTGGTATAAGATCAATAGGCTTCCTAGGGTCATAACCTGACACTACCTGAAACGGACTCAGACCGGTCGACCTATTGACAGAACTATTGTATGCAAACTCAGCTATAGGGAGCACTGAATCCCAGCTAGACGCATGCCCACCAACTAGACACCTCAGTAGGTTACCTAAACTTCTATTTACTACCTCAGCCTGACCGTCCGTCTGAGGGTGGTATGCGGAAGAGAACTTAAGTGTGGTCCCAGTCTTCCGCCATAACGTCTTTCAAAAGTAACTAACGAACCGCACATCCCGATCGGACACAATGGACTTTGGGAGACCGTGTAATCTAAAGACCTCGCTCATAAATAAGGCCGCGACGCGAGGGGCATCGGCGGTCTTACTACATGCAATAAATTGCGCCATCTTAGAGAACCGGTCGACCACCACAAAAATGGAATCATGCTTCCGCAGGGTGCGCGGAAGTCCCAACACGAAGTCCATACTAATGTCCTCCCAAGGACGATGGGGAACGGGTAAAGGAGTGTATAGACCCGTGTTCTGCTTTGTTCCCTTGGCCGTTTGGCACACCCGGCAGTGTCGAACGATACGGGCCACATCTCTCTTCAAACTCGGCCAATTGAAACGATCTTCTATTATAGAAATCGACTTATCTCGCCCAAAATGGCCGGCGGCACCCCCGGCGTGTAGTTCCCAAACTAAATAATCACGATATGAGGTATTGGGCACACACAAGCGGGAGCCCCGGAACAAATACCTGTCAATGATCCGAAACCCCTCAACAAATCTCCGGTAAAAGGTCGCAAGTCCATGAAAGCTACGGGCCTCATGAATGGTCGATGGTATGGGCCACTCGCGGATGGACTGGACCTTCTCAGGGTCAACTGACACGCCTGAGGAAGAGATAATAAATCCCAGAAAATGGACTGACTCGGCTAGGAAGGAGCACTTCTTCAAGTTGATAAATAATTTCTCCTTTCAGAGAATATCGAATAGGAGCCTCAAGTGCTCGAGGTGGTCTGGCTCGGTGTGGCTATAGATTAGAATGTCGTCAAAATAGACGACTAGGAATTTGCCCATATAGGGCCGTAGGACCTGGGTCATGACTCGCATAAACGTGCTCGGGGCGTTCGAGAGCCCAAATGGCATGACCAGCCACTCATACAGACCGTCCTTCGTCTTAAATGCCGTCTTCCACTCGTCTCCCTCTCGAACCCTAATCTGGGGGTACCCGCTTCGGACATCGATCTTCGAGAAGATCTCGGCTCCGGACATCGTGTCTAATAGGTCGTCTAGACGAGGGATCGGGAAACGATATTTTACCGTAATCTTGTTGATAGCTCTACTATCAATGCACATACGCCAGCTGTCGTCCTTCTTAGGGGTAAGAAGGGCGGGTACGGCACATGGACTCAGGCTCTCACGGATAAACTGCTTCCGAAGAAGCTCATCAACCTGCCTCTTGAGCTCAGCGTGCTCAACAGGGTTCATACGATAATGTGGCAGATTGGGGAGCGAGGCCCCCGGGATTAAATCTATGGCATGCTGGATGTCCCGCAAATGGGGTAACTCGTCAGGGAGCTCCTCTTGCATAATGTCTGCAAACGCATCTAGTAAAGGTCGCACGGCAGGAGGAGCCTCAGATGTGGGGCCATCAGATGCCATAGTGGCGGCCACCACATACATGATACCAGCATCAGTGCTGTCTCTCAGGAACTCATCACATCGAAGGATATGCACGGGTCTCGAGGCAATCGTGCTAGTGGACGGCTCGACCCGGCCCTTAGGCCTCTCTCTGGGCTGGGTGGGAGATAAAGTGATCTTCCGCCCCTTGTCATAGAAGACACACGTGTTCGATCGACCGAAGCACGTGACATCGCGATCAAATAGCCAAGGGCGGCCTAACAGAACATGGGCGATGTCCATAGGGATGACATCACACCAAACCTGGTCCTCGAAGGATGCGATGGTGATAGGAACGAGACAGCGCTGGGTAACCTGGATAGCTGTCTTATCAACCCAGATGACACGATAAGGATGCGGGTGAGGCTCCGCCTTCACCTGCATACGGTCTAGACCCTTCTGGGCCACGATGTTCACGCAACTCCCGCTATCAATAGCCAACTTGCAGGGTCCGCCTACACTCGGGAAATACGTGTAGAAAATGGTGGTGCGGCGCCAGTCCTCATCGGCACGGGGGGGTGTGTAGGAGGCGTCTGACCACTCCCACCTCTAATGAATGCTCAGCGTTGCTCTCCCATCCCTCCTCAACGGTGGTAGTGATCTCCTCGGTAACCTCTTACTCTCCCTCTACTCCTTGCTCCTCATCCTCGATCAACAGACTCCGCGTGGGGCAGTGGGCCGCCACGTATCCTCTGCCCGAGCATCTAAAACACTGGATACCCCCAGGCCTCTGACCCTCGGTAGCGACAGCTTTGCCCTTCAAGTCAGTAGTGACCCGTGAGGGTGGGGCGGCTGTAGCCGTCTGGGCTGGAGCGGGCTTCCTAAACGTCGATGACTCCGTCCGGGAGGGGAACTGCCTCGTACCAGGTGTACGAAGGTACTGCTCGTACTCAAGAGCGGGCTGGAATATCTGGTCCACAGTCTCCAGACGATGGGGAATCAGCTCTCTCCGGAGATCCGATCGGAGGCCAGCCTTGAATCGAGAGGCAGTGGCAATAGGCTCCTCCGAAATATCACTCCTAACGACTAGCTCGTCAAATCGAGCCATATACTCGGCTACAGAAAGTGTCCCCTGGCGTAAACTCTGCAGCTGGTCAAGTAGCTGATCACGGTAAGAGGCAGGAAGGTACTTATCCTTAAGCCTATCCTTCATATCATCCCATCTGGTGATGGGGTAATAACCATCACGCTCTAAGGCTCGTTCCACACTAATCCAATACACCTTGGCTTGCCCGACCAACTTCATCTTGCCAAACCGGACACATCGATCATCACTTATATCGTACCAATCAAAGTAGTGATCCATGTCTCGGAGCCAATCACTAAAGACCTTCGGGTCCAGGCGGCCATCAAAGGTCGGGGCATCAAGACGAATCCTACGGGTAATGTCAAAGGCGCGGTCGCCTCTCCGCGGGTCAGGATAATCGTCAGGATCGTCGTCGCGATCATAATCGTGCCGAGCGGGTGGGGGTCTGCGCTCGCGTCGACCCGGTGGATAATACTCGTCTCGACGCTGGTCATAGCGATCGTGTGGAGGTACACGGTTCCTAGGGCCAGGTTGACGTGGTATGCGGTAATCTTCCCGCGGGGGCGGGGGTCGGCCACGTGCTGGCTCTGGGTTCCGCCTCGCAGGCGGGGTGGGGACTCTCGCAGGGATCTCACGACGATAACGGTCTGCCGGCGGCGGGTCATCTCTGACTCGCTGGCCGCGACGGGGAGAGTCATCTGGGTCATCTGCGATCTCATCGTCATGTAAGGAAGGAGCATCCCTAGCGTGCTCTAGCCGATCTAGGCGGCGATTCACCGCAATGATATCGTGTCGCACGGTCTCAAATTAGGTGCCTAGGGCATCAAAGCGGTCTAAGATAAGACGCTCAAAATCCGTGGTGGCGGCGCTCGAATTCGAGCCGGACGCTCGCTCGTGGGTGACTTGCGGATCTACCATGCTTCTAAATGTCCTACCGCTACGGAGCATGCAAAATAGCCCAACCTAGCTTTGATACCAACTGATGTAGGGTAGGCTGTGGAGTGAACTCCTAAGACACTTGCTAGTGACGTGAGGGGGGGGGGACTCACCCTAACCAATGAGTATATGCAAGACAATATTAATCAGGCGAAGTAATCAAAATAAGCAACATAATAGCATAATAAACAAGGCATCTATTCAAAAGGGGAAAACAATTTTCCTTGAGCGTAAGATAAAAGCGTTCCTTCGCACAGAGGGCTAAATTTAAGCGCGCGGCGAATTAAGCGTCCTGCAAAGCAAGAGGTTCACAGGCAAATACAACGTGCTATAATTCCATCAATCAAGAGATCCACAACGTGCACAATATTTTATACCAACAACAATAAAATCCACACAAAGAACAAGTACAAAATCTGGAATATAAAACTAGGGTTGTAAAATCCAATAAAGCTGAAAACGTGGAGGGAAAATGAAGGTTTCCGGGTGGCACGAGGATGTATCGAGTAAGGGAGGGTGGTTCCACGGGAGGAAGGAGGTAGAAGGACAGATCTGGTGGGCTGGCTGGGCGCTGGACTGGATCCGGCTAGATCCAGTCCTGATCTGGACAGATCTGGTCGGATATGTCCAGATCCGGTGAGGGTGGGCTGGTATGGGAGGGGAGGCTGCTGTATGGGGGTATGGCGGCAGCAGCTTGGAGGGGGTGAGGGCTTGGAAGGAGGCGGTAGCAAGGGGGGGGGGGGAAGAGGATGCGGCGATGGGGGATTAGCGGGAGAAGATGGCTGCCGGCTGTAGTTGCCGGTAGGGGTGCGGCTGTCGGTGGGCGGTTGGTTGTGAGGGTTTGGCGGTGGAAAATCAGAGAGGGGAAATCAGATGTAGGGATTCAAGACAAGATAAACAAGGAACCTTACCCAAGGAATCGGCACCAAGGGCTCCACGGCGTCGGCACCGCGGAATGACCACCGGAAATGAGGAAGAAGCCTTCTCCTAATTTCAGCAATAGAGTTTCCTGCAGCCCTAGTATTCTATTTATAAGAAAGCAAAGATAGGGCAACCGGAATCGAGGACTATGATTGGCCCGCGGTTCCGTCCCCATAACTATATAAAATAATATCCGAAATACAAAGTGCTATATATGAAAATGAATCTAAACGACAAGCCGGGCGCATCCACAGTAACGGATCGCCGGTCCGATCAAATCCGTCGGCGCGAATATACGAAGGTGGGGTCGTGCCGAGGTGCGCCAGATGGTCCCCCATCACTATGAAGTCAGCATTAGCAGTTGTTGCCCCTAGTGTTGCAGGATAGAGGGAATAAACCTCACAATGCTACAAATTTGGGGAGGTGGGCCATCTGAGGCAAGCTTGCCCCAAGCCACCCAAGAAGGGAGGTTTGGGTGGTGGATGAGGACGTGGTCGTGGATGTGGTCGAGCTCGTAGTGTCCGTGGAGGCTATTGAGCCAATTCGAGCATTACTGACAGTGTAGGGAAAGTAGACACAATCTATATAGAGGAGGAGCAGACCCTACTTAACATGATGAAGAGCATCGAGTGCAAACAAATGGGCAAGGGGAGCAGAGATGGAGCTGCGGTGGGGGGGGGGGGGGCTATGTATGCCCACCCAACTGATGGATCTATTTCTTTTGCATCCATATATTCGTCCAGGACATCAGGTTGGATCATCGATTCGGGAGCATCACATCGCCTGATAAGAAATCCGGACGAGTTCTCATCGTAGACTCGCCTAGCCACTGCAGATAGCATCTAGATGACGGACAGTAGGTTCCAACAAGTGGTTGGTAAAGACACAGTTAATTGTTCGGGTTCAATAAAACTACCCAATGTTTTGCATGCTCCTTCTTTTCCAATTAATATCTTGTCCAATAGTTCCATGATCATACAACTGCGATGTGTTGTTTTTTGATATTCCCATGATGACTTTTTAGGAGAAAAGGACGAGACATATACTTGAGATTGGAACTTGACATGACATGCTATAGTATCTAGATCGGAAGAATTGAATATGGCTCCCGTATCTGTGGCAGAGAAGACAAAAGTTAGAGGATAAAAGATGAGTGCAGATGATATGCTAATACTCCATCACAAACGGTTGTGGCACCCTTATTTTAGCATTGTAGCTATATTATTTACTGTTATTTTTGAAAAAGCAAATAAAACAAAATTGATGTGTGATTCTTGTGATTCAGGCAAACTTACTCAGAGTTTGTATGTTAATACGTGCCGGAGAAACTCTTCTGTTTTTGATGTAGTTCATTCCGATATACGAGGACTTTGTGTTGTAAGTTTTTTGAATGTTTATAAGTATTTTGCTACCTTTATTGATTGTGCATCTCATATTACTTAGTTATATTTGATGTAAAATATGAGCGAGGTTGTTACATGCTTCCAAGATTTTCATAAACTTATTTAGACACAATACAATACAATGATTAAAGTACTAAGACCGGATAATGAGATATAATATACAAATAATGCAATGAAAAAATACTTATCAGCCCATGTGATATTGCACCAGACCATTTGTGCATACACATCGACAAAAAACGGAGTGGAGGTAAGGAAGAACAGACACCTTTTGGAGGTGACAAAGAGTATGATGTTCAACATGAAGGTTGCTCGAAGTTTACGAGGATATACAACATTGATAGCGACAAAACTGATCAATATGATGTCATCACAGGTTCTGGGGTGGAAGTATCTGTATCGGCAGTTGCAAGGACATGATGGGGGATCCTTCATTTGAAGGTATTTGGGTGTATGCTGCTTGAAGAACATGGCGGGTGTTGGTACGCTTGATGTGATGACATTGATTAAAAATAAATACATAAGTGACCATATGAGCTTATTTAGGATCCTTCAAAAGTCCATTAAAACAATCGTAGCCTAACCGTTTTGTTTTCAATCTGAGAGGAAGAGAGAAAGAAAAAGAGAGGGAGGAGAGATAGGGGGAGCTTCCATCTCAAATGAAGAGAGAGAGAGAGAGAGAGAGAGAGAGAGAGAGAGAGGGATGGAGGGTGGTGGAGGAATGAGTGGAGAGTACCATCCTTTCGTCGTAATATACTTTATGTTTTTTTTATTTTTTGGGTTTTTTATATATTTATATATATACGAGTGATAGGCACGGAGCTCTTCCCCCTACGACCAACCACGACAATAGCTCAATTGCAATAGTGCACAAGGCCCCCTGTCCCTTATGACATTATCCTGGCCACGACATTATCTCATCAACACGGCGCTCCCGCCCCGTGCAAACCCACAAGTGTTATACTCCGCCTATCACTCATTTTTGCGGCGCGCATGAGAGTTTGCAAGCGGTGAAGAAAACACAATTTTATTGTAGATAGAATACTTTGTTTTTATGAGAACAAGTTTTTTAAAATAAAAAGCATACAAATTTTATAAAATGGATTTTTTGGATAAAGAGTGGTAAAATAAAAAATTAAATGATAAAGGGGGCGGGGGGGGGCGGGGGGGGGGGGGGGGGGGTTAATAAGAGTGATAGGCACGAGGCTCCGCCCTACGACCAACCACGACAATAGCTTAACTGTGATAGTGCACAGGGCCCCCTGCCCCACATGACAATATCCTGACCACGACATTATTCCAGCAAGACGGCGCTCCCCCCCTTGCAAACCCGTAAGCGCTATACTCCGCCAATCACTCATTTTTGCAGTGTGCATGAGAGTTTGCGAGCGGCGGAAAAAATATATTTTTATTGTAGATAGAACACTTTATTTATATGAGAACACTTTTTTTAAATAAAAATATATATAAATTCTATAAAATGGTTTTTTTTTTGATAAAAAGGGGGTAAAATAAAGTAAATGTGTAATTAAAAATAAGTAAAATTAGAAAGTAAATGTTTAATTAAAGCTGGTTTTTCATTTCAATTTATTATAGATAGATAACAAATTTGAATTTGATTTTCAATAAATATAACGAGTTTGAATTTGATTTTCAATACATATAAGTATATAATCAGTTTGAATTTGATTTTCAATTAAGGTATCATATAACTAAACCGTCCACAAATATTAATTAAAAGGCGGGAGTATTAATGCACTTATTATTTTTCTTCACGACTCTATTAGTAGAATCCCTCCGGGAAATCCTGCTGCGTGACAAAATTCCTGCTGTGAGGAGCAAGAGCAGGATCAGCGGAGTGTGAATCGACCTTCAAATCCGTTATTTATACCGTTTCTCTCCGCCGATCTTTGCTCTCCTCTTGAAATGGGGTCGGCCGCCCTAGATTCCACTTCGGTACCCTCCTCCAATCCTCTCCGGCCGCCGCTGCCGGTACTGGCTTTCCGGGAGAAGATAGTGGAGAAGATCCAGGAGAATCGTGTAACCCTAATTGTAGGAGACACTGGATGTGGTATTCAGCTCTTGCTACTGTTTCGTCTGCTACAGTTCCACGCTAGGGCACCTACTTTTGTAGTCTTAGCTTGATGAAAACAGTTGCTGTAGTATTTTTTTTAAAAACCTAAACTTTGACAGAAGCAATGGGAATCACATCCTTATTTCCGTTGTTACCATGTGGCAGGGAAAAGCTCTCAAGTTCCCCTGTTTCTTCTCGAAGAAAATTTGCAGCCTATTTTGTGCACGCAGCCAAGAAGGTTTGCTGTAGTAACAATTGCAAGGATGGTTGCCGAAGCAAGACACTGTGATGTAGGAGATGAGGTTGGATATCATATTGGCCATTCAAATGTGTCAGACAAAACATCCTCAAGGTGCATCTACTAATTACTATATATGCTTTGATCACTCTGTCCTAGTTATACTTATTATACTTTTTTGTTTCTTATTTGAAAGAATCACAATTTTATTTATTGTATCACTGTCTGGAGGAGAGGTGCATTTCCCATATATATGAAAGTTGCTGAAAATATTGCCATTCATAAAGGGCTTAGCCCGCCCATGGAGCTTTTTCCATGCTATTTCTGTGGATGAGTAGACATGGACAACCTTACTCAACATTCAGGGGGTGTTTTTTTTGTGATTGGAACATGAAGTTGCATGCTACATTTATGTTAGGGGCAACTTAACCACTGCTCTGGTCATACTCTCTAAAAGGGGAAACATTACTGTAGATGAGAAAAGATGAAATTTGTGTGTGCCTACATCCTTATTTTAAACGATCGAATACTTATTTATACAAGTATGCAAACTTAGAGGCACACACCCAATTTGAGACTAAGTAAAAAAAGTACTTATAATTATAATTTGTACATCTCCATAAGCTTCAACATTAATGTGTTAGACCCAGAAGGAAACTAAAGATACAATGAATGATTGAACGTTGTAAAGATTTTGTAAGAATGTCAAAATTTTGGGAGGTGGAAAGAACATGTCGAAGATGTACAACCCGTATTCATCGAGGTGGTTCCCATCCCAGTGGAGAGCCCCCGTACCTCCAAAGAGTGGCCATTGATCCAAAGGGGTGAAGCCACCAGGAACAATCAAGGAGGTTCAATAACTCGCCTATTTAGCAGTCAGCTTATTGTTATTTTGGTTCGAATCCGGTTTGGACCGGATTATGAATTTATTGGAGTTTATTCCTGAGTTGTCAAAATTAGGATATGATTTATTAGGTTCCTTTTTGGATCCCTGTACCTTAATATATCCCGCCATCATTGACATTTGAATGTGTGTTGCATATTTGCCTTGGAGAAAGACCCGACCTCGAGCTGTTTTAGGAGAGCCGCTTGAAGGTGTTTGGGGAGTGCCGCCTGTGAGAGAAGACCACAACCCCCTGTCTCTCCTCGCTCTCTCTCTCTTTCTCTTGCTCGTGCACTCGGAGAGGCCGCAGACCTTGAGTGCCGTCGCCGGTCTTGGAGGAGATATCCACCGACATTGAGAGAGGGACTTGTTAGAGTTTGTCGCCGGCGTTGCAGTGGACGTTCTTTGGAGTGGAGAGGCGTGATGTCGACGACGTGCGTCGGTGTAGTTAGCCTCGACGGTGTTTCTCTCCGGTGGTGGCGTTATTCTCCGGTGGCTACGTTGTTCTCCGGTGGGGGTGCGGTTGAACGTCAGACTTCTACGTTGAAGGTTCCGGTGAACCTTGTGCGTCCGTAAGGCGAATTACAGTCCAGATCTCAGATTCTTGCCACGGATCGTGTGTGTCCGGTGCATCCACGACGTATTCATCGGACGGTCATTTATTCACTTGATTTATTTGTGTACTCATTTATATTTATATTGACGAATATATTTATATATTTGTGGTCGTGCCTTGGTGGATTTTTCCGAGTGCAGATTTGTGCTCATTTGTGTTTCTTGTTAACCTGCAATATTTTATAGTTGTGCTTGTGTGTGTACCGAATTTTACAATAAGTGGTATCAGAGCCAGGTTCCGAGTAGGTGGCTGATTGGACGTTCCGATTTTAGGTTTGGGTCAACGTAGGTGACGACATTGGTCCGCTCCCTATCCTCCTAAATCTGATCCGTGATTTAATCAGATCATCTAGAGGTACTGCATACAGCTATGACAGCGAAGAACACCGTGTTAGCCAGATATTCAGTGGAGAAATTTGACGGTAGCGAGAATTTTCGCCTGTGGCAGATTCAAGTCAAGGATATGCTGGTTGAACAGAGGTTGATCCAAGTGCTGCGGGGGCGTGATTCTTTGCCCGCTCCGGTGAAGGATTCTGAGTGGACGAAGATGGATGAGCGTGCCACTAGCGCTATCAGGATGTGCGTCGACGACAAGGTGTTGTTCAACATCGGTATTGAAGAGTCCGCTATCACATTGTGGAAGAAGCTGGAGGGACTCTACATGAGCAAGTCGTTGAGCACGAGGCTATTGCTGAAACAGAGATGGTACAGCCTGAAGATGTAGGAAGGTGCTAACCTGCAGGAACACTTCAACGTGTTCAATGGACTTCTAAGCCAATTGCATGTGGTTGGTGTGAAGGTGGATGAAGAAGACAAAACCTTATTGCTTCTTACCTCGCTCCCGGCGTCGTATAAGCACATGCAAACAACTCTGCTGTATGAGAAGGATACAGTAGACGTGGAGCAGATCACGTCTGCATTACTGTCAAGTTAGATGCTGTCAGATCCCGCTCCTGTAGGTGAGCATGCTTTGGCAGTAGGAGGACGACGAGTGAGGCAGTTCGAGAAGGGATCTGGAAGTGCACGGTCCAGATCTGCATCGAGGAAGGCAGTGACGTGCTACCATTGCAGACAGAGTGACCATATCAGAAGACATTGTCCGTAGCGTGCACAGATTTCTGGGGACGTCCAGGGTGCGGGCAAGACGGCGGTAGCGACGACAGATGATAGTGATGTGTCTCTCCTCATCACTGAGAGTCCATGTGACTCAGATAGCTGGATATTAGATTCTGGTGCTTCGCAACACGTTTGCTCAAATGCAGGGATGTTCAGTTCACTGGAGGTGGCGACTGAGTCAGTCTTTCTGGGTGACGGCTCAGCATGTGAGGTCACGAGGACAGGGACGGTGGACATCAGTATGCATGTTGGAGCAGTGCGTAGGCTTGAGCGGGTACACCTGGTACCCAAGCTGCGCAGGAATTTGATATCGCTGGGCAGACTAGACTCCAGAGGATGCAATTTTGCGGCGAGTGGTGGAGTTCTGACGGTGACGTGAGGACGCACCTTGCTCATGCGAGCTATGCAGTGCGGTAGTCTTGACCGGCTGATGGAGACCACGATGCGAGGTGGTGTGCCCATGATTTCTGCGGGCGACAGAGTTGATGGTCGAGGTGGTGCAGAGGATCGCCCTTTTGGTTGTCTGACTAGGCAAGTCAGATTCAGCGATCCAGTTGCATCGACATTCAAAGGTTGAGCCCGAGCAGGGATGAGTCGACTGGAGCAGGTCGGCTGACGCCTCAGACTTGAGGTGGTGCTTCGTGCAGATTGGTGCTTTGGGCAGACAGGTGCTTCGTGCAGACAGGTGCTTCGTGCAGACAGGTGCTTCGTGCAGATCGTGCTACGTGTAGTGTTGTCCAGTGCAGATGGTGCTTTGTGCAGGAAGTGCTTTGTGGAGGTGGTGGCTCCGGTTCCCGAACCAAAGTGGTGATTGTTATTTTGGTTCGAATCCGGTTTGGACCGAATTATGAATTTATTGGAGTTTATTCCCAAGTTGTCAAAATTAGGATATGATTTATTAGGTTCCTTTTTTGGATCCCTGTACCTAAATATATCCTGTCATCATTGACATTTGAATGTGTGCTGCATATTTTTGCCTGGGAGAAAGACTCGGCCTGGAGCTGTTTTAGGAGTGCCGCTTGAAGGTGTTTGGAGAGTGCCGCCTGTGAGATAAGACCACAACCCTCTCTCTCCTCTCTCTCTCTCTTTCTCTCGCTCGTGCACTCGGAGAGGCCACAAGCCTTGAGTGTCGTCGCTGGTCTTGGAGGAGATATCCGCCGGCGTTGAGAGAGGGAGTTGTCGCCAGACTTGTTAGAGTTTGTCGCCGGCATTGCATCAGACGTTCTTTGGAGTGGAGAGGCATGGTGTCGACAACGTACGTGAGTGCAGTTAGCCTCGACGGTGTTTCTCTCCGGTGGTGGCGTTATTCTCCGGTGACGGCGTTGTTCTCCGGTGGTGGTGCGGTTGAACGTCGGACTTCGACATTGAAGGTTCCGGTGAACCTTGTGCGTCCGCGAGGCGGATTGCAGTCCATATCTCAGATTCTTGCCACGGATCGTGCGTGCCCGGTGCGTCGACGTATTCATCGGACGGTCATTTCTTCACTTGATTTATTCTTGTACTCATTTATATTTATATTGACGAATATATTTATATTTGTGGTTGTGCCTCGGTGAGTTTTGCTGAGTGCATATTTGTGCTCATTTGTGTTTCTTGTTAACCTGCAATATTTTATAGCTGTGCTTGTGTGTGTACCGGATTTTACAGCACTCACCGTCGCCAAGGTAGAGCTCGACTCTTCAACAAGCTCATTGACCTACTCCTCGCAGAACCGACGAGGCAGACTCCTTTAGATCTCACTGTCGAACCCACCGTACTTGGGCTTACCCCGCCAACAAGCTCTTCTCTCATCCATCTTCGACTTGCCAGCAAACTCCTTCTGAGCTCACCGTCGAGCCCGCCGTACTTGAGCTTATCTCGCTAGCGAGCTCTTCTCTCAGCTGACCATGACTCGCCAACAAGCTAATCAACGAAGACTTGACATAAGTTGACCTCACACAAGGTAACCCCAATCAGCTTACCTCCTCTGGATGTCCCAAAAAAATAGGTCGCCAGGTACCCAATATCTCAAAAAACAAGGAGGCTATTCGCAGACCATTTACTCCCCTTTGGATTGCCTATAAATAGGACCCCATGACACACAAGAGATGCACATTGCCCACCCCCCAAGGTTCCCCCCCCGGACAAAGTGACAGCGCACGACGACCGACACACGTGTATTTCCGCATGAGCTGGTGATCCGTTGCCCGGACGGACGATCGGAATCCGTGGTTGCGTCCGGGTGGTCGGTGGGAGTCGATTTCATATATGAGTTTTTATATTTTGAGCATTATTTTGCCTCCAATTGGTCCAAATAATGTGAACCATCCGATCCAGGTTTTTTATTTGAGTACAGTTATTTTTGTACAGCGGTTACTGGATAGGGCTTCTTTATAGCATACTGGCGGTTCAAGTGGAAGGCATCGTGGGTTTCTTCAACAAAGAGAAGTCGCCGGTCACAGGAGAGATTCCTGCATCTCCCTACTCGGTGCGACGCCGGGCCATCTTTCCCTCCGCCTCCTCTCCTTTGGTGTGACGCCGGTAACCCCCTCCTCCACTCACTTCCTCCTCCGCTTGCGTGCAGCCACCGCCACCTACAACCACTTCTCGTTGTCTCCTCCAGAAGCCGCAACTCATTCCCCCTTATATTCCCTGGCACCTCCCACTCTCGCCACTGCCGCCGGCCCATCTCCTCAGCCCCAACTGTTCCGTCGACCCTCTCCAGTTCTCCTTCCGCCATTTTCCGGAATATCATCGTCAATTCCCTCTACAGCAAAACGCCGACCTCCCCTCATCCAGCCGCTCAGCTTTTCCACTCCATCTTCAAACAAAATCCTATTACTGTTCCCTCACGCCATGCTCATCTTCCTTGTCGTGGACCCACACCTAATTCAGTTTCCTGTTTCCTGTTGTTTTCTCTAAGCTTCATAATCAAACCATTAAATTAATTCCACAATGTTCTAATGTTCTGCTTATCCATTAGAAGTCCATTCCAGACAACTATTAGTCCTACTCCATACATCCGACCCCTCTCCCAACCCCTCCTGTCGTGCACCCACTTCAGATCAGCCATCCCACTGTCATCGTGCCCTTGGATGCTTGCCAACAACCGCCTCCGCCGCCGCCTACGTATGCAAATTGTGGTATAAAGTTTTGTTCTTTACAGTTGTTTATTTCGGCACTCATATTGTGGTGGATGTGTTTTATTTGCTAGTAGTATATTTGTTGTGCGAATTATATGGCGTATTCCGCGTGTGCTTAAAATCAATTGCGCCAAGTTCGTTTGCAAAATTCATAATTTGTTCTCCTTAGTTAAGTAATTGTGACTGCATGTGCTCAGCTCATTCATTTAAAATAATTAATTAATCGCTGCTATTTGCAACGGATCACTTGTGCTCTTTCACTCACGTCATTGCATTTAGGTCGGCATTTAGCGAGTCCACCTCGCGTCTATCTTACCATTGCATCACAAAGTCTGTGCCTCTCTTGTGCCGAGCTCAACTCTGGTTTAGGAGGGGAAGTTTCTATATACTTCTAGGTACATGGCAGAACCTCCTCACTGTAGCTTGTGAGGTCCTGTTTATAGGAAATCAGGGAAAAGCTCTCGCTCTTCACTTTCTTCTTGTTGAAGTTCGCCCGGATCGACCGCTAGACAAGTAGATTTTGGTCTCTCTTGGTTCGAACATTTAGAACTACAATTTTCTTAGTTCCAACACTTTCGTGCGGTGAGCGTGTGTTGTAATCGAAAAAGTTGGGAAAAAACAACACTTTCCCCTTCTTTGATCCGATTTGGCTGATGTCGTCATGTTATATGTTGCATAACAATGAGTTTATTTCTTCTCAGTATTATCCTTCTAAGCCTCGAAGCGTGAGTCGATCTAAGTTCAGGCCTTTGGGCTGGCCGTTGACCCCTCGAGAGATGTTACTCCTAAGCCTCGAAGCGCAAGTCGATCTAAGTCCAGGCCTTCAGACTGACTGTTGATCTCACGAGCGTTGTTGCTCCAAAGCCTCGAAGCGTGAGTCAATCTAAGTCCATGCGCTCGGGCTGGCCGTTGACCCCTCAAGCGTTGTTGCTCCAAAGCCTCGAAGTATGAGTCGATCTAAATCTATGCCTTTGGGCTGGCCATTGACCCCTAGAGAGATGTTACTTCTGAAAGAACCCGCCAACCCAACAGTTCATCTCAAAACCCAGGTGTTGAGATGAAGGGTGACGAGGTACATGAACACGGAGGGGAGAAAGCTGCAGGCGATGTGGGATTAATCCCTACCACAGGATCGCAGGGATATTCCGCCACAGGGGGCCCACCGGGGTGAACACCCAGACCTGGAACGCGTTGGGGAAGCCATAACACGGTTCCACATACACGTGTCCTGCTGGCAAATCAATCTCAACACACCCCCGCAGCAGGACAACCTCCTCTGATACCATGAAAGAACCCGCCAACCCAACAGTTCATCTCAAAACCCAGGTGTTGAGATGAAGGGTGGCGGGGTACATGAACACGGAGGGGAGAAAGCTGCAGGCGATGTGAGATTAATCCCAACCACAGGACCGCAGTGATATTCCGCCACAGGGGGCCCGCCGCGGTGAACATCCAGACCTAGAACGCGGTGGGGAAGCCATAACACGGTCCCACATACACGTGTCCTGCTGGCTAATCAATCTCAACAACTTCTAAGCCTAGAACCGTGAGTCGATCTAAGTCTAGGACTTCAGAATGGTCGTTGACCCGTCGAGAGATGCTATTCCTAAGCCTCAAAGCATGAGTCGATCTAAGTACAGGCCTTCACGCTTTGGCCCGACGAAGCTTGACGTGCTCTTCTTCGGCCGCGACCAACTTTCCGGTTGTCTCAGCCAATTCCTCCTTAGTCCTCAACAATTGCTTGATGGAATCAGTTTGTTTCCACGCGGCCTCCGCGCTTTTCTCGATGGCCTTATCAATGATAACTTGGGCATCTTTGGTGTCCATCAGCGTCTTGCAGCAGAGGATATGTCTCCTCGCCAGTGAATGAGTGAGCTCGACATTCCTTAAAACCGTGTTCAAGGATTGCCGTGCGAGGTACTGAGGTATCTGGGATGTGAGGAGGCTTGTAATAGTACTCGTCCCTCTGAATCGGCTGGAAGGGTACCATGCCGAAGGGATCTCACACGATTACAAATTTCTCGTGCCATCGATGGACTTTGCCTGCAACTCCTTGATCTTCACATAGGTGCCGCTAAAATAGGCGACCCCTTCAATATTCGCCTTCATGGAAAGCAATCTGCGGAAGACGACAAAGTCAAACACGACTCCTGCCTTGCGCAAAAGCAGATAAGGGCCATCATGGCCACGACCTGTTTGGGTTGATTTGGGTGGGGGCGAGCGACCATAAAGGGAAGCAAAGTTCCATTTTGAAGTGGCCAAGGGAATGACGAGCTTGCCCGCGTACGGGGTGTTGAGGTACTTGTCCGATCCAGCTCACCGGGCGGAGAACCCTCGAGAAGATAGCTCTGACAGATGACGACGAGCTCTTCAGCCGTCTTCTTGCTCTTGGGGAACGTAGTTGAAATGAAGTTGCGCGCACAATGGAGGCGATCATCCGTCTCTCGGGAGCGCTTCACTTGGCAGGCGAGACCATCGTGGAAGAAGGCGAATAACAACAACAACCCTCAACGTGGAAATCGATCGGCGAATTCGGTAGAAGGAAGTGCGTGATCATCGCATTCAAGGGTCCCCTATTTATAGTGGTTGGCTACCGATATAGTGTGGCCGAGCGCAAAGGGCAGGCGCTGCGAGGGATCCCGAACTCACAAATCAGGCGAGGTGATTAGAGCCAGGGGGGATCTGGATTTCAGAAGTTCCACCTCCGATTTATAGGGAGCGGAGGGCCGACCCTCCCAGCTAGGCATAATCAAGCTCTCCGAATACGGGTTGGACGATTCTTTTCGAGCTCTAAGCGAGCATGCAAAGAGCGGGAAATATGTACAACACGTATTCGTCGAGTTGGGTCCCGTCCCAGTGATGAACCTCCGTACCTCCAAAGAGTGACCATTGACCTAAGGGGGTGAAGCCACCATGAACAATCGAGGAGGTCCAAGAACTCGCCTATTTAGCAGTCAGCGTACCGACAAGCTTGCTAAGCTAGAGCTCGACTCTTTAACAAGCTCATTAACCTACTTCTCGCACAACCGGCGAGGCGAACTCCTTCAGAACTCACTGTCAAGCCCACTGTACTTGAGCTTACCCTGCCAACGAGCTCTTCTCTCAGCCGACTTCGGATCGCTAGCGAACTTCTTCCGAGCTCACCGTCAAGCCCTCCGTACTTGAGTTTATCTCGCCAGCGAGCTCTTCTCTCAGCCAGCCACGACTCGTTAGCGAGCTCATCAACAAGACTCGACATAAGGTGACCTTACCTAAGGTGACCCCAATCAGCTCGCCTCCTTCGGAGGATCCCAGAAAACAGGCCGCCAGGTGCCAGGTACCCAGTATCTCAAAAACGGGGTGGCTATTCGCAGACTATTTACCCACCCTTTTAATTGCCTATAAACAGGAACCCATGACACAAGAGACGCATGTTGACCACCCAGGTTCTTCTCAGACAAAATCCGTGCCTCTCTTGTGTCATGCTCAACTCTGGTTTAGGAGGGGAAGTTCCGATGTACTTCCAGGTATGTGGCGGAACCTCCTCGCTGCAGCTCGCGAGGTCCTGTTTACAAACAATCCAGGAAAAGCTCTCGCTCTTCACCTTCATCTGGTTGAAGTTCGTCCGGATTGACTTCTAGACAAGTAGTCTTTGGTCCCTCTTGGTCCGAACATTTGGAACTAAGATTTTCTTGATTCCAACAAAAGACATATTTCTCGAAGCTTAAATTTCTCCCTTATAAAATAGCAATAAATTTCGATATGCTTGATGTGGTCATTGAACGCAAGATTTGCCACAATATCAACTACAACTTGATTGTCACAAAGTAGTGTCGTAGGAGCAAGAACATAGAGCATAAAATTGGTTAAGAGACTTTTTTTGTCAAGAGATCTCAGAAACTATAAGTGAAATTGAATGCTATCCAATCTCCTCCATTGAGAGTATTCAACAATTTCTTCCTACTTTCCCATGTGATGAGATTGTCCCCAAAGAAGGTACAAAATTCACCCATTGATTGACAATTGTCCACCGACCCTATATAGTCCGCATAAGAATAACCATAAGTGCGATAGTAGATGATAACTAATAAGTCCATAAACATGAGAGTGCTTTAAGTATCTTGGAATGCTCTCATCTGCCTGTAGATGAGTGACCCAACGGGGTATGCATGTATTGGCATACCACAATGACCACAAATGAGATGATGGTTGAGTTACTATTAAGTGAATCAATTTTCCAACAAATCTTTGATATTACTCCGGATTAGGTTGAAGGGATATGGGGAAGAATCAACAAACAAGAGCTTTAAATTAGCTTCCATTAGCGTATCAATGGATATATATCCCAAATAGCCTGCATTTTGAAGAATGTCGATGTTGTACTTTCTTTAGAGAGGATGAGCGACTGCGAGAAGTCGCCTCGATCTGCCAAATATATCAAAGGACCAAAAACTTTGGTTGAAATTGTTTGGTAAAGTGAAGCTTGAGTTTGAAGATCCTCACAACATCATAACTGGTGATAATGATATCATTTACGTAAACCAAAAGATTCAAAGTGCCCTTCTGATTATGGTGGGTTAAAAAGAGAAGTTAGAAAAGATGCATTTGAAGTCAATAGTCTTGAATCACTTTGCTAAACTTCTCAAATCATCCCCAAGGAGACTGGTTGAGACGATATAAGAATTTTTAGAGATGAAAAACTAAACTCCCTCTAGTATGATATCTAAATTCCGGTTGTATATAACATGTTTTGAGTGATTGCCGAAGTTGATGCAGCATCCATCTGCTTTGAATTGCAAGGTAGATTAGTACACGAACAATGTTCAATTTCTCAACGGGAGAGAAGTGTTTTGATAATTGATTCTTTGTTATTGAGTAAAGCTACATTTTGCTAAATGCGCCTTGAGGAGATCAACACATCCATTGGCTTGTGCTTGATAGTGAAGATCCAACAATAACCAACCCGAGAATGAGCAGCTGGTTTGGGCACAAGATCCCATGTGCAATTGGCTTAGTGGGCATGAATCTCCTCATCCATCACTACACAACCTCAAATGTTAGTCTTTTGTTAATAAAAGAAGGATGGGTAACTTTAGAGAGTGAACAACCATATCTGTGTGGAGGAGAAGCCAAGCAACGAAAAGAATCAAAGTTCGACAAAGGGTAAGCCTTCTATGCACACTTATCTTTGCAAAGCGCAATGAAAAGATATTCAAATATAGTAGTAGCATCTGGAGGAGGACGATCTCGATGTAAAGCTCGATGATAGACATTATTTGATAAAAGTGGAATATTGAAATTTAAATTTTGTTGTAAGTAATTGGATTATTGTTTAAGCTAGGAATGAGACTATGGAAATGTTGGTGAAGATTGAGGGGCGGAGGAATCGTCCATGGGAGGTATAAGACGAGGAAAATTAGTGACGGCGTGGGAGAGGCCGCAAAGTAAAGTACGGTCTTTAAGAAATATGACATCCGCAAAAACCATTTTTTTAAGTATGGGGAGAATATCAAACATAATTCTTTTGAATATAAGAGCACATAATAAGGATACATTTAGCTGCACAGGGTGCTTGTTTTTGTAGAGGGGGCTTATTGGATGAACAAAGTATGTACAACCAAATACACGAAAAGTAAGAAAAAATGTGGGGTAGAAGGAGAAAAAGATGGGATTGAAGGACAAAAGGGATGAAAATAGGTAAAACAAAGCTAATAATAGAAGACTTGAGCAGATGAATGAGATACTGTGTGATCATGACAATGAGGCGCTAACAGGGAATGCTGACATTCATTTGAAACATGAGAGGCCACTCAGGGAAATATCAATTTTTACGTTCTACAACACCGTTTTCCCATGATGTATAATGCAAGATGTTTGTTAAATAAGCCCATGGTATTACACATTTTCTAAAATTAATGACTTAGATATTCATGAACATTCTCAGCAGAAATTATTTAATGTTGATGAAAATTTGATTATGAATTTCAGAGAAGAAATAACGGAATATACTTTGAAGTTCAAAGTATTCTTGCATAAAATATAAACATGTCAATCTTCAGTTATCATCAATAAATGATACATAACTCAGTGTTTTTTAAGAAACCTATACTTTCGAGTGAAGGAAAATGTACTATCACTACTCGACCAATTGGGAGAAAAAAATAGACCAAAGATGTTTCCCATAGATAACACAACTCACAATTGAAATCAGAAAAAGATACTTCAATGAAGTGTTGGATAGAGGCTCAAAAGAGGAGGGTGTCGAATTCACCTATGCCAGTCAACAATAGAGATGAAGACAAGAACGAGAGTAGGAATGTCTACAAGATAGAACTCATTCTCCATTTGTTCTCTATTAATGATGATCTACGTCTGAAGATATTATATAACAAAGAAGAAAGGAAAGTTATGAAGCAATTATTTACTTGAGCATGGCTGCTACCAAACAACAAATTAAGTTGATAACCAGACACATGGATGATAAACAAAAAATGGATAATAGAGTGCGAGACACGATTCCATAGCCCGTGCATTTTAAGGGAGCTAGTGGTGTAATATTGGTTGTAGTCCCAAAATCTACAATACACGAATTAATTTGAGATAACAAGATATATTTTTGGTTGCAACAAACAGAATGTCAGCCTGAGAAGGCTGAGGAAGTGAACTACATAGATTACATGGATCTCTTCGAATTCCAGATATGGAATTTCTATTTCTAGAGCAATGCTCGAGGAATCATCCAATGATACCATATTGGGAGACTGAATATTTTAAGAGGAGTCCTGAAGAGAAACAATGGTCTAGAAAATGGGACCAGAAAAGAGTCCCGAGGTTTCCATCGAGTAATTGCTCTATTGCTCCAGTTGAGCACTTATGTCGTCGATAATGACATCTCCTGGAAACATTACCGAGCATCTTACATGCTTAAGCTTTTCATTTCCATTGATCCTAGCATCACCCTTAGCCCCCCACCCTGTCAATCCTATTCCGGGCTCTCAGCTTGATTTGGGTTTGATTTAGGGGCCTCCTGTTTTGATCCGAATTCCGAAAAGAAACCCAATAGAACCTATGGGAATTCAAATGTAGGTTCCTTAGTTGTCAAGGCGCGCGCCTAGGCTCGCCGGAGGCGCCGGGCGCAGCCCGCCGCGCCTCAGCATGGCTGAGGCGGGCGATGTGCCCCAGACGCGCCCAGGCGCGGGTCTTACAGGCTCCCAGGCGCGCCTGGGCCTTTCAAGGCGTTTTTTTTTAAAAAAATTGCGATGGGCAAAAACATGATCTTAGACACATCCAATGCACCCGTAGGCGCACTTGGGCGCCCAATTCGCTGAAATTGAGCGAATTGGGCGTCCAATTCGCTCAATTTCATTTTCCCCCCATTTTTGCACTTCACGTGCCTCAGGCGCGCGCCTGCGCCTAGGCTCCAGGCCCCCTTTGCGCCTCGGTGCGCCTTGCACCTTTGATACCTTAGGTAGGTGCCAAGCTTAGCGGAATTTCGAGAGGAGGTTATGAATTGTATCTTTGATTGAGGTGCCTATTAGTGGAACCTCAAAAGGATATTTTAGCGGCGGGGTTTGGGGATGCCATAACAACAAACTGAGGTGGAATTATACTTCGACATCTCCACGGATCGAGCTGAGTGTTGGCACTATGATCGACGGGGGATGGTGGCGCTAGGATTGATAGGAGCAAAAAGCTCGATCATGTAACATGTTCGATGAAGTTCTCGAGAGATGTCGTTGTCGGCAACACAAGCGCTCAACTAGAGCAGTTTCTCGACGGTAGCAGGAACACAATGAATTAAATGCTTAATGAGAATGAGTGCTCGATTGAAGCATATTCTTGACGGGAGTAGGATATTAACTGCAGCAAATACTTGACAGAGAAGAAGAGTGGCTCAACAGGAGCCGATGCTTGACTGGAACAGATACTCAAGTAGAGAAGTGGAGTATCAAGAGTTAGGTCGGCGAACTGTATGATTAGTACCATGTAAACAAAAGAAGGATGAAAAAATTGTCTCACTCATTATTCCAAAGAGGCCTTATACACGAACTGTACACACTTAGAATCAAACATCCAATGTGGGACTAAACATGAAATACAAGGAAAGTACTCAAAACTATATTTTACACTCACATTCCAACTTTTATGAAATATTTTACCCATCTTATAGTTCAAACTGCAAAGAGAAGAAAAGCGTGCTTTGCTGTTTTTATAGATATTTTTGAAGTGTCATGCATTGTCTGTAACTCTGTATTAATTTATTTGACCTTTGTACCGCTTGAAAATGCTGTTTACTGTGCATCCTAAAAATCCAAGTAACTTTAATTAAATATTAATTTTGCAATCTTCTTAGCTGTTGTATTTTTATCGTTTATGCTACACATGCATGCATTTTTTTTTCTAGTTTTCAATATCTATGCAGCTTCTTATGGAAGCTATACCTGTTGACAGGTCAAAAATTGTTTTCAAAACTGCTGGTGTTGTGTTGGAGCAAATGCGCGATAAGGGATTGGCTGCCTTGAAATATAAAGTTATTATACTCGATGAAGTTCATGAGCGATCTGTGGAATCTGATCTTGTTCTTGCTTGTGTCAAGCAGTTTATGTTGAAAAGCAAAGATTTGAGGTACGCTCCTTATTATCATGACAGTCTTGCCATTGTCTGCAGTGTTAGTTGATTTGGTTGATTTTCAACCTTTTCTTCTCGGCTCCTTTCATGTTTTTTGCGCATTATTTGCTTTGCTGGATTACACTAGATGCTGCATTTTTTGTTGAAATTTATTTGTTAATAATAAAATAACCTTTTTGATGGAAATCACCATGCGCAAGAGATCAATGACCCTAATTGCCCACCCGTGTTTATTTTCGTAGATGTCGTTAATTTATTTTGTCTCAACGATCTGTGCCTACAAATGCGTCTGGATGGTTGTCATAGTTCTCTTTTTTATTTATACACATGTATGCTAGAGGTGGAACTATAAGGCTATCAAGGTTTGGTTTAACTTTTTTGGAATCACCTGTCTTGTCACGGTGCGACTCTGTGAGCTCCCCAGGTGACGATTCATAGGATACTCCACTATCTCTTTGCCGCCCACCCCCCATACCCGATACTTCTCCTTTACTCACAACCATTTAACCGCTACCCCTCCTATCCAATCCCCTCAGCCACAACCAAGTCAGGCCCTTACTCCCGATCCCCCTCCCTCATCCGCAGCCACAACCATCCCCTCCTACCTGTTCCCGCTTCCCTCACTCGCATACTAGCCTACCCGCTGCCTCTTCATTCCCATCTCGAGCCAATCCCTTGCACGCTGCCATCCCTACAGTCGCCACTGCCCTCAATATCCCCTACCCGACTCTTCCACATTTGCAACCTACCCCACAACCCCCACCTCCTCTTCCCACAACCCCATCCATATTTTCTAGGGGCTGTCTAGACAAGGACAATCCTTCTACCCGCCCCAAATCTCCCCTACCATCATCTTCCCCATGTGCCACGTCATCACTACAAACCCACGGCTGTTATTTTAAGTTCTAGTCTTCCTTTTGTTTTATTCCTAGACTATATTTTTATGGATGTAATGGTATACATGTTTGCTCCTTGACTTGCAGGGTTTACTTGCATCGCCTTTGAAATTATTTGCGCTCTCATTGCAGGCAAACCAAAATCTAATTTCTGAAATCATAGTTCTTTTAATTCCTGTGCTCCCGCGTACGTCCATAATCGCCTGTTATTTAATTAACACTCCATATCACATATTTTCATGATTTAGACTTGGTTGGAGTTTTCCCCAACACTGCACCTAGGGTTGCATTTGTTTAGATTCCTCCTTCGCAATCTATCTTGTGTCACTTTTTCTCTGAACTATTTATCAATTATCATACTTTCTTTCGCATTTAATTTCCTTCAGTAAATAATGCTACTTCATTTTCCAAAGGCATAAGACAGCATTTATTTGCTAAAGACAAAAGACAATCATCCTGGCAGAATAGAGTGATTTTCTTTTTTTACAGGGTTGTGTTGATGTCTGCTACAGCTGACATAACAAGATACAGGGATTACTTCAAAGATCTTGGTAGGGGTGAAAGGGTTGAAGTGATTGCAATTCCATCTGCACCTCAGGGTGGCATCTTCCAGAGAAAAGTTCTATACCTTGAGCAGGTTACTCTAATTGTTTACTTATATTCTGTTTTTTTTTTCATCTTTGCTAGAAGTTTGATTATCAGAATACTTTCCAACTTAATGCTTCTCCTCTTTATGTTTCTTCATAGTTTATTATTATTACATTGATAGGACTCCGGATTGAGACCTTGGTCGTGGTTACGGGAAATGAAAATCAAAAAGGAGATTGGAGTTCTCCTTTTTATATCCGCGGGAACTTGTGGTCGATGCTCAGAAGGGAAGGGATTCGTCTGAAGGAAGGTGAATGGGAGGCGAGCTAGGGGCTTTGACGCTGTGTGGCTTACGGTTCCTTAGGGAATGGACTTGGGTAGAAAGGGGGAGAGAGAGAGAATCAAGATAAATTAGAGGGAGAGAGAATCGAGAGAAGCTAGAGGGAGAGAGAATCAAGAGAAATTCGAGGGAGAGAGAATCCAGAGAAATTAGAGGGAGAGAGTGATACAATGCGTGCTGCCACACACCGATATTAGTCTATGTTGCCCATGAGCATTATTGCACTTTGTATTTCCCCACTCGCCTATATATGAGAGTGGTAGTGTCTTTAGTTGAACATCCTTTTTGAGTGTTAGGTTTTGGCTCTCTTTGAGAGTGGAATGTCAAGGATTCTTGGCGAGAGCTTGTTTCTCAATTGTATCCTTATGTTTGTTTAATGCAATTTAAATTTCAACTTATTGATCTTGATACAACTCGAGCGTATCAACTAGTCCGACCTTCCCTCGTTTAGGGTTCCACCAAACCCTAATTTTGTCACCTCGTCTCGTTCCGATTTCGCAAGTGCGGCTTTCCGCCCCGCTACTCTGTTTTTTTCCTTCCGATTCCGCGAGATTTCATTGCCGAGAGTCTGCCTCCACGATCCGACTGAGCACCATCGCCACTTCCGCGCCACTAACAACGCCGACCGCCTCGTTGCTCTCGCCCGACTCCTCCCGCAACTGCACCGACGTTTTTTGCCGCGCCTTCACCGTGTTCTGCTTTTTCCAGCGGCGATTTCGCTAAGTACAGAGCAACCCACCTCCAACAACGCCTTCTACAGCCCTTCCCCTCGCATTCCGGAGGCCCTCCTACTACTTTTGCGGCCTTCCAACGTTTTCTTATCTTCCTAGGCACCTTTTTCCTAGAGCTGTCACGGTTCCGGTTCGGTTCCGGTTCTACTAAAACCATAAACCGAACCACTAAGGTAACGATTCTTCAAATTAGAACCAAAAGCTTATTTGATTTGACCGGTTTCGGTTCTGGTTCCGGTTCCAGCTTAATTTTTGGAACCGTCGTGTCAACGGTTCCGGTTACGGTTCAACAATAACCAAAACCAAACCGACCACTATAGGTTCGGTCCGGTTCTATGCGGTTCGGTCCGGTTTCAATCGGTTCCAACCAAAATCAAGATCAAACTTGGCGGAATGAAAAAAAAGCGGACTGCAAATAGTAAAACTCAAAACAACATCAAAATAAAAATAATTATGTTGCGCACTTCTCGACGGTTTTTTTCACGATCGGTGGGATAGTATCAATTGTCTTCCTACGCGTGTAGACTTGCCACAAATTCTAGTTGGCTTGTGCACGTCTCGTCGGCATGCTCAACTGTAACAACCGCCTACAATTAGTTGTCTTTCATGATTACTAATAAATATTAGTTGTATATCTTCTATATTTTTTAAATAAAATATTTCAAAAAAATATGTAAGTAAAATTGAAAATATATTATATAAACTGTATAAAATAAAAAATGCACTGCATAAATTGACTCCAAACCGCAACAATGTCAAATCATACCATACGCTCCCAAATCGACGCCTTTAGTGTGACAAACTGCACCAGCTTCACTCGATAGTAAGATATAGATTCGCCTACTTCGTCCGGTTCGGATCGGGTCTCTTGAAACCGCTAGACTTGTACGCATCCGGTCCGGATAATCCAACCGTCTGTTGCACGCCATCAAACCAGAATCGAACGGTTCTCTTTGCACCTTTGCACGGTTTTAACATTACTGCCGTATCGGGCCTCCTACAACTATTACAGCCTTGGCGCTCCTCGCCGCTACAACCTAGCCGTTGTTTCATGCCCACGACTCAGACAATGACCCTCCACACTGACATGAACACCTCCACCACTGCCATCTCAGACTCCAGCGCATAGATCACATCAAAGCCCAAATAGCGGATCTAACTCTCCTCAAGGGCACGATCGTGATAATTAATCGCCCTCCGACCGCTCCTCCATTGCACCAATTCAAACTGTCCCCGACCACATGGGTTTTGCACCCTACGTCATAACATTATGATTATTTAAATGAATGTGATTGCGACTTGCCTTCGTTTGGCGCGCTCCCACGCCTTTTGCCTAAGCTCCAAGACCTCTTTGCACCTTGCACCTTTAATAACTAAGAGGGCAAGGATGGTTAACAGATGCTACTTGCATTCCTCCCAGGTCTTGCTATACACCAAAAAATCGTGAAAGAAAATGAGAACGTAACAACGAAACAGCTCGTGGAATACTTCGTTCATTATGACCTGGAAGGTAGACAGAGCATTGATAACCCCTAAGAGCATTACCAAAAACTCAATATGCCTGTGGTGAGTGCGAAATGCCGTCTTCTCAACGTCAGATGGGACCATGCACACTTGATGGTAACCCGAACTGATGTCGAGCTTAGAGAAGAATCTGGTTTCATGGAGCTCATCCAAAAGCTCCACCACGCGAATCAGAAATTTGTCCTTCACAATCTTTGCGTTCAACACCAAGTAGCGTCATTCTTCTGAACTGATATAACAGAGGAGAAAAAAGATGAGATGTTATGCTGGATGATGCCCTGCTATAGCATGACGCTGCACTGGCGCTCGATCTCATCCTTCTATCGGAATGGATAGCGATAGGGCTGCACCATAACTGGGGTGATTTTTGGTAGGATACAAATGTGGTGATTGCGCCGCCGCCGTGGAGGAAGTCCCCAAGGAACCAAGATGTCCCCTAACTCTTGTAGTAGGCAATCAATGTTGTCTTGCGAATTTTGGTCGGAAGATAAGCATAATACTTGATTTGACTTATCTGTCAAACAACCCTTCCAGACCGCCCTCTCATCTCCCTGATGCCAAACGTTGTGGCGATCAAAATCCCACGTCTGGGGACCAAGGGTGCGCTGCCAACGAACACCCAAGACTACCTCGAAACCCTGAAGAGCAATCACTAAGAGGTCCACCTTTGAACGATACCCTTCCACCACGAGCGACACCACCCAAAAGATATCAAGGCACTCCATAGTACTTCCATTGGCCATAACCACACTCAGGCGGGGGCGAATCGTCACTGTTAAGTTGATCCGGTTGGCGGTCTCCACGCTAATGAAGCTGTGTGTTCTCCTGGTGTCTTGGACGGCGACCAAAAGATGATCAACAACGAGAACCAGAAGTTGAAGAGTCTCCCTGAGTTGGACCGGTTAATGACAAGAATAGAAATCTCGGGATCTCAAAGGTCTTCCTCTTTCTCTCCGGATGGATCATCCACCTCCAAAAAGAATAAATGCTTTCGCTTGTTGCCATGCGTGTAAGTCTCATTGCAGTTGTAACAAAGGTCCGTGACGGTCCGCCATATTTTGGGACGAGAGATGAAGAATGAGTTGGTGGGGGCACTCTCCTTCCCCTTAGGAGGTGGGATAACCGTAGGTTGTGAAGGAGGGCCAAAGCCACGGGAGGGGCCCTCCCCGCCCCGTCAGGAGCTGTAAGATTGATTCGTCAACAAACATTTATCGTACAGGGGGCGATACTCATTACAGTGGTAAGGTCGGCAGGTGTCTGAAACTCCCCAACAAAGCGAAGACCCCCATGGAAGCCTACTGTAAATATGGGCACTGATGGGCCAGGGGTACAGAAGGAGTACGAGCAAGGAGAGCCTGAAACCGCTTCAAGTAATCATAGCGAGCATGTCTGTTTGAAGGATACGGGGCCGCCAATGTGATTGCCACACATGGGGGGGGGGGGGCGAAGCGAAGCAAGCAACTACTCTTGAACTCTTCCTAGGTCAGAAGGGCTTTCTCCACATTACAACTGCAAATACTAGAGCTGAGTGGAGCCCATCAAATGAAATGGGGCGATATTGAACCAGTCTTCCCACGGTGTGCGTGTTATTCATAAAAATATTGCTCACAACGGTTAGCCAGGTCGAGGGATCTTCGTGACCGTCAAAAACCAAAAAGTTTATTTTGACGTACTGAGGAACGCCACTACCTTCGTTGTGAAGCGGAGGGTAGGTTGACTTGTGGGTGTCGGTACCTCGGCATGAGAGGAATTTGAGGGAACTCGCAGTGGTTGTGGAGAGGAATGATTGCGGTTGATGCGGGCCATGAGGGCCTCGATGGCAATGTAATGCTTCTTCATCAATTTGTCAAACATCTCCATCACCTCTGCGGCGAAGACGTGGTGATCCTCCATGGAAGTAGATGGGGGCATTCATGACACACAATGTGTAGTATGGAGGAGGCCAACAAAGGAGGTGTGAGTCCTTGGAAATGGCGCCCAGAAGAAGACCTAGCGTCGCTGGGTGCTGAGGTGGAAAATCGGCCGACGGGAGGAATGACGCGGACTGTGCGTCGTAGATCGTTTCTGTGCAGACGCGCACGAACGCGAAAACGACGGGCAAAGTTGTTGCGGAGCGCAGTGGAGGATGCAATGGCGGCGCGTGGCTCTTATGCTAAGTTGATAGGAGCCCCGGATTGAGACCTCGTTCGTGGCCGTGGGAGATGAAAATCGAGAAGGAGATTGAAGTTCCCCTTGTTAGATCCGCGGGAACCTACGATTGATTCTCATAAGGGAAGGGATCCGATGGAAGGCAAGCTGGGGGCTTCAGTGCTGAGCGGCTTGCGGTTCCTTAGGGCACGAACGTGCTTAGAGAGAGAGTCGAGAGAAATTAGAGAGATTTTCGATAATTTTTTTGCTCATTCATTTTTCCCAATCCCTTCCTAAGTAGGAAGGGTCAGATTTTACAAGTCAAGCTAGGTACTCAAATAAAAATGCACGACATGAAATAAACCGCGACATGAAATAAAAATAACAACGAATATTCAAATAAAACGGGTGTGATGATGGCCCCCCTAGTCCGGGCGTGTCGTCCTGCAACGCTGATGGTAAGTGACAACCTATGAAGCACCAATACTTCCTTGAGTGCCACATACAAGATACGTATCCGGTACTGGTACATTCCTAATATTCGGCTGATACATTTGCTACTCTAGTCTGTAGATACACTTGGAATTGACAGATCATTCTGCATATTTTAATAAGAGTACGTTTGTTTTTAAAAAGCAAGCAAAAAACTTATGCATGTCTTTTAAAAAAGAAAAAATTATGACCCATAAATACAATAGTGGTGTTTGCTTATTATAGTAACAAAATGTGCCTCAGATTTAAGTATCTTTTTTTGTTAAAACAATAAAACATTTGATTTAATTTTTGTTATTTTGTTTTTTTACTATATATTTAAGGATTAGATGTTGTAAATTGGTAGCATTCTTATTGGTTCAACGTGAATGTTTCTATGTCTGACATTCTCTTTAAAAAAAATTGTGTATATATATATTGCATGTGTATTTGTATAAGTCAATTTTAATAACACCGTACTCCAAAAGTACATGTATCTTTTTTGTTATTATTTTCCCATACCACTGCACCCGATACGTATCGTACCCGACACTCGTATTCATACGAGTGTTTAATAGGTGGCACCCTAGTGCGGGTCCGTAACATTTCTCTTCTAATTTACTTTTCCCAGTTCAAATTCTCTTCAATTTCATGCTTGCTCGATTTTTTTCGTGTACTTATTCCCTTTACTGAAGGAGAGCCTTGTTGCACCGGTTGAGGTGTTGCCGTGTGAACTTGATGTCACGGGTTTGAGTCTTGAAAGCAGCCTCTTACAAAAATGCAGGGTATGGTTTGCCTACATTTCACCCTTGTGGTGGGACCCTTCCCCGGAGCCTTCCTGCGTGGGGATGCTTTGTGCACAGGGCTGTCCTTTTTTATTCCCTTTACTCTTTCTACCTGACCCAAGCTTTTCTCCTATCTTTTATTTTGCAGTTTTAGATCAATACTATGTTAGTGCATGCAAAATTTTGTCGCTTTTATGAGTTTATCTGTGTAATGTTTTTCTTATCAACCGTTTGTTTCTTTTTTGCAATTGATCTTTGGTTTAAGTCCTCTATTTATGGTGATTTGCTGTGGGTCAGTGGGTGTAAAACTTAAAGGCAAGTTTTACCGTACTACAATTAGACCAACGATGCTCTATGGTTCTGAGTGTTGGGCAGCAAATTATGTACCTAAGCGACAAATGAGAGTTGTGGAGATGAGAATGCTTAGGTGGATGTGTGGATACACGAGACTGAATACAATTAGGAATGAATGTATCAGACATAAGACTGGAGTGATACCAATTGCATAGAAGATGCGAGAAGCTCGACTAGAATGGTTAGACACGTGCAAAGGAGATCATTTTAGGCACTTGTTAGGCGTTGTGAGAGTTTAGTCACTAGGCATGTTAAATGGGGGAGGGGTGGACCAATAATGACTTGGAATGAAACTATAAGGAAGACATGATGTACTTAAGCATTAGTGAGATTATGACTAGAGATAGGGCACAATGTCCATGAAGGATCCATATAGACGACCCACTATAGTGGGATAAAAGCTTGAGTGTTGTTGTTGTTGTGGGTTTCAAAAGCTTGATTATGAGACTTGTGTAAGTCTTCATATAAAACCTTTTGTTTTTTCTATTTTTCTTCTAATTCTATTTTATTAATATGCATATCTAAATGCCTAAATAATTATATTATGATAAAATGAGAATTCATGAGATAGTGATTCGAGGAAACTAATTTTTGCCAACCAGGTTGCAGAGCTTCTGGAACTAAGTCCAGAAGCTTTGTCAGTTCGATACTGTTCAGGACCCAGCCCCGGATATGCTCATGCTGACCTGAATCCGGAAGTTCATGCTCTTATTCAGAAGTTAATTTTGTACATTGATCAAACTGAACCTGATATTGAGAAGAGCCTATTAATTTTCCTCCCAACTTATCAGGCTTTAGAGCAGCAATGGGTTCTTTTGAGACCTTTTTGGTCAATTTTTAGAGTTCATATCCTTCATCGTAGTATTGATACTGATCAAGCACTCCTGGCCATGCAAACTTGCAAATCACACCGGAAGGTATGCTTCCATGTTACCATTTACTGAATTTATGTACTTGGTTTAATATGGAAAATGTCCTTTGTATGCATGTTAATTTTTTTTCTTTAATTTTATAGTAGTAACTCAATTTGGTTTTGTACTTTGGGCAATTAATTAAATATACATTTTTGGCCTTTTGTTCATCTTCTTGCCTTCTTCGAAATGAATGTCTTGTTTATCATTAGGAAACAAAATTTTTTTAAAGTTAATATATGATAATCTTATTGCATAGACAAATCCTATGGTGCAATCAATGTCGATATTTTTCTGGAGACATCTTAAAGATGATTTTTCTAATGGTACATTATTTTCTTAAAGTTATTTTATTTTTTGTGAGATATTTCCTTGAACTTCATAAAAGTAAAACTCGATATAATATTTATTTACTTGCATGACATATACGACGTTCGTCAAAGGTATTTTTTGCATGGATGTTTTTGACTTATTTTTAATTTTAGGACTGGTAAATTGTATGGGAAAATGTTACGGTCCTCCATTGATTATCTTATATTATTATTAGTTTATTATTATTATTATGAGTCGAGTCGTTGTATCGAGTCAGGTAGCATTTATGTATTTTAAATAATTGTTTTATGTTGGTGTTATTTACTATTATGCCATCGACGCCTATTTAGAGGGCCTTTGGAGGTCATGTAACTCTTATGCAAAATATTAATGAAGCTTCTCTTTCTCTCTCAAGATTCTCTCTGTCTCTCTAGTTCTTTTCATCTCCTCCCTCATTTTAGGGTTTAACCCCATTGTATCTCCGTCTCCCTCACTCCACAATACTCGGCACGTAACATCTTTCTATCAGAGGCCGTCTTTCCTCCCCGCTCCGGCCACTGAGGTCTCACCACACGTGACGCCCACAACCGAAACTTCATCTCGCTGCCTTCGTCCAACAAGCAGCGATAGATCTAAAAAAAAGAAGGCCGCACTGTCTTTGCTCGCAGCCACGCCCGTCGACGCAGCAACGCCACTTATTCCAAACCCTAGCCCGCAACAACCAACCCCCACGCTGATCGCCGCCCAGAACCCGTCGTCCACGCGCAGGCCTCCGCTCCGCCAGAACTGTTTCCTGCGATTTCTCACCATCGGGCTGCAATCGACAAAGCTCCGTTCCAGGGACGATCTGCCTGGACCGCAAATAAAGCTCCGCCAGTTCGGTTTCAACGCACCTGCTTCGTCGTCGGTGTCTCGACTTCCGTCGATCCCGCCGAGCCGCACAACGACTTCTGTCGACAACCTCCGAGCCGCAACTTTGTCGTTTCTCTTTTTTCCTCGAGCCCCCGCACAACCTGCTCATCTTCATCCCTCGAGCCCCCCGCAAACATTTTTTTTTATTTTATTCCTTTATTACCTACTGCATGAGCCGCCTCCCTCCCATCCTTTCAAAAAAAAAATCAAGCATTTTAATTTTAAAGGGGTGCAGCCATCGAGCCACGTCTTTCTCGAGTCCCTCACGGGTATCCAAGTTTCGGGATATCGGAAAAAATTGATTTTATGGATGCACCATTAAGCGTTGCCGAGGCGGCCTCCGCTCGTGCGTCTCTTGTGAAACTTGAGGCGATCCTCGCCTCCAATACCGTACGTTTTCTGGAGGATCTTGCTCGACTTTTCGGCTAGCCTCTTTCCCCGAATTCGCCGCCATCCTCACTTCGGGGCTCCGCCGTCAACCTTTCGACGCAAACTTCACCTCCACCCCCACCAACTTCTCTCGAGCAGTCGCCACCACCCCCTACTTTTGTGGCCATCATTCCGCAGCTGCTGGCCCCGGCCACCGCACCGTATCTTCGGTCGGTTATTACCCCGTCAGCCCCGACTCCAATTCCACTGGCCGCACTTCCACCTCCACTCTGGACCTCAGCTTTGCCGTCTTCGGACACATCGTTGGCTCTTCTGTCGGCTCTTGCTCCGCCGGCCCCTGCCATGACAATCCCACTGGTTGCCTCGCTGCCTCGACCACCGACACTTGCTCCACCGACCCCGACGGATCCATTCCTGCCGCCGCATGTGGGCCCTCCGACTTCCGCGTGGCTGCTGCTATCAGCCCCTCCAGCAGGCCAGACAATGACATTCCATTTGCCGCCCGTTTTATTGATGGCATCGCTACTCCTCGCCGACGCCACTGCCACCACTACACGTTGTTGCGCCTTGTTCTGGAGGGAGATCAAGATACCAGATGATCCGGCCACCCGCATGGTGCACGAGCTTGAGGGCAAGCTCGTTTTGAAGGACGGATGGAGTGTTACGGGTCCTCCATTGGTTATCTTATATTATTATTAGTTTATTATTATTATTATTATGAGTCGAGTCGTTGTATCGAGTCAGGTAGCATTTAGGCATTTTAAATAATTGTTTTATGTTGGTGTTATTTACTATTATGCCATTGTCACCTATATAGATGGCCTTTGGGGGTCATTTAACCCTTATGCAAAATATTAATGAAGGTTCTGTTTCTCTCTCAAGATTCTCTCTCTCTCTCTAGTTCTTCTCATCTTCTCACTCATTCTAGAGTTTAGCCCCATTGTATCTCCGCCTCCCTCACTCCACAATACTCGACACGTCATAGAAAATAAGTTTTAATTGGGTTGTAGTATGAAGTGTGTGGCGGTGTACATGAATAACTATCATAATCGAAGGAAAGCCAATAACATTTATGATCTATCCCATTACTATATTTTTAAAATGCACCCATATTCACGTATCCATCCTCTGAAATGTGTTTTAGGGATTGATAGTGAACTACTTGTATGTTTTGTGTTGGTGATTGGAGGATACTTGATACATATGTAAGCATTCCGACATGCATGTTTCTTTTAAGCAACAATTCCAGGGCTGTCTGTTATGGCCCCGGACGATCTGCGGTTCCGAGGATTCAAGTACGCCAGAAGACCTAAAGGAGCGCCGGATCAAGACCGGGCTGAACCATCCGGTTCAGCCCGCAATTAATCATTAAGAGGAGGGAGGGCTGAACCACACCGGTTCAGCCCTCAATTGGGGCCGGCCGGCCCTGGGAAAAGGGGGCTCCATAAATACCCCCTTTTCCCCCCTCTATGAAGGCATGATTGATCTATTTTCAGGTATTCTCTTCTTCTTCCACTAAAACCCTAGCCGTCTTTTGTTCTACTTTACTTCTTGCTTAGATCTCTAGCGGTAGCATAACATTTGGTATCAGAGCATCCTTCCTGCGACCATGGTAACGCGTACGGAGGCAGAGACGGCGCGTTTGGCCGCCATCGAGGAGAACTACGCGGCGTTGACGGATTCCGTGGCGGCAATCGAAGCAAGCATGAAGGACTCGCAACAACACTTGGAGGAACGCCTCGATGAGAAGATGGAGGAGTTGAAATCCCTCCTCTTGCAAAATCTGAAGGGAAAAGCCGTAAACGGCGCGGGATCGGACACGGAGGCGACCAATCTCCCTAACGGAGGAAGCACGGGGTGCGGTAGTCACGTAGGCGGGACGACGGGCGCGTCGGGCTCCGGATTCGGCGCGGGAATCGCGCCAGAGACCGCACGCGGGCCTCCGATTCCTTCCCGCTCCAGCGGAATGACAGGCGGATACCCCGATCCTGGCGGATGGGGCAACAGGGGGTTCGGCGGAGGTGCGGCTTCCTCCTGGATGCCGGAACCGCCCCGGAATGGGCCCAGTCGGGCGGCGGAGGCTGTGGGGGGGCCCTGGGGGCCCGACGGAGGTGCGGCTTCTACGTGGGGGTTCGAACAACCCCTGCCGGCTCACGGCGGACTGCTGCGGCAAGGAGGGGGTCCCGGACAGCACCCAGGACAAGCATGGAGGCCACAACATCAAGGATTTGGGGTGTTTCGCCCCACCGGAGCAAATGCGGTTCCTCTCGGGGGCACAACAGGGAATTTCCCGCCCCCACCAGCAACTGTTCCTAACGGGGGATACGGTCCGGCCACTATGGGACCGGGAAGGAATCCGGGGTGGAATCAGGGAGGAATCCAAGGAGATTTTGGGCAATCCGGAGGGATGGGACCAGACGGTGGCGGTTTGGGAGGGGCTTATCAGAGACCATACATGCAACCCAAGCGGACACGGATGAATTTTCCTAAGTTTCGGGGAGGGGACGCCCTGGAATGGATACAAAAGGCAGAGCTGTTTTTCAAATATCAGGAGATTCCCGAGGCTCAGTGGGTACAACTGGCAGCCTTTCATCTGGAGGAGGACGCGTATCAGTGGACGCAATGGTTTTTGCGGGGACGCACTTTTGCCCCGTGGCCGGAGTTCATCGAGGCCTTCTCGGCTCGTTTTGGGCCTCTGGAGTACGAGGATGTGGAAGCCACCCTTCAAAAACTGCGGCAGAGGGGGACCGTCACGGAATATCGGACGGAGTTCGAGAGATTAGCAAACCGTGTCGCATGGGGGGAGCAGACCTTGTTGAGTTGCTTCATCTCAGGGTTGAAGGACCACTTACGGGACGAGGTCCACGCATACTTGCCACGCAGTCTGAGTCATGCCATTAACATCGCCCGAATACAGGAGGAGCGTTACAACAGGCAGCGGAGCCGGATGACGACCAAGCCACCCGCGGCTTCCGCGGCGGTACGACGCGAGCAGCCACCGGCCATACGACCGACAGTGACCAGGTTGACATGGCCAGAGATGCAGGCCAGGAGGGAGAAAGGGCTGTGCTTTAACTGCGATGAGAAGTACACCAAGGGACACGCCTGCCAGAAGGTCCAGGTGTTTATGCTGCGGGAGGAGGATGACGAGGAGGACCATCCGGAGGAAGCCGACGTGGAGGATCTGGATTTGGTAGAGTTCGGGGTTTCCTTGCAGGCCATGGAGGTTGCACCGCCCCGGTGACGCTTCGTTTCACAGGCGTGGTGGGCAAGGAGCGAGTGACCATCCTGGTGGATAGTGGGAGCACCCCACAATTTCATCAACCCGGCAGTTGCTTCAAAGGTGGGACAGACGATTGACAGGGAGGCGGCCTTCCAGGTTATGGTGGCAGATGGGAGCAAGCTGAGATGCGAGGGGGTGATGAAGGGGGTGGAGATCCGCGTGCAGGGCTATTTGTGCCACACGGATATGTACTTACTTCCGATTCGGGGTTCGGACATGGTGTTGGGGGTCCAATGGTTACGACAGTTACAGAGGGTGACTACCGACTGGGTCCGTTTGACGATGGAATTCACCCAGCAGGGGAAGGATTTTTGCCTACAGGGCATTCGGTCTTCACCACTGAAGGAGATTTCTGTGAGGAGCTTGCAGCGGTTAGAGGAGCAGGGATCCCCGATAGCCATGTTAGTGGGGGTAGAGGCCTTGGCCCACGACCCACCAGACATTCCAGAGGAGATACAGGTACTTTTGTCCCAGTTCAGAGATGTGTTCCAGGAGCCCCGGGGCCTTCCCCCGCCCAGGTTCAGGGATCACGACATACAGATGAAGGAAGGGGCTGCGCCCCCAAACGTCAGACCCTATCGATACCCGTACATTCAGAAGGCCGAGATCGAGAAGAGTGTGAAAGAGATGCTGGCGACCGGCATCATACGGTCGAGCACAGCGCCTTTTCCTCACCCATCATCCTGTTGAAAAAGAAAGACGGGTCTTGGCGTTTCTTGCGTGGATTACCGCAACCTGAATGAGTCACGATCAAAGACAAGTTTCCGATACCGATGATAGAAGAGCTCTTGGACGAGCTGCATGGGCGAGTTTGTTTACCAAGCTGGACCTCCGTTCCGGCTACCACCAGATCGGATGAAGACGGAAGACATCCACAAGACCGCGTTTCGCACACACAACGACGGCATTACGAGTTCTTGGTGATGCCCTTTGGGCTTTCCAATGCCCCCTCGACCTTCCAGGCCGTGATGAATGAGACCTTCCGGCCACTCCTACGGCGATCGGTACTCATATTCTTCGACGATATCTTGATATACAGTCGGTCGTGGGAGGAGCATGTCGAGCACGTGGCACATGTTCTTACAATTCTGCGACAGCATCAGTTCTATGCTAAGCTGTCGAAATGCTCGTTTGGGCAGTCAGAGGTGGAATATTTGGGGCATCTGGTTTCGGCACAAGGGGTCAGGGCAGACCCAAAGAAGATTGAGAGCATGGTGGAGTGGCCGCAGCCGGCTACCGTACGCGCACTTCGAGGCTTCCTGGGCCTCACTGGGTACTATAGAAGGTTCGTGAAGGATTATGGGAAGCTGGCACGACCACTCACACAACTCCTCCACAAAGAGTCCTTTACGTGGCATGACGAGGAGGAGCGGGCCTTTTCCTTCTTCTTAAGGAGGCTATGACGACCACACCGGCCGTGCTCGCCCTACCGGATTTCACCAAGGAGTTTGTAGTGGAGACGGACGCTTCAGGAGTGGGAATTGGGGCGGTGTTGATGCAGGAGGGGCGGCCGTTGGCCTACTTCTGCAAGGCTTTGGCACCCCGAACCTGGGCCTCTCCACGTACGAGAGGAGATGCTAGCAATTCTTCACGCAGTGACATTGTGGCGTCCATACCTGCTAGACCATCATTTTAAAGTTCGCACCGATCACCAGAGCCTGAAACATTTCTTGGATCAGCGGTTAGCATCTCCTCTCCAGCAGAAGTGGTTGACCAAGCTCCTCGGGTATGACTATGAGATCGTGTACAAGCAGGGCAAGGAGAATTTAGCGGCCGATGCCCTATCCCGCCTACCGGAAGGCACCCTCTTTCGCCTGTCGATACCTTTGATTGAGTCCTTGGATGACATTCAGCGCGAGATAGCCGCGGATCCAGAGCTCCAGCCTATTGTAGAGGCCTTGTCTCAGGGCCAGCCCACCCCTCCAGGGTACCAGCTGATTGGAGGACATTTGTACTACCACGGGAGGGTGGTCATTCCCGCTTCGTCCGCTTGGAAGGAGGTCATGTTACAGGAGTTCCACTCATCCCCGACCGGAGGTCATGCCGGGGTGCTTCGCACGTTACAGCGGCTGCGGGCCAATGTCTTTTGGAGGGGGTTACGCAGGGACGCGCAGCGTTTTGTGCAGCAGTGCGACATGTGCCAAGCGCAGAAGTACGAGACGTCATCGCCAGCAGGGTTGCTCACGCCCTTGGAGATTCCTCAGCAGATATGGGAGACGGTCTCGATGGATTTTATTGAGGGCCTGCCCCGGTCTCAGGGCAAGTCCACGATCTTGGTCATAGTGGACAAGCTGTCCAAATACGGCCATTTATCGCTCTCAAAGCCACCCTTACAACCGCGGAAGCCGTTGCGGATCTCTTTGCCCGGAGGTAGTGCGCCTCCATGGTCTCCCAAGCTCCATCATATCGGATCGCGATCCGACCTTCCTCAACAAATTCTGGCAAGAGCTTTTCCGGTTGCAGGGCACCAGGTTGCGCATGAGCACCGCGCACCACCCGCAGACAGATGGCCAGACAGAGGTGCTGAACCGGGGAGTCGAGACGTATCTTCGCTGCTTCGTCATGGATGATCCCCGGACGTGGACTCGATGGTTACACTGGGCGGAGTACTGCTACAACACTTCGTATCACACGGCCGGTCGGATTACTCCCGTTCGAGGTTGTCTACGGGCGCGCACCACCCACCCTGCGGTCGTATGAGCCGGGCAGCACCGCTCTGCCGGCCGTGGATCGTGCGTTACGTGACAGGGATTAGACCTTGGCTCTCTTGCGGGACAATCTCCGTGTGGTGGCTCAGGACCGGATGAAGTTGCAGGCCGATAAGCACCGCACGGAGCGGACCTTCCAGGTTGGCGACGAGGTCTTCCTCCGTCTCCAGCCGTACAGACAGCTTTCAGTTGCTCGCCGCTCCAATCAGAAGCTCTCCCCACGGTTCTATGGCCATTTCGCATCACTCGCCGGGTGGGGCCCGGTCGCATACACGCTTGCCCTTCCTGAGGGTTCTCGCATCCACCCCACCTTCCATGTCTCACTGCTGAAGAAGAAGCTGGGAGAGGCCGCCACAGTGCTTCCCTCTCTACCCGAGGCCACTACGACGGGGGAGTTGCGCCCCAGTCCCGAAGATGTCTTGCTGTCCCGATGGAAGAAACATGGCACGGAGTACCGTTCAGAGATTCTGGTCAAGTGGCAGGATCTCTCCGAGGCTCACAACACGTGGGTGGATTTCTTGGAGTTCCGGGAGTTATTTCCCGACTTCCAGCTGGGGACAAGCTGCCTCTTGATGGGGAGGGGAATGTATGGCCCCGGACGATCTGCGTTTCCGAGGATTCAAGTACGCCAGAAGACCTAAAGGAGCGTCGGATCAAGACCGGGCTGAACCATCCGGTTCAGCCCGCAATTAATCATTAAGAGGAGGGAGGGCTGAACCACAACCCCGTTCAGCCCTCAATTGGGGCCGGCCGGCCCTGGGAAAAGGGGGCTCCATAAATACCCCCTTTTCCCCCCTCTATGAAGGCATGATTGATCTATTTTCAGGTATTCTTTTCTTCTTCCACTAAAACCCTAGCCGTCTTTTGTTCTACTTTACTTCTTGCTTAGATCTCTAGCGGTAGCATAACACTGTCTCTCTGAAAAAGAGCTTATATGGTTATTCCTAGTACTCTTATTGATATCCATTAGTTTTCCTCTGCTACAATTCCATCTAAAACTGAGAACCGGTGATCATGACATTAAGGAGCAATGCCAAATGTAGTTATCAACTGGTGTGCAAGGAAAACTGTGCATTCCAGCGGTTATAATAGTGATAGCTAATCTCTAATATATTTGAATTATTTTTATGGTATTGATTTTCTTTCTTTCATGATGCCAATGAATTCATTATATTGATATGGTTATGCTGTCAAGTCATTCGGCTTTGATCGCAATACAATCATAAACCTAACAATAGGAGGTTTTGGTAGGGAGTATCTTTTGGTGAGATAAGCCGAGCACCACACATTTCACATTTCTTCGATCTATAATTGTCTAGAAACAACTCTACCTGAATTACTATAGATTGTAAAAACTGAATAAAGAATGCCATAGCCACTCTTATTAATTGTATGGGCACTGTTTGGTGCCAATATACTAGCTTGAAGTTTATCACCATCCTCAAGCTAATACCCAGGAACATGCCCTCACCACCATGAACACTCGCCTCGAGGCCCAAGCCGAACAGTTCGCGTCGATTATGGCACTGCTCCACAACATACAACCCAACCATCACTCCATACCCAATGATGCCTCTACCTTGGGATCCCCAACGTATTGTTCTTTAAAGAATCTTCTTTGGCGTGGATTGCATTCTCCACCTCCACGCCACCCCCGCATCGGCATTACCACTGTTGGTGCTTTTTCTGTCGCCCACCCCATGCCTAACATTTCAAGGGATAGGGAGGTACTGTGGAAGGCTTGTTAATTGGAGTTACATGTCACCGGGCGAGTACAGTGAGAGATTTCGCTAGATCCCGAGAAGGGATACTCTCATGAACCTTTTCGAAGTGTCGCGAGTATTAGGGACTTCAGATCGGGTTTCTCAGATGCCTTTTCAGCTACCCCCACGTCTTTTATAGACGCGGGGCCCCGCGTGCAACCTATGAAAATACGGGCTGCCTACTTACAAGGTATGACATTGCCACACGTGATTCAGCGAGTACAGGTACGACGAGTTCCCCTGGGGGAGGTGAGTTCTCCCCCTGGGAAGGTGAGTTCCCTCCTGGGAAAGGTGAGTTTCACTACATAGGGGTGACTTGTAACAGTCATCTTGGAGGAGGTGATTGCTGACTTTTGGGTAAACACCCACATTCACGGGATCGACCCCCTTGGTTGTATTGCCTGCGTCGAGCAGTATTTCAGCATTCCCCAGCGAGTCTTATTGGTATGAAGGATCACCTGACTCCATCAGTCTTCTCCCAGCCTCACCTGGGTAGCTCCCATCGAGTCACTTATTCACCTCTACGATCATCTCTACCTCCGACATGCGATCAAAACCTTTGTGGGATCCGCCAGACGGGCTCCATTGACTTTTACGTCAATGATTTTATCGAGTTGGTCACACATGTTGGGTCTTCCACCCAATCATTACTTGGGCTATTTTATGCATGACTTATAGCCTCATATTTGAGCTCGTCTCTGCACCCTCTATTTGTCCCGTCGTCAATCAAACCATGACCTCTCCCTACTCATGATATCGAATTCCTTGCTTCTCTCGGTGCAACTCGGGAAGCTTCCTCCTTGGTGCGACTCTAAGGTAACGCCGCCCTCACCTCCCCTCCAAACGCCAGACTGGAAGTCCCCTTTCCTTCCCCTTCTTCTAGCCTTCGAACCACAGTCCGCCTTTCGCGGTTTATTCCTATCCTAATCCCCATCTCCAGCCTTATCCCCTCCCCTAGTCACGTGCCCCCTTCTTTACCACATATGCAACCCCTTTTTCCTATCTTATATCCCACACGACCTCCCCCTGGATCCACACTTCCTAGTAACTTCCCACCGCCCCATCTACATAATCGAGCAAGGTTCTGTCCAGAACCTGCCCAGGCTTTTTCTTGGATCTTCCTTGGGGTCGAAAATACCTAATCAAATTCCTAACCTTCACTAATTGCCCTACAACCACTAAACGCACTTCCCCAACTTGCTTCAGTCTCCCTCACCCCACCACTAACATCTAGCTTGTTGGAAATTCATTCCACACGTCAACCCACATTCTTGCCAACTTCACTCCTTTTGCCTCACCAAGTGCCTTCTATAGCTTTCAGATTTCCCCTATGCCAACCTTAGTCGCCGCTTGTATAAGTCATCGTTTGGTGTTTCTAGTATTCTTTTGTGTATTTGGACTATACTTGATTGGATGTTATATTATATGCATTTGTTGTCGTGAAATCACTTGATTTTCAAGACCTATTTGACACATGGTTTAATTTTATTTTGTTGCCTCAAATATTTGTGGGGGATCACGATTGCTCTTCAATTTAATTATATGTCTGCGAACAAAAGTGCACCTGCTTATATTTTATCATAATTAATTACTTATTGATAATCAAATCGGACTGTTCAATTGCATTTGCATCGCTAAGTGGTATTTTATTGGATTGCATGTAGGTTTGCGTGATATTCTAGGGTTGGTCGTAGGTCCATTGCATTCACCGTGTGATCGCTTGCACTGAATCTAGGATTAGCGCATCGGTCTTTCGTCACCCATAGATTCATACTGCATCAGATTGGTATCAGAACTAGCTTGTCGCACTCCTTTGATACACAATCACTTAGTTTGTAGTCAGTATCTGATGACGATTATCACGACCATTATGTTGAGTCGCAGTATACTCCTAGATATCGTGTCCACCCTTTTCACGATATGCTAAAGACGATCACCATGATGATAGATCTTTACGTTATCGTCATTACACCCGACACAACTTGATGTGGTAGTGTTGAGTATCGTTGGGTCATCGTTGTTACACCTCACTGTTATTTGAGGAACCAAGTGTATAGCCCTTTCAAGAGACCCTCATACTATTCTGATGATCATCCTCGCTCGCCGCCACACATTCGTAGGGATCACGTCTACTCTCAGACATGATGCGAGTCTATTAGGGATGGCCATTTAGATGACTATTAGGAGCTTTATAGAGGTTAACATCACGTGGATAACTTCATACTAATGGATCACCGTAGTGTCCCACAAGTAGATATACCTGCCAGCCGAATTTAACGATTGGTTCTTAATTAATTTGATTATGGTTGCTCATCTTGATCACATGAGGACTGCCTTAAGAAGAATGAATAAAGAAGCTTAGGGATCTTAGGTCAAGCCACTGATGCGTTTAGTAGTGCTCTCACTGGCCTGAGAGACCCGCCACCTGATTTTGATTCATCTCATCTTGATGAAACTCAGTTCCCACTTGATTTTGGTGTCGTGTCTGATCATGACCGTATGTTAAAGGTGAAGAGCGGCCTTAATATGGCTAGTGATTTTGGACACGAGAGTGAGGTCGAACGACCTAGTGACATCGTGATGGTATATCCACTCTCCGCTCCTTACTTAGACCTAATGTCCTTTTCAGTTAGAAATCTAGTCCTCGACACTCTACCTATCGACCCACTATTGAGTATGAACTTTTCCCGCTCTTCTCTGTCATTTGTCCTGAGCCACGTCACGACCGAGAGCCGAGAGTCTAGTATTGATCTCATAGTAACTGCCTTACCAATTTGGTGCACACTGCCCCTTTGATGGTACTCATTTGGAGGATCATGACTCTGTTTATCGAGTTCTTTGACAAGCCCCATGTTCAGCCTCTTGATGAGCCACCACGCCCATGTGAGGATGAGATTCAGGTTAGCGGCTCATTTACGAGTATTGAGTTATTGACATCTCTTCAATTATCGCTTCTGATCTTGCTCCAGAGAGTGGATCTTGAGTATAACATCAAGTATGTAGGGCTTTCCTTAAAAACACTCGAGCATATTACGATGATTCAATAATCCACCGTCTAACCACTCAGATGAGTTTTTGGACAAACCACCTGCCGACCCACTAGATAAGTTTTTTCTTGTTAGGGGCACTTACTACACTTTAGAGTCACATCTTATGGTCGATGTATTTGGTATTCACTTAGGCGGTCATCTCGTGCGTGATCAATTTTTATATACCTCATAAAGAGCCACCTGACGAGTTTCTCTTTATTGGAGACAATCGACACAACCTTGAGCTACACTTTTGTTTCTACGTCTAAGCGTATGAGATTTTGATCCCTCAAAATATGAGGATCAACTAGGTATTCAATGTAGGAAGACTTGACTTCTTACTTCGAGGAGTGCGTGCATGCAGATCCCTTCCCGAATTCCATACCCAACCACAACTCCCGTCATCTCCTCCTATCTCACCCAGCCTATGGAGTCTCGCCATGAGGAACACCCTGCACCGCCGCCAGTTCCGCCAGGTTAGCGTTCAGATGGAGATACATCTTATTCAGAGTTACTCACGTCTGCCAGAGATATACCTCGGATAATCACGCATGATTTGTAGCAGTTGGGGAGCGAGACACCGTATGATCTCTCGTCCATTGGTGCAGCTGTCCGATTTCAGACGACACTTGGATTTTGCCCGAGGAGCTTGATTGACTCGCCCCTATGCTACGTCGAGAGTATGATCGTCTTCACTCACCAGAGATGAGTGCTTTCAAGCCGGGGAGAGTTGATGGAGATTGCCCCGTGCACGTATTCCTGCGGGGCGATGATTTTCTACCCATTCAGATGATCAGAATCCATGGATGTGTCTGGACATTCATTTCAAGTTTTTTTCATATATTAATTATTTATTTTGAGTGTATTTGACACCCGATCGGCTCAGATAATGAGCCGTCCGATTCGGGTGCCTTATTCAGTTATGACCTATTTATGCACGCAGAGGGCCGACTGAGATGCATCGATGGTTAGTTGCAGACTTGCAGTTTCGAAACTGTCGGTCCTTGCTTCTCTTGGTGCGACTTTGGGAAGCTTCCTCCTTGGTGCGACTCCAAGGCAACACCACCCTCATCTCCCCTCCAACGCCTAGCCACTATGCCCTCTTTCTTTCCCCTCTTCTCAACCTTCAAACCACAACCCCATTTCCCTCATATAGCCTTCAGATTTCCCCATGCCGACCTCAGTCGCCGCCTGGATGTGTAAGTCATAGTTTGGTGTTCTAGTATTCTATTGTGTACTTGGACAGTACTTCATTGAATGTTATATTATATGCGTTTGTTGTCGTAAAATCACTTGATTTGCGGGACCTATTTAACACACGTTTAATTTTATTTGTGCTTCAAATATTTGTGGATCCCCGTTTGCTATTCAATTAAATTGTCTGCGAACTGAAGTGCACTTGCTTACATTTTGTCATAATTAATTACTTATTGCTAATTAAGTCAGACTGCTCAGTTGCATTTGCATCGACACTTACAGCGAAATTTTATTGGATTGCGTGTAGGTTTGCATGACCTTTTAGGGTTGGTCTTAGGTCCATTGCATTCACCGTGTGATTGCTTGCATTGCATATAGGGTTAGGGCATCTGTCTTTCGTCACCTATAAATTCGTATTGCATCACATGAGACCATTGAAGAAAACAATCTAAGCAACAAAGAAAGAATCTGGTTTGATCCTGGTGGGAAGAGATGTTCCTCCTAGATTGAGCTTTCTTGAAGTATTACTTGTCTCTTTTAGGAAATGACGAAGTTCATACCTGTGTAGCCATCAAGAGCTACTTTATGCTCCAAGGAACAATAGGATGTGCCGTTGAGAACTCCAGAACAAACGATATTGGTGAAAGACAACCCGACACTCTTCCAGCACAACTCTAAAGAGTGAGAGGAAGAAGAGTAGTAGAGACGAACAGAGGTCCTTTCAGGCACCGATAACATGAGGGTTTTTTTAGGGAGTCGCTCTTTGTGAGATACGCCGATTACTCCATCTTTCATCCAATACGGATTGCATATAAACTATTTCTCCATCATCCTCCCAGTTTCATAAAACATCAAGAGCATCACCAAAACAGAACACTAATACAGATTTTGAGTACTTACTCTCCTTTTCATTGTATGCTGAACTACGTTGTTATGGGTGTGTGATATACTTGTTTGTCTCTTAATTTTCTATTGATTTGCTTGGTTTATTCACATTGCACTTAAAATTAATTGTGCCAATCATGTGCAATCCACAGCCTAGCTTTATTTTGTGTTTGCCGTATAAGATTGTAATTATTTAATTAGAAACTTGCAATTTAATTTAGACACATTATCACGTGTGCGTCATTTAGGCTTGATTAGGGTTTTCCCTGATATTGTACCCTGCGTCAAGTTTATATTATTCGTAATGGTAAGTTCTATAGGCTGTCCATGTTCGATCCCAACATCACCGAGGAACGGGAGACTAGTTCATTTTTGAACATGATGGCTGTGGAATTCCAACGACTTATGTTAGATCGCTTCGACCAAATGGGTGCCCAGTTCAATGAACTCAGACATGACCTAACACGGATGATTATTAAAATTGGCACCTTAGAGAACCTTATGGTCAGGCTACTCATAAGCATCATGACACTTCCCTAACATAGGGTGATCCTCCTAATGATGCCCATGATACTTCATCTCCTCCCGAGCGCTGTGTTAGAGATCTTCCCCCCTCAGGAACCCGTCCCACGTGTGAGCCAGAACCAATAGCGAGCATATGTCCGTCCTTATGGCCCCATCCCTGATAAGCCCCTCTGCCCCCAGGAGGAGCACCGCCACCGCCGCAAACCTGCCCGTAGAGATTGTGCTCCCTCGCCATCACGATATGATCATGGCCTAGATGATACAATGATGGCTAACCAGGTCTTCACCGAGGTGGCCCACCTATTGAGCACGACATCACTCGTTGCATTCGCATCGATGCCTCATCCTTTGATGGCCATTTGTACCCAAAGACCTTTATCGACTCGATATTAAATATGGACCACTAATTTGAGTGGTATGAATTGAGCGATGAACGCCGAGTAAGGTATGAAAAAACGATTGAAGACATACCTCCTCGCATCATATAAGGATTAGTAGTATGTATTTTGGTAAGAAACCATCTCTGCTGCAGAGTGTTTGTCTCATTTCAATGAGTTAGTTTTGAGGAGTGACACCCTCGAGGAGATTCTCACAATCACTTTTGTCTTTCGGGCAGGTCTTAGAGCTGACATCCTTAGGGAACTAATTTCCATTGGGCAGAGATGGCCAAGAGGGTGTTCCAACTTGCTATAGAGTATGAGCATTATTTACGGTTCGTAGGTCTGAGACATGTCACCACACGACCGCTACTGCTGTCTTCCTCGTGCCCTGATAGACATGAAAGTCAAGTCAATCTTCTATAGAGGTCCTAAGCCTGAAGGCATCCAGTTCTATAGATGTTCCCGTGGGGGTCACATGACCGCACAATGTCCCACGCGGAACCTACTGATTGAAGAAGAGGTCGAGCCCAATATTGAGACTGAGGATTTACATATGGAGGAGATTGTATCCACTGTAGATTATGGTTGGGAGAGCGACACTAAGAAATCGCTAAAGCTAGGAGTCATTAAGCGCCTTAAGCACACCCCGTATGCGGAGGAAGACTGACGACACAACACAATCTTTTGTCCTTATTTTCCTAGCACCGACGGCCCTTGCAAGCTTGCTATTGATAGTGGTAGTTGTGTGAACATTGTCGTATCCATATCGTGTTATTTGGTTTGATAAGACAACAGTTCATGTCACCTATCAATGTTTATTTCACATACGTTTAGCATCCTTCGAGGACAAGATTTGGTGCGACGCCATTTCGATGGATGTATTGCATGTTTTGTTAGGTCAACCTTGGTTGTATGATCGCGATGCCACCTATCATGACAAATCTAACACATGTATTTTCTTTGACAAGGATCAAAAGATCTTTCTTCTGGTCCCAACCTAAGGAGCTATCCAAGGATAGGGTCGATTCATCTATTAGCGCTGGCTCCTCTTAACCACTATAGATTTTGACGAGGGAGTTCGTGAGAAAGTCTAGATTCAGGGATCGTGTATGTAGTGATCGCCACCTTGGCTTTTGAGGACCACACCTACACAAGTATTATTGAACCCGAACATTTGTTGCATGTTTGATGACTATATAAATAACATGCTAGAGGAGCTCCCCGACGAGCTTCCCCTCCAAAGGTATTTCCACGCGATAGATCTTGTTCTGGGGGACATCCTTGCCCAACCTTCCCTACCATATATGAACCTGACTGAGCATACCGAGTTGAGGTGACAAATTGATGATCATCTTCAAAAGAATTTCGTTCACGAGAGTTTTAGCATGTGCGCTGCTACAAACCCTTATCTCGAAAGACAAGAGTTGTTGCATGTTCATTGATAGTCGTGTGCATTAATAAGATAACAGTGAAATATCATTTTTTGATTCCTTCCTCGATGACCTTCTGAACGCGATGACTGGTGTGTTACTGATCAATTTCGGATCCTTCGCCATTTATCATTTTATATGTATGAGTTTGTATTAGACTCGAGTCTTAATATATTAGGGTATTTATTATTTTATGCATCTTTATGTATTTACGGGTGTGCAAACCAATGGTTCTATAAATAGACCTTAGTGTCTTGTAGGAGTTTATCAATGAAATGAAGTCTAGTTCTTGTCCCTTGTTGTGAGATCTTGGTGGCTCTCTCCTCCAATGAGCAAACCTGTCTAGGCAGCGCGGTTCCGGTTCCACGGTACCCTCCACCGTCGCCATCTTCTCCGCCCCGATCACTATCCCGGCGAGTTACAGCTGTTATAGAAGTTGACCCGTAACTACTTCGTATCAGAGCCCTCGGTCCTCTTCCGTGACGTCATTACACTCTCGACATTACTCCTTTTCCACGCTGTCATCTTCCTTGCCAAGTCTCCCTCAAGCTCCCATTCTTCCCGGTCGTCTCCCTCAACTTCACTGCACGCGCTTTCCCCTCACCGCTGCAACCCACCCCCTTCCGTCACTTTCAGTGATACACACTGAGCCGTCAGCCACTGTTCTTATTCCCCGACCTTCCATTCTCGATCCAGTTGCAATACCCAGTGGGTGGTATCACAATAGGGAACAACAGCCCAACGGCCGATCCCCTCTGTATCTCCATCATCGCACGTAGAACTGTTGACAACCGCCAGCCACGTGGTTTCTTCCGCAGAGTGTCTGCGTCAGGTTCTTCTTCCGCAGGGAATAGCCACCAACCAACTCCTCAGCCGTCGTCGGCTCCTCCAGAGCCGACGACCGCGTCGACAAGCCCTCATCGTGCCTTCACTGACGCTGCGCACTCCACGCCGCACCCCACTCTCGAGCCCCACCACGTCTGCCATTTTTTTCCCTTGAGCCATCACAAAAATTAAACCTGCAGCTCTTCGGCGCAGCCTCCTGCGCCCTGTTTCCTTTTCCGCCCCCACCTATCACCGTGGAACCCCATCTCCACTTTTCATTTATTTCTTTTCTTTTCTACTAGCAGCCGAGCCTCACGACCCTCGCTCTTTTTTTATAATCTCTTACCATCTTTTGTTTCCCATTGTTTTCTCTAAACCCTTTTTATTTTTTTTTCGAGATCCCATAAGCCCACCTCTCACTCTCTCAGTATTTTAATTTTTATCATCATTTCATTTGTCCGGCATCAGTTCTGTGCACCGATTCTAATTAATTATTTTCCCCATACTATTATACCTTAATGAAAAATATTTTAAATTAATTAATCATTTTCTTGATTAATGGTTATAATATATTTTCATAATATTATTATGGGAACACCAAGTTGACTGCCGCGGAAGCCGCCGCCGTCCAATCGAAGGTACGAGAAATGATGAGCTCCTTGGACACACTCCTCCGGAAAGCCAACGCACTCCACCACATCAAGAATCCAAAAGCCGCTTTTCTGCCACAGCCCATGTCCCAACTGCCGCTTCCACCGCCGCCTCTCTTTGTGCAATTGCCATCTGTGCCGACCACTGGCGTACCATCACTCTTAACGGTAATTGCCTTCCACCATCACATGTCGTGGTAGTGCCGCCCCACCTTGGGCCACCTTTGTCAGATAACGCGGTACCTTTTCGCCAGCACTTGCTCTGCCGGCCCCCGGGCCACATCACCACACCTCAAATTGTTTCCTTCTGCGACCGTCGCTTCTCCGACCTACTTGCTGCTGCTCATCGCCTCTCCACCGACCTTGCCAAAGCATTTCTTCTGCCGCTCATCTGTCCACCGACACCGCCGCTGCTGCCGCGGCTACGCGATATCATGCATTGTTTTGGCGGGAGATCAAGCTGCCAGAAGATCCGGTCACCACGTGCAATTCGAGCTTGAGGGCAAGCTCGATTTCGAAGGCAGATGAGATGTTACAGAACGATTTCGGATCCTTCGCCATTTGTCATTTTATATGTATTGAGTTTTGTATTAGAGTCGAGTCTTATTATATTATAGTATTTTATTATTTTATGCTCCATTTGTGTAGGCGTTTTTGTCCGGCGCGTTTTAGCCAAACGTGACTGTGATGGATTTCCTCGTTTGTTTTTCCGCCTCCTTTTCCAGCCGTCCGACGTTTCTCCGCGCTCAAAAAAATGCGGGAGGAAACACTGCTTGCAACCTCCAGTTCGTCGCATTTCTTCAGCTAGTGCCGCCCTCCCGTGCCAGTGCTCTGCCGCCCTCCCGTGCCAGCAGCTCCGCCGCGCCGGCCTACCCACGAAGCCGCCGCATGGTCGACGGACCCCGGCGAACCCACCAGGGGAGTCCGGCGGGGCTCCGTCAGGGCCCCAGCCGCCGCCGGCCCTACCGTGAGGCCCAGATCTGGCCTCACGGTTAGGGACTGGCGGCGACTGGGGCCCTGCCGGAGCCCCGCCGGACTACCCCAGGTGGGTTCGCCGGGGTCCGACGACCATGCCGACGGGCTCTGTGAGGCCGGCGGCGACGGAGGCACCCGGAGGTAGGGGAAGGCAAGGCGGAGGCGGAGGCAGGGAGGCGGAGGAATAAATTTGTTACACAAACAATAAAAAATTAAAAAAAAATTATATCTAAAGTTTGAACAGTAAAAAAAATTACAAAAAATTATGATATATAAAAATTGAATAGAATTATAATAAATTAAAAGGTTATAATTAAAAACAGTAGTATTATTAATATTAAAATTAATTAAAACAAAAAAAATATAAAATATTTATAATATTTTTTTATAAAACGCCACCGCTGTATGCTAAACGGTTTTCTGTTCCGAACAGCTCTGCAAACACAGATTACCCAAACAAATCTTCATTTCCACCAACCAGTTTTCAATAGCTCCATTTACAAACCTCCATTTACAACAACTTTTTTTTCAACCGCAACCGCTAAACCAAATGAAGCCTTATGCATCTTCATGTATTTATGGGTGTGCCACCTGGAGGTTTTATTAATAGACCCTTAATGTCCTGTAGGAGGTTATCAATGAAATGAAGTCTAGTTCTTGTCCCTTGTTGTGCGATCTTAGTGGCTCTCTCCTGCAACAAGCAACCCCGCGTAGGCAGCCGCGGTTCCGACTCCACGGTATCCTCCACCGCCGCCGTCTTCTTCACCTCCGATCACTATCCCGACGGGTTACCATTGTTACGGAAGCAGACCCGTAATATGGTGCTCAGATATTTTTGAAAATCGACATTCGCAGTGAGTTACATTAAATTAGGGTTCGGGAAGGCGTCTATTGGAAGATGTACCCCATCTATAATTATCCATGAAATGGTCTAGCCGTCCCCACTACATAGAATAAACACAAGTGGCTATTAAAACAAAGTATAAACTAAAAATCTCAACATCCAAGCAATCCTATATATAAGTACGCATGAAAAAACTAATATGTATAAAACTAACAATGTCTAGAGAATGCCCACATCTAAACATCAAAATTCCTTCGCCTTATGGCCTACATAGATCTCAATATAGGTACGACTGTCTAAAGAAAAATCGGGTACAAGCACCCAAAACCTGGGCTCGCAAGCCTGCTGAACGACTCTAGATAGTGCAACAAAAGAAAAGCAGGAAAACGGGCACCCTTCACGATGTGACTCTAGCGCCCCTCCGCATCCTTACCACACCACCATCACAACAAAAGCGGTCATATGGGTCAGCTATAAGCTTACCACAAATACGTAACAACACCCCTCCTCCCAGTCGTCCTAGCGGACCCCGGGAATCCACTTCACCCTACAAGTCATCACTTCACTTATTATATATATATATTATATAAAAGAGAGCAATTTTTATAACAAGAAGTCTACTATATATGTATTCAACATTTACGACATCCTACAATATCGTTCATTCATCTACGAGAGCGGCTCCTTGTCACAAGCTACAAAGAATGGATATCTTGCCCTGATCATAACGGTGAGAAACTCCAACCCCATGTTAATTTGCTGCAAGGAGTGAGCCTTGTCCCAACTCCTGAATCGATAGCTACAAGTAGTGAGATTATTCCTTACTCCTTTTGTCCACAACTATAAGAGATGAGCAGTTCTTTTGAGTCCATAATGTCAAGAGTTCATAATTGGTGCTGACTGGAAGCCAACGTCGGCAGTAGCACTACGGCTACCACCCGATGGTACCTCCCAGGGAAACATACAAATCCATGTTTAGCACACCATACATTCCTATGTGTATCAATTATCCAGTACAAAGTTCTCATGATTTGTTCATAATGCCTGGAAGCACCTTTCAAGGGTTTTTTGGGAGTTATCTCCGGTGATGGTACTGTTGCTCGACGGTAGCACTATCGCCCGACGGCATCTCCTAGGAAACCTAAATTCTTGAGTCTTATATCTTTACATGTGTTTTCTCGAGTCAAAACAAGCATCGCACGACTCCCATAATGAAACCCACTATCTGGAAGTACTTAAACAGGTTAGTTGGGGGCTACTACTGACGGCAACACATTACCGCACGACATTAACTCCCCGAAACCGTGAAATACCACATTTTAGTTGCCTCACGACCTTCCTACCCCATGTCCATGCATCCTAATAACACTAGGGCACCATATATCTCCCTAACAATCATTCCCAAACACGATTTCGTACAAACATCACCAAAACGGGTCACACACCACGATTTTGGCCTCACACAAATAATCGATTCAAGGGAAAAACAAGTAGGTAGAAACAAGGAGTGTAAATACGAATCTAAAATACTGGAAGGAGATGGTTATTACCTTTAGGGCACACTTCATAGCCATGGATCTCAAAGAAAATTGGGTGGAGAACGACCACATTGACACTAACAATCTTTCTTCTGTGACGGCTCGGCGATCCGAGCAACGAAGCTCTGACTAACCTCCTTCCTTCCTCTCTGCCCTACTTGCGCCCTTTCTACCGAGCGTTACCTAGATGAGGTAGATAATGAACCGGTGAAATGGAATAGGGTTTTAAGACCTCTTTAGAAACCCTTGGGCGAAACCATTTCAGGCCATCAGATCAACCCTAAAGACAATCCAATGGCTGAGATCACGGATTTTAAAATAACTCGATCTGCCTGGTGCTACCGTGACGCGATAACACTACCGCGACGGATTAGGGGTGTAAATTGAATTGAGCCGGCTCAAAAAAAATCTCAAACTCGAGCTCGATTACAAGTCAAGCTTGAGCTCAAATATTTTTTTCATGAGCTCGCGAGCCGACTCACGATTTTTATTTCTACATTTTTAAAAAACATACAAATATAAGGGAAAATAAGGCTCGTGAGCTAAAAAGCTCGGAGCAGCTCGTCTCGAGCTCCTGAGCTCGAGTTCGATAAGTTGGCCTTGAGCTAGAGCTCGAGCCAGGATAGAATGAGCTCGAGCTCGGGAATGATTAGCTCGAACTCAAAATGATTAGCCCGAGCTTTGAAATTTTGCCAAGCTCCACTCGAGCTCGACTCGTTTGCACCTAGGTAGCACTACCGCACGACGATATTACCTGTAGAAATAGGCAAAAACCTTGTATATCTTCATTCAAGTAATAGTTACAAGTATACACACACTTATATAGGAGAGAAGAAGGGGGAGAAATCCTAATACATGATGTGTGACTAATATAAGAAGAGAGAAAAGAAAAAACAACATGGGCCCTTAAATGGGCTTTTCTAACACCCCCCGCAAGCTTGGAGCGTACAAGTGTAGGCACCAAGCTTGGATAAGAACTGATATATAGCGGCCTGGAGAGAGCTTTCGTCAGGATGTCCGCAACTTGGTCGGTAGCAGGAACATGCTCCAAATCTATCTTTTCTTTGACTGTACCTTTTCCCGGATAAAGTGACAGTCAACTTCGATAGCTTTGTTCGTTCGTGAAATACCGGATTCTTGGCAATATGAATTGCTGCCTGACTGTCGCAAAATAAGGTTGCGGAGATGAGAGACGAACACCTAAGTCTCCCAGAAGGCCTTCAAGCCAGTGTTAGCTCAGAGACAACAGAAGCCATAGCCCGCTACTCGGCTTCGGCAGAAGAACGCGCAACCACATTCTGTTCTTGCTACGCCAAGTTATGAGGTGTCCACCAAAGTAAGTACAGAATCCAGTTGTGGAGTGCCTATCATCAATAGATCACGCGTAGTCAGCGTCAGAATACGCGACAAGAGATAGAGATGTGGATGGCTTGTACACGAGTCCTTGTCCGGGGGCGATCTTGAGATATCGAAGGATGCGCTCGACAGCTTGAAGATGAGATGTCCGAGGAGCGTGCATGAAACGGCTCACAACTCCCACAGCAAATGAGATGTCTGGTCGAGTCACCGTAAGGTAGATCAGCTTCCCAACCAAGCGTCTGTATATTCCGGATTTGTAAGCAGCTTGTCAGAGTCAGAGTTATGGGCCGAGAGCTTGTGATTTGCGTCCATAGGAGTCTCCGCAGGTTTGCACCCAGAATAACCTACATCACGAAGGAGGTCCATACAGTACTTCCTTTGAGATAATACAAGACCATCAGGGAGTCGGGCGACCTCGAGCCCAAAAAAGTACCAAAGGTTGCCCAGATCTTTGGTCTGAAAGACAGAATTCAACTGTTCCTTGATCTGTTGTATTCCTGCCAGGTCGTCGCCAGTAATCAGGATATCATCGACGTAGACCAGAAGAATCACAGTCCCGGTTGACCGGTGTCGGGTGAAGAGAGAAAAATCAACCGAACTCCGAGTGAAGATACTAGCACATACCACCTTACTGAACTTTTCAAACCACGCACGCGGGGACTGTTTGAGACCATAAATGGATTTCCGAAGATGACATACCAAAGACTCCCCCGTGATCTCAAACCCGGGAGGATGCTGCATATAAACGGTCTCCTGTAGATCGCCGTTGAGGAAGACATTCTTAATATCCAGCTGATAAAGTAGCCAGTGACGATGAACATCCAAGGAGAGAAGAACGCGGACCGTGTTCAATTTGGCCACATGAGAGAAGGTTTCCTCGTAATCAAGACCATGTTGCTGAGTAAACCCCCGTGCCACAAGACGGGCCTTCAGACGGTCGATAGTGCCATCCGCCGCATGTTTAATGACAAAGACTCATTTGCAGCTAACATAGGTGTGGCCAGTAGAAAGAGGATCCAGATCCCAGGTCTGGTTAGCCCAGAGAGCTGCATTTCATCGTGCATAGCAGCCCGCCATCCTGGGTGGTTGAAGTGCCTCCTGCACATTGTTAGTATAAAAATAGAGGAAAGGGAGGTGGCAAACGCGTAGAGAGGCGGCGTCAGCCGATATAGAGACGTAGTTGGCCAAGGGATGAGCTGTAGAGACGGGAGCGTGATCTACCATAGCCGAACTATCGCTGGCAGCAGGGAGCTGGGTCACGGGAGCATCCTTGGATGGGCGACGAGAGTAGACACAGATTAGTGGTGGAGGAACCCAAGGAGGAACGGGGGGAGAGGAGGAAGAAGACGACACAGATGGCGTTACCGGTACAACAGGCCGGGGAAGAGAGGGAGCAGAAGACGAGGTGGTGCTGGGTAAGTGGAAGGGCTGGTCTTCGCAGAAGGTGACATCCGCAGAAACAACCAGCTTGCCGGTAGTAGGAGAGTAGCAGACGTTACCCCTTTTTAGTGGGAGTAGCCAACAAACATATACTTGGCGGCCCGAGGAGCAAGTTTGTCAGAAGGAGGGCTAAGAAGATGGACATAACAAATACACCCGAAGATCCGTGGTGGGAGAGAGGTGAGAGGGATGGAGGGATAGAGGAGTTGGATGGGTGAGGCAAAATCAAGGACAGAGGAGGGAAGGCGGTTGATGAGATGATAGGCGGTGGAAACAACAAAGTTCCAATATTTGATGGGAACGTGCATTTGGAACATAAGAGAGCGGGCAACATCGAGAAGATGACGATTTTTGCGTTCTGCCACCCCGTTTTGTTGAGAGGTATACACACAGGAAGTTTGATGGATGACACCAAAGTCAGTGCAGATAGTGGAAAAGGCATGACCCGTACACTCCCGAGCATTATCAGTGCGAATGAGTTTGAGAGGGGTGGCGAACTGCGTACGCATCTCAAGTAAAAAGGCGCAAAAGACAGAGGGAAGTTCAGTGCGATTATGTAGTAAATAGAGCCACGTGGTACGTGAGTAATCGTCAATGAACGTGACAAAATATCGAAAGCCAAAAATACTAGGGATCCTATAAGGACCCCAAATATCAAAATGAACTAACGATAAGGGAGTACTACTCCTGGTAGAGGCAGGGGGGAAAGAGGAACGATGTTGTTTGCCGTAGATACAGATTCACAGGAGAACTCCTGTAAGTATATCAGGAAGAGCACGCTTGAGAATCGAAAGGGGAGCATGTCCAGGCGGCAATGCCAATCACATACGAGAAGATGGGAGATGACAGAGAGAAGAGTTGGGGGGGATATCCAAGATGTACAACCCATTCACCAGCTGCCCCTTACCAATGGTACTCCGGGTGTGGCGATCCTGCATAAGAAAAGAAGAGTGTGAAAAAGTAATACAACAGTCAATGTCGTGTGTGAGACGACTAACTGATAATAAATTGAAGGGAGACCCCGGAACGTGGAGAACCGAGGAAAGAGAAAGGGTTGACGTAAGCTGAAGAGCAGCGGAGCCAAAGACTGGGAGGGTGTCACCGTTGCCACAGTGATGCGAGCAGGATGAGGCGTTTGGAGATACGTTGGGGGCTTCTGGGAGGTGATATGGTTAGTAGCGCCGGAATAAACGATCCAACAAGGATTAGGAGAGAGACATGTGATACCCTTCGTAGAGGACACAACAGAGGTGACAGTTGAGTCATCAGGCGCCATGCGGTGAGCAGAAGAGACGACCGGGCGGCTAGCAGAGAGGAGGCGGGGCGGCTAGCAGAGAGGAGGCCAGACGGCTAGCAGAGAGGAGGCCGGACGGCTAGCAGAGAGGAGGCGGGGCGGCTAGCAGAGTGGAGGCCGGGCGGCTAGCAGAGTGGAGGCCGAGCGGTTTGCAGGGAGGAGTAGGCGCGGGCAGGGAGGAGGTGCGGACTGCAGATGGAGGCGGGCTGGCAGAGTGGAGGCGGGCTTGCAGGGAGGAGCCGGGCGGCTTGCAGGGAGGAGGCCGGGCGGCTAGCAGAGAGGAGTCGGGAGGCTAGCAGAGAGGAGAAGGGCGGCTAGAAGAGAGGAGGCCGGGCGGCTAGCAGAGAGGAGGCGGACGGCTTGCAGAGAGGAGGTCGGGCGGCTTGCAGAGAGGAGGTCTGGCGGCTTGCAGAGAGGAGGCCGGGCGGCTAGCAGAGAGAGACCGCGAGTAGGAACTCGAGCGGCTAGAGGAGAGAGACCGTGAGTAGAAACTCGAGCGGTTAGAGGAGAGAGGCCACAAGTAGGAACTCGAGCGGCTAGAAAAGAGAGACCGGGTGGTTAGAAACAGACAAACCGCAAGCGGCAAGAGGAGCCGCGAAGAGAAGTGGGGCCCACAGAGGAGAGGAGAGGCTATAAAAAAAGATAGAGGGGTGGATCCACGGGAGGAAGAGACGAAGAGGAGAGGTCAGCGGCTTAACAAGGAAGAAGCCGCTGAGAGAGGAGACGTGTAGAAACAGACCGCTACCCGTGCGAGTTAGAGGAACAAGCCGCAGAAGAAGAGCGGCTAGGCGGACGAGCCAAGACGTGCGGTTAGGCGAAGGAGCCAAGCCGTGCGGTTAGAGAATGTGAAATCGCGAGGTCGGGAACCTGACTCTGATACTATGTAGAAATAGGCTCAAAACCTTGTATATCTTCATTCAAGTAATAGTTACAAGTATACACACACTTATATAGGAGAAGAAGGAAGGGAGAAATCCTAATACATGATGTGGGACTAATATAAGGAGAGAGAAAGAAGAAACAACATGGGTCCTTAAATGGGCTTTTCTAACATTACCCAACACACCTGGATTACTCAAAATGAACGCTACCGCCAGCGGTAGCCCTACCACGGCTCGCAATAAGAAACAGAGATCTCCTTCAGAATGAACCAGTTTTCGAATTAAATTGCTAACGCGTGGCGGTAGCTCTACCGCGGCGCGACAACTCTCTGGTTTCCACCTTGCACATGTGGAAATCAGGGTGTTACAGAAGACAACCTTTAAGACGAAGGACATTTTGTACAAGTGCTTGGTGATGTGTTGGACTATCGAATGCCCCAATACGTTCATGAGAGTAATGAATCATGTATTGCGGCCCTATATGAATAAGTTTCTAGTGTTGTATTTTTTACATAGTCAAGGGACGCGTCGAACACTTGATCCACACTCGACTGGTATTTGATGTACTCCGAAAGGAGCATATGTGTATCAAGCTTAAGAAGCGCACCTTTTGGGTTTGTCCACTTTTATATGACTTGTCTTCCTCAGGCGTTTCAGTTGACCCTGACAATGCCAAGTCCATCTGCTAGTGACCCATTCCCATGAATATCCACGCGGCCGACATTTTTCACGGACTTCTCACCTTCAATCAAAGGTTTATTAAGGGATTCAACTCGAATATGCCCCTTTTTATTAGTTGCCTTTATAAACAATATTTCACATGGACCAAGACGACCACTTAAGCATTTGAGGAGATTAAAGACTAGCTATATTTTGCTCCAGTCTTGCAATTAGCTGATTTTAGCAAAGCATTTGAGATTGTGTGTGATGCCTTGAGTTTAGGCATTGACGGAGCACTCAATCAGGATGGTCAACTAGTTACTTCAGTGAGGAATTGAATTACACCTGACAAAAGTATTCCAATTGTGATTATGAGTTCTATGCCCTTGTCCAGACACAACGTTATTGGCATCACCATCTTCTATCCAAATAGTTAGGTTTGTATTCTGACCATCATGCTATGCATTACCTAGACTTGCAAAAGAAGCTAGGCTACCGTCATGAGAAGTGAGTCGAGTTTATGCAGGATTATCACCTTGTTCTCAAACACAAAGTGGGTGTTGAGAACAAATCGGTCGACGTCTTGAGTCGTCTGGTTATCCAGCTTTAAATGATGAGTGCGCTTATTATAGGTTTTGAGGTTTTAGTCTTAGATTACCTAGTGTGTCCAGATGTTAGCGAGATATATAACGCGACGACGAGAGATTCTTTTGAACCCATTAAAGGATTCTCGATTTCCGCTGGTTTTCTTTTCTATGACTCCCGCCTATGTATACCTATAGCCTCCCTCTGCGATTATTTAATCTAGGAGTTGCACACCGGTATAGTATCCTCAGTTGAGGATTACTTCTTCTGTCCTAGACTGAAGGACATAGAGTTGGTGCCGAGGTAGTCAGACCGCAAAGGAGTTTGCCAGCCTACCTGGTTATACGCATACTGTCATTAACATGGACTTCACACTCAGTCTTCCTAGCCTCATTCTCTAGTAGAACTTAGGGGTGCAAGTTGAGTTGAGCCGGCTCGAAAGCTCGATGAGCCGGCTCGAAAAAAGCTCGACTCGAGCTCGAGCCTGTGAAGCTCGAGCTCGAGCTCGAGCTCGAGCTCGATTACGAGTCGAGCTCGAGCTCGAATATTAATGTTCATGAGCTCGCGAGCCGGCTCGCGAGCTTTTTATTTCAATTTTTTTTTAAAATATATAAATAAAAAAAATAAAAAATAAGAAAATAAAGCTCATGAGCTAAAAAGCTCGCGAGCAGCTCGAGCTCGAGCTCGCGAGCTCGAAACTCGAGCTCGAGCTTGATAAGTTGGCATTGAGCTCGAGCTCGAGCTGGGATAAATGAGCTCGTCGAGCTCGAGCTAGCTCGAGCTCGAAATGAAAAACTCGAGCTTGGAAATTTTGCCAAGCTCGACTCGAGCTCGACTCGTTTGCACCACTAGAACTCGCTCTCTTGCCACACTTTTCACTCATTCGAGTCGGAAGTCAGACTCAATCTGCAAAGAAGTGCGACTCTATTATCATTGTCGTTGGAAGTTACTCGAAAATGAACCATTTTATCCCATATCACAAGGCTGCCAATGCATCTCATGTTGCAGCTCCATTCTTTATGATGGTATTCAAATACCATGAACTATGTACGATTATTGTCTCTGATTGTGATGTCAAATTTATGAGTTACTTTTGGAAGACGTTGTGAAAAAATATTAGCACGACACTTAGTTTTCCACCTCCTATCACCCACAAAAGGATGGGCAAATTAAAGTTGTCAATTGTTGTTTATGTATCCTTCTTCAATGTCTGGTTGGTGAGAACCTGTCCACATGTGATTCTATATTATCCATGATAGAGTTTGCATAAAATAATTTGATCAATAGGATCACGAGTTTGTGTCCATTTCATATCTTGTTAAGTTACAATCCTTGGAAACCTATTGATACGATCCCATTCTGATTGAATCTCAAGTTACCGAGTCTTCAGAGCATTTCATCGAGAATTTGTATGAGCTCATGAGTCTGTCCAAAGGAAAAATGTTGTAAGTCATGATAATTATGAAGCCTACAGAGAAACACAGGAGGGAGTAGATCTTTAAAGAAGGAGAACATATGATGTTTTGCATACATGCTTAGAGGTTCCCTCAAGGAACGATAAAAAATTAAGTGGTAGGTGAATGAGCCCTTATACAATCTTGCAAAGGATTAGGGAAAATGCGTATGAGATCAACACCCCTTTGATTGTGGGGATAAACAAGGTGTTCAATGTGGAAGACTTGACTCTATACTTTGAGGAGCGTGCGTATGCGGCATCCACCCATAAGGCCGCAACAATCGATTGGAGGAGTGGGTCAGCATCAACCTTGCACTGAACAATGGCGGCGTCCTCCAATACTGGCCTCGAAATAGCCGCTAAACGAGCAATTGCGGCTGCTGTGATAGAGAGTCGGCCGCGCGGTTGGTGGAGCCGACATGGAATTCGATCGAAAATCGTAGCCTAATAGTTTAGCGACCCAGAGCTATTGCGTCGGCCTGACAATCTTTTGATTTCGAAGGTATCAGAGGTTATGATGATCCGTCCAGACCATGAAGCTTTTGCCAAGCAGGTAGGGGTGCCAGTGCTGCACAACAAGGACCAACGCCATAAGCTTTGACTCATAAGCGGAGTGAGGGCAGATAGTGGTCCAAAACATACGACTGAAGTAGGCAATGGTTTGTTCTACTTGTATTAACATTGCTCCGACGTCTGTCTGAGGCATCACACTATAACTAATGGTTGGGAGAAATCCGAAAGGATAAAAATTGGAGCGATGTTGAGGGATTGCTGGAGGGCCTGAAAGGCTGTGGCCGCCTCTGAGGTCCACTGGAATGCGCCAGTCTCAGATTTCTTCAGCACACTGGAGAGGGGTTTGACAATCTTGCCATAATTCCGAATGAACGGCCGGTAGTACCCAATCAGTCCAGAAAGCCTCGAACGTCGCAGGGCGGATAAGGGTGGGGGTTCATAATACCATCCCATGTACCAATTACATTACCCCTGCAAGTTTATATAACAACCCCCGGTTTGAATACAAAATGAAAAGATACACACGTCTTAATAATTTTTCGCCAATGTGTCGCTAGCAGGCTTTTCGCGGCCCTTGGATACCCGCCACATTGAAGGACACCCCTCTCCTTCCTCCGCGTCTGTAGCAGTTTGCATATGTTTAGATTCCGCTTTCACGATCTATTTTCCGTCATGTATGTTCACCACGACGTGATACTGGGTTAGCTTGAATTTGAACAACAATATCCTTCAAAATAGACATTTGGTTGACTTTTCATTTTGCTTCAGGATATCTTTAAAGTGAGTTGCGTCATGTATGTTCACCACCATGTGACACTAGGTTAGCTTGAATTTGAACAACAAAATCCTTCAAAATAGACATCTAGTTGACTTCTCAAATTGCTTCAGGATATCGTTAAAGTGAGTCGCATAATTAAGAATTTGCGCTTCATTCTTAGAAATTTATGTTAGTTTAAGATTTTTGAATTCTTTCAATTTTGTAAACTGATGGTGGCTACAAAATGCTCCGAATTAGGAAAATTTGTGATGTAGGACAGACGTCACACCTGCCTGCCACCCTGACATCAACACCAGGGGGTCCACCCTGGAGTCCACCAAGGTGGCTTTCATCAGGCCGTACACCCCAACCAGCTCTCCGCCATGAAGTCATCACCATGCGGCAGGTTGTTGAGGCCCGTGATTGAACACCTGACCTCCTAGATAAGAGCCTTTCAGCAGAGCTCTCATCACCATGTGGCTCTAATACCTTTATTTTTTAGAATATGATGCAGGACAGACATCACACCTATCTGCCACCCTGGAGTCCCATCAGGGGGCCCACCATGACGTCTCACCATGACGGCTTTATCAGGTCCGCGGACCGTACACCACAACCCATCTCATCGATCCCACCACATGGCCGGTAGGTTGTTGAGGTCGGGGCTCGATCCCCGACCTCCTTGATAAAGAGTCCTCGGGCCGGGGCTCGATCAGTGGTGATAAGAGTCCTGCCGAGGACTCTTTATCAAGGAGGTCGGGGGATCGAGCTCCGGCCTCAACGACCTACCAGTCCTGTGGTGGGACCGATGAGATGGGTTGGGGTGTACGGTCCAGGGACGTGATAAAACCACCTTGGTGGGACGTTTCGGTGGGCCCCCTGGTGGGATTCTACAGTGGCAAGCAGGTGTGACGTCTGTCTTGCATCAGTTTGTCTTGTTCAAAAATGTATGCCAAAATTTTCTATTAACAAAGAGAAAATTCTCTCCTGTCCATAGTTTCTATCTTGGCAACAAAATGCTCAGAATTAGCAAAACTTCCTAATAGTTATCCATTACCAATTTTCTCTCCTTTGGTATATTTCTTTTAATCAGGGATTTTAATTGTTCTGGTCTGACCGTTTTTTGGATTAATTTATCACGGTGCTTCACAGGTGATACTTGCCACAAATATTGCTGAATCATCAGTCACTATTCCAGGTGTAGCTTTTGTTATTGACTCATGCAGATCTTTACAGGTCTTTTGGGATCCTAATAGAAAAAGTGATTCTACTGAACTCGTTTGGGTTTCAAAATCTCAGGTATTCATGGGATTTGAGTAATTAAAAATTTCTTAATGTCCTTGCTGATGTTTGTGAATAATTTGCTGCAGGCTGACCAACGTAAAGGCAGGACCGGGAGAACTTGTGATGGTTTAATTTTTCGCCTGGTCACAGGATCATTTTACAACCGTCTGGAAGATCATGATTTTCCAGCAATATTAAGACTTCATTGAGACAACAGGTGCTCATGATTTGCTGTGCAGAATCTAAAGTTATCAATGACCCGAAAGGTACAAATTTATGTTTTGCCCATGTTTAGGTTTGAAAGTTGCGTTCTTTCTGATTTTTATCCTATAGAAAATAATGAAAATTCTGTATTCTCTATATGTTACGTATGTCTAAATGAAGATGCTATCCTCTTCAATTTTGAGCCCTAACTTACATTTGTAAAGGGCTGGGCTTTAAAAGTATATGGATTGCAAGCATTGTTCAGTGCCCGCAGATTCTATACTTGATATAGGCTTGTTTGGGACAGCTCTGGCGGATTAAAAAGCTGCTGTCCGGATAGAGCTGTTTTAAAATAGATCTCTGGAGAGTAGTTTTGAAAATCTGCAGAGTGTTTTGGGTATTTTGTGCAGAAGTGCGCTCGGAATCGCCCGAGAAGGACGTCGGGGGCTCGGAATCGCCGGAGGAAGGCCGTCAGGGGCTATCGCCGAGGAAGGCCGTTCTAGCATGTTCCAACTGAAGAAACCATTAGATTTTCAAAACCTGTGAGAGAGAAAGCTATTTTGCAAGAGCAGAAGATGGGGGAGGGAGATTTCTGAAAAGCTGCAAAACAGCTCCAGATTTTGAAAAGCTCTTCACAAGGAGCTGTCCCAAACACATATAAAGCAGCTCTGGCGGCTGGAATATAGATTTTCCAGCCGCCAGAGCTGCGCCAAACAGACCCATAATGTTGAAGGCCATTTACTGCCACCGGATTTCATGCCTTGTACAACTTTGCAGACCATTTTATCCTAACATATTCAATTCCGTTTAGAGCCTTAGAAGCTTGCTACTTTCTATTATATATATATAATTTTATATTTAATTTGAACATTCTTTCTGTTGTTGATGAGCCTGTATATGATAGTTTAGTTATTTTAGACCTAAAAAGAGTGATTTTTATCATGTATATATGAAGGATTCTCCACAAAAAGATCACATTTCTTTTGTAATATCTCTAAGTTTGACATATCAGAGAGACCATTATGTTCTATTCATCCTCTTGCTCAACCTTAGTTCCGTCTCTTGACCTGTTCCCTTGATCTTAGGTGTTTGTGACCAAATCCTCTCAAGCCATATGTATTCAGTAAGCATGATGCTCTCTTGATCTGTTTTGATGGGAAATACTTTGTGATCCGGGGGCATTCCACTTCAAGATATTTATCTAGGGCAAGAATTTATGGGGCCATGTTGATAGAAGTCTATTATGGATGTTATGGACCCACGTTCGGGGTGCACGTATCAACTAGGTATCCAACCCACCAAGGATTTATAGTTCTCTTGTCGCATCATTTATATTTTATTATGCCGCGAATGTGTTAATATGACTCTCTTGTCGCGCATATGTTTATTATGTCACCTATTTGGATGACTTGAGTTGATGAAATTAGAAATCAAGAAGTTATCATCAAATCTCTCTTATTTCCTTTCCTCCTCTCTCTAAACTCCCGTAACCCTATCGCGCATGTGTTTATATTGGAGCGTAAGGTGGCTCTTCACGCGACAATGTGCTATAGGAGTGCTCACAGAAGGAGTGCGACAGTACCACACAACCTTGGGTGTGCGCGCAGAGGGAGCGTGCGACAAGCAGAGGGAGTGCGGCAATGCACATAAAGGGAGCGCTCAGCGTGCAAAGGGAGCATGTGACACGCAGAGGGAGTGCGCGTAGAGGGAGTCATAATCGAAGCACGTGACAGATTCGTCCATGCAGACCGTGCGGCTGTGCGTGCAGAGTTGTAATAAGAGGAGCGCAGCTGTGGGATTGCAATAGTGCGGGGACTTCCTTCTCGGCTAGGTTGTAAAGGCAGCAAAAATTGATGCGACCTGCCTGGTGCACAAGGGCTTCTTGGTGCGGTCTGCCTGGTACGACAGGGAAAACAGACGCTCAAGTTGGTTTTAGCTGCTCAATTTGTTTTGCGGCAAAACAAGAGGAAAAAGAAATAAACCAAGAGTTGTGCGAGCTCATGAAGAAATTGATTACCAAAATGGAGGTGAACCTCAAAGTAATCTCTGAGTTTTTGCGGATGTCCAAAGGCGAGGGCTCGACTCAGTTGCCGTCTCCTCTGATTAAGTTGGATCTTCCTCTTGTGGAGCTGAAACTCAATGAATCAGCTACATACTTAAGCTGGTCGCGTTGGGTAAAGAAGACACTGTCTGGGAGGAACCTGGAGGGCTAGCTGATAGGCAAGAAAGGGGAGGCAAAGAAGGAATGGATGGGTACAAGTGGAAGACTACACATAGCTTGCTACACACTTGGCTCCTAAACTCGATGGTCGCATCTATCATTGTCACGGTGGATGGCTTAGAGATCGTAAGTGATGTTTGAGGGAAGTTGCAAAGGATCTATGCAGAAGTCAACAACAACATGAGAGTGCTTCAGATCGAGAGAGAGATAGAGACAATAACCCAGGGAGATCGATTGATTCAAGAATATGCCGCAGATCTGGAGCGACTTTGGGTAAACTATGATTATTTCTCACCAATTGCATGTTGCAAAGATCCCGAGTGCACGAAAGGGGTGTGAGATGTTCAGAGACGGACAATGCACTTTATGAGGGGGTTGAACCCGACATTTGAGCCAATGTGGGCAATACTGCCTACTTAGCCAAAAATTTTGTCCCTGGATAAGATAATCTCAGCTATGATGTAGAAGGAGATCCTGATTAGGCTTCAGTCTGGTGAAACTGCACTTTCAGAGGTGAAATCAGCACTAGTGGTCACCAATTCAGGTCACATCAGATACAAAGGCGAGACATAACAATGTTTCAATTGTGCTGAGATAGGTCATCTACGCTAGGTTTGCCCCAAACCACCAAGGGAGCGGGTTGCTGGTGGACGGGGAAATTTTGGGAGTCGTGGTCGCAACCGTAGAGGTCGTAGGGTTGGTGGAAGAGTAGCCTACCAGGCAAATCTGATGATTGCAGAGGGAGAGACAAAAGGGAGTATGGTTGATGTGGGTTACTTTGAGCATGAGATTTTGGATGCTTACTCTTAGTTGATGTGGAGGAAGCAGAAGGGTATGATTGATGACGCACTCAGTCCAGCTTCATCAAGGGGTAATGTTGTCTGTTTTGCTCACTCAATCGTAGATACTTGTGATACACTTGCCTTAGCATCTATACCCACCACTAGATCACCAGATTTGATAGTCAATTCGGGTGCTTTTCGACATGTCACTGAGATGCTAGAGAATTCCGTTCGTATACTTCTATACCAACACGTTAACTTTGTCCAATGTTTTGCTTGCTCCTTCCTTTTCTATGAATCTCTTATTCATTGGTGCCATTATATCCCAACTAAAATGTGTTGTTTTGTTTGATATCCCGAAGTTCATCTTCCTGGAGAAGGAGACCGACATGAGACTTGGAACTGAAATATGACATAGTGGCTTGTGGTACATGGACAAGGAAAGTATGGACTCGGCTCTTTCAACCATTACAGAGGATGTTACATGAGAGGAGCGTGGAGGATTTGCTACTACATCATCAACATCTGGTTTAGCCTTCTTTTACTGTTTTGAATTAGATGTATCCCTTTTTGTTTAAGAAAGCTAAACACAAAAAAACTTGTATCTGATGCGCGTGAGTTAGGAAAACATACTATAATGATGTAAACCGGGCTTCGTAAACTTTAAATCTAAGTGGAAACACTTGACACAATATTAAATTTTCTAGAATAGGCGCACCACCGAATAACAGAAAAGGCTAGCTTTCATCTTCCAATGTTACGGGCTTTTAAAATAAATGCGGTAAGATCATAAACTAAGCAAGAGACTAACACAAAATAAAATAACGGTTAGGAATGATTAGGGCAAGCACGCGCTACACTTGAATGTGGCAAAAACTTGCTGAAATTACCATAATAAATTACTATTAAGAAGATTGAGAGGTGGAGAAGGTAAGATATCACCGGGATGGTTCCGACAACAGCTTTCCGAGCCCTTCACAACGTAGTCACAACAGGCGGAGAGCGGCAATCAGGCGGTGACGAGGTTGAGGTTGGTGTAGGAGAAAATAGGGCTGATATTTTTTTGAACAGGGAAATCAAGGACCTGTGCGGTGGATCTGGGGCGAAAAACAATGGGGAATGGAGGAAGGATGGAAGGAATGTTTGGGCTGGTGGCTGTGAGGTGAGGAGATGGGCGGGAGGAAGCACAGTAGGTGGTGGTGAAGTTTGTCAGGGCCTGTGAGGGTTCCGGATTTGAGCCGGACTGTGAAGAATTGGAGTACGCGAAGTTGGACGGCGACGCGATGCAGGGTCGTTGAGGTTAAGCGGGAGGTTGGCGGCTCCATGTTTCACGACGAAAGCAGGGTTCACTGGAGTAGGCGGCTTCTGGAGGAAGAAAACAAGCGGAGAAATGTACCTGGGGAGTACGGCGACCGGATTTGGACGCGGACTGGCAACGTGAGCTTATATAGGCCGGATTTGAGGGCAGGTTTTTTCACCGAGAGGCAAGAATGCTCTCAGTAAAATCTCCCAACCAAGGATTAGGGCAACCAGTTGTTAGCTTATATAGGCCTACTCCCCCCTCTCAATCAAACTTTATAAAATAAAAATATAAGCTTTAAATTTTAATTTCAGCAAGTGTCCTCAAACAAACAAAAACGCGACGACCCAGCCCGCCCATTCCAAACCGGACCAATACATTCAGGGTCATGCGAGGTGGTCAATTTCACGCGTCGGGCCAAAATAATAAAAGTTCGTATAATGACAGGAAATTAAAATACACAGCTGCAATAGTAAATAAATAAAAATAACAATATCGAGATGGAACTAGAGTGCTGGCGACAGGGTCACATCAGTTCCCCCGGGGTTGAGAGAACTCGACTCCGACGAAACTGTGCTGATGAGTGCAACTGAGAGATCTGGACGTCGACGTTGTAACTCTATGACATTGATCCAACTGTTATCCAAAACATCCCTTCCCCGCCAAGAGACCAAGTATCGCTGGTAGGCCCCTGCACGAGTTTGGAACTCCCAAACATTATGCACTCGATCAATCTCCTCCGTGGTGGATGTGAAGGCTAGCTGAAATCCCGCGGTCGCCCCAGGCTCCAAGATAGGTGGTGGCATAAGAACGGTAGATTTAGATCCGTGGAAAGAGCAAGGGTCTGTCATATTGAAAATCGACGATATACCGAATTACAAGGACAAATCAACAAGGTAGGCATTCTTGCCCAACCGTTTCCTTTCCTGAAAAGGACTGAAACGACGCTGTCGGAGCTTGTGGTACGTCCCACTGGGAAACCTTTCCTTTCTGAATTGTACCAACACTCAATTTCCTTCTGAAAAAGACACGTCGCGCTGATGGATATCGGCGCTGACCTTGAATTTTCAGTTGTTACCTGCAACTTAATATGCATAATTTTGTGCAAAGATTTTAAATTATCAATCCAAGTAGTAGCATCAAAGGAAACACACTTGTGGGAAGATAATGAGTGACGATGCATTTTATGAGAGAATTGAACCTGACATTTGGAGCGAGATGTGCATTACTGCTTGCTCAACAAATCCCTTCCCTGGATGAGAATCTCATCCATGATGCAAGTGTAGAGCAGGATTAGGCTTCAGTCTGGTGCAACCATTATTCTGGCGGTGAAATCAGATCTAGTGGTCACCAATCTAGAGTACACAGGATACACGAGCGAGACACGACAATGTTACAATTGTGGTGAGATAGGTGATCTCCGACCGGCTTGCCCCAAGCCACCAAAGGAGCGAGATGCAGGTTTACGGGGTCAGTTTGGGAGCCGTTGTCGCAGCCATGGGGGTCGTAGAGGTGTTACAGCAGGCTACAGAGCAAATCTAATGATTGCAGGCGAGTAGGCAGAAGTATGACTGATGCAAGTTACTCAGAGGAGCAGAGAATCTTAGATGCTTAATCTTAACTGATGCGAAAAAGCAGGAGAGTATGATTAATGTCACACTCACTGTAGCTTCATCCATGGGTAACGCTGCCTCTTTTGCCCACTCAGCTACAAGTACTTATAATACATTTTCCCTCGCATCTACATCCGCTACTGGCTCACTGGATTGGATAGTCGGCTCTAGTGCATCTCAATATGTTATTGGGGATGCGAAGGATTTTCTTTCATACACTCCCCTAAGAGTTTCATTCAGAGCGCATTCAGACTTTTGATGACACTGGCCAGTGGTTTGGTAAGAGTACTATGCAATGTGCCAACATTTTAACTTTGTCCAATGTTCTGCTTGCTCCTTTCTTTCTTGCGAATCTCTTATCCATTAGTGTAATTATATCTCAACTAAAATGTATCCTTTTGCTTGATATCCCAAAGGTGATCTTTCAGAAGAAGGAGACTGACAAGTGACTTGGACTAACATACGTCATAGTTGCTTGTGGTGCCTAGATAAGGAAAATATGGACTCAACTCTTTCAACACTGGTAAGGATGCTACAAGGGTGGGTTGGGTAAAAGAAGCGTAGAGGACTTATTCCTACTTCATCATTGACGTCTTGATCATCCTTCTTTTTCTATTTTGAGATAGATGTATTCCATTTTGTTTGAGAAAGTTAATCATAACAAACTTATATATGATGCATGCGAACTAAGAAAACATACCAGAAACTCTTATTTCAGTTCTGGTAGTAAGTGTTCTTATCTTTTTAATCTAGTACATTTTGATGTTTGGGGACCATGTCCCACACCACTGTGAATGAATTTCGGTGTTTTGTGTCTTTTATTGATTATTTCTCTCGCGTGACTTGGTTTTACCTGATGTAAAACAAGAGTGTTGTGTTTGCTTGCTTCAAAGATTTTCATAAAGGAGTTTAAACTCAACACAATGTAGTCGTAATGGTGTTGAGGTCTGACAATGAGACAGAGTACACCAACAGGACGTTTGAAGAGTACTTGTCCTCATAGGGAATCCAACATCAAACTACTTGTCCATACACACCAGGAAAGAATAGAGTAGCGAAACAAAAGAACAAACACCTTCTGGAAGTATCTCGGAATATGATGCTAACAATGAAGGTGCCAAAGTACTTGTCGAGACAAGCCATGCTAACATTAGCTTATTTAATCAATCAGATGCCCTCGCAAGTATTGGATCGGAAGTCTCCGATTGAGATGCCGCATGGGAAGAATGAAGATATTCTTCCCCTCAAGACATTTGGTTGCGTGCGTTTTGTGCATGAAAAAAGACCAAATGTGGGAAAATTGGATATAAGGGCCTTGAAGTGTGTTTTTGTTGGGTATTTGACTACCCAAAATGGGTATGTACGTTGGAGTCCGATGAAGAGAAAGTTATTCGTCTGTATGAATGTCATATTTATAGAGCTTGAGTCATATTACTTCTCTTCAATTAACTCGCCCTCTTGGAGAATCACTCAGTATAAATAATATGAGACGAGAGGGGGAGGATAACTGTGTTGGTGTGAGGTGGATAACGAGTATCCCATTGTCTCCTGTGCCAAAGGAAGCAGAGTCAGTCGAGGTGTCGGTTCTTTATTAGTGTGTATCTGTTTATGATGGACCTCAAACTCAGGGAGAGTTGAGTGTATACAAAAAGACGGTCAAGTGAGACTACAATGCCACCTGTGCCAAGTCCCTTGCCTCTGCCTACTTTAATCTTTGAGACACCTGCATCATCCCCCACAAGTTCAGATATCCCAGCTAAAATAACCCATCATCTCTCTACTTCCACTCCCTTGACGGTAAGATGGAGTTCTCGCAAGAATACAAGAGTTTCACCGGATCAATATGATTTCCAAATTATATTGCCCAATTTGTTTTCTACTCTTATATATCCCCTGTACATAGAGCATTCATTACATCTTTGAATATTGTTTCTATTCCTAAATGTTGACAAGTAGCTACGAAGGATCCACGATCGAAAACTGCAATGCTAGAAGAACTTGGCTCATTGGAAAAAACAAAACCTGAGATCTCATGTCGCTGCTACCAGGAAAAAAGCACTTTGGTGCAAGTGAGTTTTCACTGTGAAACAAAACCCAGAGGGCCAGGTTGAGCGCTACAAGGATCGATGGTAGCAAAAAGATACATTTAGACTTATGACATTGACTACGATGAGACCTTTGTATCCGTCGTCAAAATGAGCACGGTACAGATACTAATATCTTTGGCAGCGAATGGGGAATGAAAACTGGACTAGCTCGATCTAAAGAATGTTTTTCTTCATGTTGATCTGGTGGAAGTAGTGGTGTACAAAAAAACCCGGTCCTAACCGGTCCCAAGGAGTCCCCCTTTTTACCTCAAAAACCGGTCCCGGAACGGGACCAGTAAAAAACCGGTCCCGGTAAAAGACCGGTCAACCTGTCACGGTAGAAGACCGGTCAAAGACCCGTCTTTTACCGGTCTTTGACCGGTCCCGGTCTGGGACTGGAACCGGGACCGGTTCCCGATTAACGGCTCTTTTTAGAGCCGCTCTAAAAGCTCTTTAAAGAGCCGTTAGCCACATTTGGTGGCAGGCATGGCCGACCAGCCATGGCTGCCACCAAATGTGGCTTTATTAGTTTATTTAATAATTTTTATTTTATTTTTTTTATAAAATTTAAATTTTATATAATCTAATTTTTTAAAAATTAAAAAATTCAAATCCTATAAATACCCCCCCTCTCTTAACAGTTCTTTTCATCTCTCTCACTCACTCTCCCTCTCTCTCTCTCAACTCTCAACTCCCACTCACTCTCAAATGACGTCTTCTTCATCCATGCCGACGTCTTCCTCTGCGTCCGTCGCGCACGAGGTAGTAGAACACCACCACAAGGCGGCGGTCTGAGAGAAATTCGATAAAATGCGGATCGACGGCGAATTGAAGGCGAAGTGTAAACTTTGCGGGAAGTTAATGTCCGTTGGCAGCAATACAACGCTCGTCCGACATGTGAAATCATGCATTTCAAAACAAGCCCCGGAGTCTACCCAAGCTCAAATTGCGACGTCCGGGCATATTTGGACATACGATCAAGCTCGGGAGTGGGAGCGACAAATGGAGAACGTCATCAAAAAGAGATTTTCATTCAGTCACTACGACGATGAAGAAATGACATCATACATACACGAGTTACTCCAACCCAAATATCAGCAGGTAAGTCGTTTTATCACTAGACGCGATGCTATAGCGGCTTATATGCAATTTAAAGAATATTTAAAAAATTATTTTGAAACATTTGACGGTCACGTTAGCTTAACGGGCGACGTCTGGACAAGCGGTATATCTGAGGAACACTCGTATATTTGCATTACTGCTCACTGGATCGATCCCAATAGTTGGGAACTAAATAAACGAATAATTTATTTTGAAGGATTTGAATATCCGCATACCAGTAAAGCTATTTACCGGGTAATTATTAAGTGTATTAGAGAATTTAAAATAAAAGAAAAAATTATGAATATTTCTTTTGATAACGCTTCAAATAATGCGACCACCATAAAATATTTTATTTCGGATTTACAACCAATGTTAGATGAAATTTTTTTCATACACATTGCGTCTGTCACATTTTAAATTTAATGTACAAGATAGTTTAGTTTATATGAACGAGTATGTAATTAAAATACGAACTATGCTAAAAGTTATTTACAGTTCAAAAAAAAAAAGAAAACAAGATTTTAAAAAATTTGTTATTTCACAAGGAAATTTTTTTTAGGTCCATCTTATGATATGCCTATACGCTGGAACTCAACTTATAAAATGCTAAAGCGAGCTTTGATACAGAAAACTTTATTAATTGAATTTTATAATAGTATAGAAACACATGATTTAGGCGCGTCAGATTGGGCGGTACTCGAAGATTATGTAAATTTATTAGAATGTTTTTATCGATCAACAATGATTTTATCTGGAGTTTATTATCCTACTTTCCCATTAGTTATTGAAAATATTTTATTAATGACTGAAACGTTTAAAACATACAAAACGAACGAAATGTGACGTCCGTTAATATTAGTAATGGAGGAAATTTTTTTAAAATATTACAAAGAAATGCCACCCATATTTTCTTGCGCCGCAGCTTTAAACCCTTTAATGGGTGTGGACGAGGTAAAAATTTTTATAAAAGAAATTAATTGAAATTTAAATTTAAACGAATCGGCTAGTGATTTTGTTAATTGAAGCGTTTCAAAATTTAATTTTGATTTTATTCGTTTTTTATAATTATTATGATCATATCTATGGATCGCGACCTCGCGAAAAATCCACCCAACCTAAAACAAAAAATATTTTTAAAAACAAACTTTTAGAATTAATTTATAGAAAAAAAACAACGAACTTCGAGTACTTTAATTGAATTTGGTTTATATACAAAAACACAATTTCAAGATTATATGACCGCAAGCGAAATAAAAAATTCTGATATTTTAAAATGATGGAAAACTAAAACAAATGTTTATCTTATTTTGGCTTCAATGACCCGTGATTTACTAACAATTCAAGCTAGTACGGTAGCTTCAGAGTCTGCTTTTTCTTTGAGTGACAGGATTCTGAACGTGCGAAGGAGCCGTTTGAACGAGGAATATTTGAAGATTTGCATTTGCTACAAGGATCATTTGGATGCTATAAGTAGGAAGCAACACGTCTCGTCTATTGAAGATAGTGAGTCTGAAGTGGAAGACGAGATGAATAGCTTAAGTTTGAGAAGCGCGACCGAAGAATAATTAGGCAAAATGTATTTTATTTATCATTTTATTTCAATTTTGAATATTTAAATATAATTTTATTTTAATTTAAATGTAATTTTCATTTTTGTTCAATTAAATGAAAATTACAAATGCAAATTTGTAATGTTATTTAATTTCATTTTGAATTTTTATATTTCATTTTGTATTTGGTAATTAGAAATTTAAAATTTTTAACCCTAAAAATTTAAAACTATAAAACATAGAATTTATTTTTTTTAATCTAAAAAAAACATTTTTTAAATAAAAAAACCGGTCCGGGACCGGTTAGGACCGATCCTCCGGTCCCGGTCGGTCCTCCTCTTGAGGAGGAGAACCGGTCCCGGACCGGGACTGGTTTGAGCGGAACCGGTCCGGGACCAGTCGGTCTAAAGAGCGGTCTTTTAAAAGACCGGCCTGGGACTGGTTAGACAGTCTTTTTGGGCAGGCCTGGGTCGAAGGTGTATTCATAGTGGTGCCACCGGTTTTGACACAAAATAAACGGTAGGCAAACTGTGTAGACTTAAGAAATACCTTTATGGGCTTAAACAGTCTCCTCGAGCCTGGTTTGACAGGTTTAGGAAAGCGATGGTTAACATGGGATATCAGCCTGTGTTGTCAAGCGCGCGCCTGAGGCACCGAGCGCACTCCGTTGCGCCTCAACAAGGCTTTTGCGAGCGATGTGCCTGAAGCGCGCCTAGGCGCCCAATTCGCTGGTATTGAGCGAATTGGGCTCGCAATTCAGTGAAATTTAGCGATTTGGGCGCCCAATTCGCTGTAATTGAGCGATTTGGGCGCCAAATTCGCTGGAATTAAGCGATTTGGGCGCCCAATTCGATGATTTTATTTTCCCCCCAATTTTGTGCCTCACATGCCTCAGACGCGCGCTGCGCCTTGCGCCTAGGCTCTAGGGCCCCTTTATACTTCAATGCGCCTTGCACCTTTAATAATATAGATATCAACAGACCAGTGATGATCATATTGTGTTCTTTAGGCGGAGTGATCACACTACAATGCTTGTTGTGGACGATATGATTATTACATGCGATGACAAAAAAGAAATTGCTCTGCTGAAGACAAGATTGGGCAAGGAGTTTGAGGTAAAGCATTTATGACAACTAAAATACTTCCTTGGAAGTAGCTCGCGGTGCAGAGGGAATCGTTATATCTCAACGAAAATATGCGCTAAATCTACTTAAATAGACGGGTGTGCTGGGGTGCAAGCCCTCAGTTGCTTCTATTGATCAGAAGTCCAAGCTCCACGCTGAGGCAAGAGAGCCAACAGATAAAGAGAGGTATCATAGGCTTGTAGGTATCCTGATCTATTTAAGTCACACCCGTCCCGACATCTTTTGTCGTGAGTGTAGTAGCCCGCTATATGTACAATTCCAGGGAGGGTCACTTGGATGTAGTGTATCAAATTTTTAGATATTTAAAGAGTGCACCAGAAAAGGGACCGATCTTTCTAAAGAATGAGCATCTGAGATCGATAGGTTTTTCATTAAAGAAAAGCTGGATGGTGGAATATTAAAGCTGGGACCTTTTGCTACAAAAGAACAAGTGACTGATTGCCAAACCAAAGGACTGAGCTCACTGGATTTATGTAAATTGTGTAACAAGATGAGCTTAGTGGATATCTTTCGCCCACCTTGAGGGAGAGTGTTGGTATTTGGTGTCCAAATAGCTCAGATTGGTGTGTCGTTAGTGACCTACTCTTTATGTGTTTAGTCCTACATCTCAGATTTTGTTTTAGGGTCTCCCTCTTGTGTGTGTATATATGGGAGAAATGTATTTTTTCTTAGCACATGTGAATAATAAACTCCATTCGTTTTCGTTTCTACTACGACCACCCCTAAGATGAAGATGTGAGTACAAACACGCAGTCAAACACAATACAATAAAAGAGATGCAAGCAACATAAACCCTAATGTGATGCAAATGCAATTGATTCAATCATGTTTACTCAAACACACGATTAATTAAATAACAAAATTAAAACTCACATAAGACAACCATAATTGATTCTAATTAGGTGACAAGCAATAATTGTATATAATTGAGAGTATTAAAATATTTGAGTATCAGACCAATATGACATGAGTCTATTGAAAGAGACTTAGCAAATAAATTGAGTAAAATTTTACTAGATGTAGCGGGTTTGGGAAGGAGTGGGAGGAGAAATCCAACAACTTAATGGTGTACGAGAGGGATAAGACATTGTGGAAGCCCTATGTGAGTAAGAGAATGCTTGTGGAGACACTGGATGGGAAATGGGAGTGCTGACTGTGGTCAGAGAGGCGGCAGGGGGTTGGGCGTGTCATGGAGGGTAGCTTGATTGGGAAAACAAGGGGTGAGACAGCTGTTGGAGATTATGGCGAGGCCACCGGAGGCAGAAAAGGGCTCCAATGACGGTGGAGGAGATGATCGTATGCAGGGTTGGGGTCACTGGAGGTTGGGAAGTTGGCAATATCCAATTTAGAGGAGACCAACTATGCCTATGGCTAGGGATCAACAAGGGTTTGCTATTGCGAGGGATGGCGGGGGCCGTGATGGGGGCATTGACACACCCAAAAAGTGGGAACTGCCTGCTTTAACACCGCGTGACACACTTGCCTCCCATCGAGGAGGAGATGATCATGCAACTTGTGTACGGAAGCCAAACTATTAATTCCTAGGCCATAAGATAATAATATATATAGGGTTATTTACTGAGACCTCCCCTCGAAGTTTGTGTAATTACAACTTGCACTCTAACTTTTGAAATTACAAAAACCTCCCCTCAATGATTACATTTCATAACATTCATGCACAAATGTACCCCCTTTGAGTAAATATTGAGGGGCTTTTTGTGTATGGGTGTTATGAAAAATAAACATTGAGGGGTGCTAGTTATAATTTTTAAAGTTAGAGGGGTGCAAGCTGAAATTATGCAAACTTCGAGGGGAGGTCTCGGTAAATAACCCTATATATACATCTGTCTGGCTGTGTTAGGATAAGTAAATCTGTCATACTTTGGTCGAGCGATCGAATTATTTACCTTAACTCTCAAAATATAACTTCAAAAGATACAAAAAGAAATATAGAAATATAGAAAATCGAGCCGGTCACAATCATGGTCTCCGATCGTCCATTTGACGACCCAACAAGTGTCGACCCAGTAATTCCTTAAACTATCTAGCGATTGATTCTCCATCATTCTTCTCGGCTTAGAAACATTCATCTCCGAAGAATGAAACTGATGCTCCTAATGCAGGATATACAAGAATAAAAATAATGACACGAACTCTGTTGTTTCATTCTCATAGCTCCTGGTGGGCGTAGTTTGCATATATGGTCCTTGTCCACCGAAGCTTTTGAGGTTCCCGCGCACGAAGCAATGAAGTCTGGTGGTACAGACTTGGCTGTGATAAAGGTGGGCGCTGAAGCTGAAAGGGAAGAATGAAGGTCCCAAAAATTTGATACCCCCACATATAAAATTAAATCTTCTACATTGAATATAATATGAATTCCCATATTTTTAGGAATATCAAGTTCAAAAATTGACTTATTTCATGACAATGTATGGATTTATTCGCCTAGTACTGCGATTCATAATTGTCCCTAATGGGAACCTCAAAAATAATGTACCAATCATCTTCTTTGAATATTTGCTCTCTCATGTTATTATCCATCCAAGTTTTAAAATGTTCGTTATTTAATATAATTTTTTGTCGGAGTATGACATGCAAATCATGCAGTATATGCAAATGATAAATAACTAACCTGATAGCCTGACTAAGAGCCGACTCAACATAACAATACAAGTCCTTAAAGATGTGTGACTTATCCATTGGTTCTTTTGGTAAGATATAAAAGTACTTGTCGAGTGTTTGATGAACACCCAAATGATTGCAAGAGACGCCAACATTCGAGCTCAAAATGTGTCAAATGTCTCTCAAGAGGCGTGACTCGTCACGAGGCTTGCTTGGTGGTGTATAGACGACGTTGTGAATGTAGCGATCCTCCGAAGGAATGTCTGAGACGTTGACACAAATGTGCATCTCTGGGGTGTATCGACTGTTTTCAAAAAGGAAAAGCTCGTCGTGTGACTCTCAATGAGGTATATAAGAAAATTCGCCACGACTGAAAAAATCACTCAAGCAAACATCCAAGACACCTGCACTGGGGTAAATCTTTACTAGAGAGGAAGAATCATCGGCTGGCTCACCCTGGTGTACAGTTGGGGGGCTCATTAAAGAACTCATCATTAGAAGGGTGATCCTTAAGATGAGTTTCAATGATAATAATATCCTCTGAAATAGGAGAAACAAACATTACGATGTCAATACTATACTTTCGCCTCTTATTTGGGACGTGACTCGGGAGTACAATATGAAAAATTTCAGATGAACATGTACTCAAAGGAAAATCTTTGCTCGATAAAGGAAAAATGCAATATGATCAATTGGTCATTTGTACTTATTCTCTTTTGAGGCCATATGGTATGAGTCATACTTAAGTGGTAGACAACTTATCAGATTATGTGCCTCATTGCAGTGAGAGAGGTCAGTATCAGTTACCATGTATTTTGTGTTCAAAAGAGCAATAGTAGGCATGGTGGTGGCCTCGGGATGGAGAGGACTCATGGTGGGATGGTCAGAGTACGAGTCTACTCGACTAAATCTAGCAGATACCAAGTACTGCTCGCAACGAAGGGCGAGCCAAAATGTCTGCTTGACAAAATCTGACCAATGACCGTTGAATGCTACGTAGATTGTAAACCGATGTCTGAAACTAAATCTAGAAGTGTTTGCATCGGGATCCTCTTGAATGTTGCTTCTTACCACTAATTCATCAAAATAATCTTTGTACTCAGCAATAGACATTGATCATTGCTGAAGGGTAAATATTTACTCGACGGGGCCATTCCTATAGGACGTCGGCATATATCTTTGCTGCAATCGCCGCTTCATGTCCACCCAATTGGTGATGCGATGAAAATGATTCACTTAAGGGTGCTCTCAATGCTATCCTAGTACGCTCTCGCCTTAACTAGTATCCAAGTTCCGTGAATTTGACGCAATGCTCACAAAACAGTTCAAAATGAATTAAATAGTATTCCATGTTCACGAGCCAATAACTAAAGAACTCGGGGCTTGTCAAACCATTAAATAGTTGGACAACTCTGCGAAGCCTAGGCTCGAAATCCTTCTCGAAATGATGAGCACAATAGTCAACATCTCTGGAATAGTCGAATCGTGTTGAGGGGTCAACACGATCTCTACAAGTGAAGAGATGAGAATGGGGATGATCATCGTAATAGTACATCGATCTCTTTGGAGGGACTTTGTGGATCGAGTCTAGACGGACTTAGGATCCTTAAATTGAGGAGAGGGATAAGGACGATAGCTATGCACTCAACCACTGTGTATCAAAATAAATCCCGAACCCGGGGATTTGATACCAACGGATACGTGAACAATTTACAGGTGACCAAACTCGTGATGCCCTAACACTATGTACAATGCAAACAATCTTAATCAAATGCAATGGATCTATGACCAACACTAAGATGAAGATTTTAGTATAAGCATACAATCAAACACATAATCAAATGAACGAGATAAGCACGCCATAAATCCTAATGCTATACTAATGAAAATGATTCAATCATGCATTTGCTCTGGCACACAATTAATTAAATAAAAAAAATAAAACTCACATAAAACAATCATAATTGATTACATTTGGTTCTAATCAGACGACAAATAATAACTACATATAATTGAGAGTCCTAAAATATTGAGTATCAGGAAAACAAGACATGTGTCCGAATCAATTTGAGCAAAATACAATTAGAAATAATCACGAGCATCCATACAATACAAAGAAAATGAAAACTAAATGTGAAGATTAACCAAGTGATCAACACCGTCATTGGAGGGTGTGGGAAGGGTTGGGAGGAGAAATTCAACAACTGAATTGTTCACTGGAGGGCTACAACAACCGTGGAAGCCCTGCATGAGGAAGGGAATGACTGTGGAGAGACTAGATAGGAAAAGGAGAGGCTGGACGTGGTTGGAGAGGCGGTATGGGTGTTGGGCACTTCTTTATGGGTGTTGAGCGCCACCAGAGACTAGTGGTTCCCAAAGGTAAGACTCGAGGATGCAAGCGAACATGGTCGTGCCTTCATCATCTTTACCAACTGAATTGGGAGATAACTCTAAAACAATGGGAGTGAAAAGGCTCAACCATGGTGCAAGATGCTTCCTTTGATAATAGGAGCGACGTCAAGGGGAGAGCTCGACGGTGGAATCTTAGAAGGCCCTAGAAGGACTTTGACAATAGGCTCGACCAAAGAGAAAACTCTATGAGAATAATGACTCATTAGAACAGCTGCTCAACAAGAACAATGCTTCATTGGAGCTTAGGCTCGAAGAGAGAAGAACGACGAGAGCTAGATTGAAGTACCATATTGCTCTAATATCCTGTCAGAGCAAAGTTGTGTCCCACTTGAGATTCCAAGGACACCATTGATTTATTTATACAAGAGTTTTACAAGATTAAAGTTTCACACGCAGTGTGAGACTAAATAAGAAATTAGAAGGAAACTACCGCTACATATATTTACAGTAATCAAATTCTATTGTGTGTTTTCTAATTTAAGTCTCAACAAGAGAAGAATTGTGGTGAGCCAGGTCGAAGGACCATATTGCTTTTTGTTAGAAAAGTCCATGTAAAGGGGTCCATATAGCCCATGTATTTGTTTTTTCTCTCTCTTCTTTAGTCCCACATCATGTATATGACTCTCTTCTCTCTTTCTCCCTCCTATAAATATGTTTTCGTACTTTGTTATTTGAATATAGAGAGAGTATTTACAAGTTTGAGTTTTCTCTACATTGTATCAGAGGGACTCGGTCACTCATTGCGACTAGTTTTATGCTAACCGCCCGACCTTCCTCTGTTTGCGCTAGGCGCGGTCTCTATTTTTCTAACCGGGACGACCTTCCCTTCTCGCGTAAGGCGCGCGACTAGGATCTCTCTACCCACCTATCTCTTCCTCTCCTCCTATCCCGTGGCCTCCACCTTCCTTCTCTCTACTCTATCATTTTTTAGGAGTTCTCTCTAGTGGGGCCCTCTCCTCACTTCTTCTCTCCCGCGCGGTCTCCTCTCTACCCGCACGGTCTGTTTCTCTCTTCCCGCAAGCGAGCTCTCCTCTTAGCTCGTGACCTTCTTTACCCGCGCGATTTCCTCTCTAACCCGCGCGGTTTGTTTCTCTCTTCCTGCAACGAGCTCCCCTCTTAGCTCGCGGCCTCTCCCTGCTTTTTTTTTCTTCTTATCCCGGGCGGCTTCCTCGCTAACCATGCGGCTTCCTCTCTTCCCGCGGCTTCTCTATCCGCGGCGATTACCGCACTTGGTTGTGGCATCTTCCCCTGCCGCTGGTGTACTCACTTTGACCGTGCGAACTTCTTGTGTCCGGCTTCTTTCTCGTGCGTCCTTCGGGTCGGTTAGTCGCCACGGTTTCCCTAACCGCTCCTAGCTTAGCATCGTGGTCGCGGCTTCTTGCCGCTGGTGGCTTATCACCGAGACCGTGCGGCCTCCCCAGTTCGCATTCTGTCCGCTCGACCTCTTCTGATCACTGCCTCTTCTGCTCTAGTCGCTGCCTTGGTACTGTACGTCTTCTCGTACGGTTTGCCTGTTGTCTGATTCTGGTCTTCCCGTGCGGTCTTCCCGTATATCCGCTGCTTGACCTCTCGGCGGCCTAGTCCTCTACCCGCCTGGTCATGGGGTCCTCTATTAACTTTGCCGAACCGGCGGCTTCATCTGCTGACCGCCCAGTTCTTTGCCCCCGAAATCCGTGATGAATTGCGGGATTACTACTATCTCTTTGACCGGGAAGAACTTTATGGAGTGGGTGCACTCGGTTCGTCGTGTGCTTCAATCGAAAGGCTTTCTTCATCATCTGACCCAGGCCGCTCCCGTTCCTCCCACTGATGATTGACTACGCAACGACGGTCGAGTCCAGACGTGGCTCCTCAACTCTCTGGATAGTGAACCATACCGCATGGCCATGTATCATGAAACCGCCAAGGTCATGTGGGATGAGCTTCAAGCCCTCTATTCTGGCAAAGATAGTCTCCAACACCTCTACGACATCATCACTGATCTTCAGAATCTCGATGTTGGCGGGGCCTCCGACCTCACGTCCTTTGTTGTTCGCGCCAAGACTCTGGTCGAAGCATGGATTCAACATCAACCGCCCACGCTGGATCTCGCTGCACAACATGCTCAGAAAGAAGCTGTCGGTGTGGCCATGATGATGGCTGGTGTACCGCATCATCTTCAGAGCATCCGGGCACAGATTCTCTCCTCTGCGGCTACCCCATCCCTATCTTGATGTGTGTGCTATGTTGCTCAAGGTTTCGCCTCCTCCTCCGTTACCGGATCTCTCATACAACAGGTTTCGGCCGACTTACTACCTCTTCCCCCTCCTACTCGTGGGGGATGTTCTGGCTCCTCGGGGCCGAGGTCGGGGAGCTCGGCCTCGACCAAAGTGTTCCTTTTGCGGGAAGGACGGCCACCTTGAGGCTGTTTTCTTTCGGAAGCATTGGTTTCCCCCTCTCCCTCAGGCCACTGTTGCTGGCTTGCTGCCACAGACTCCTCCGCTCGTACTAACCTTGAAGAGGTCCGCCTTCAGCTGCAACAACTTCATGGTCTGCTCACTCGCCCACCTACCTCGGTTGCTTCTGCTTCCTCCATCTCACATGAAGGTATCGTTTATCTCTCCACTAGTCCATGTTGGATAGTGGATTCCGGTGCTACTCATCACATCACCTCTCTGCGACCACAACAATACCTGACTTCTCCTCATCCCAACTGTATTACAGTGGATAATGGGGACACTGTTCCTTCTCCGGCTCGGCTAATATCCCTCTCACTTTGTCTCTCTCTCTCTTCGCTCGGCTCTTCACGTTCCGGGCTCACCATTTAATTTGCTTTATGTTGGATCGCCTTACTACTGATCTAAACTGCTCTATAACCTTTACTTTTTCTTCTTTTCTGATACAAGATCAACGGACGCGGACCATCATTGGTAAAGGGCGACTGCAGAACGAGCTCTACCTCCTCGATGACTCTCCAGACTATCCTGTCTTCTATCTCCTCCATCGATTGACATCGCCGTCTTGGACATGCCCCTTTACCTGTTTTCCAGAAGGCTTTTCCCGATGTATCTTTACCTTCTTTTCAGTGTGAAGCATGTATTTACGGCAAGCAAGCCGCGTTCATCTTTTCCGTCTCATTGTACCCGGAGCACCGCTCCTTTAATTTTAGTACACTCCGATATTTGAGGACCGTACAAAGTTACTAACATTTTTGGTTATCGTTATTTTCTAACCTTTATTGATGATTACTCACGAATGACATGACTTTACTTACTTCGTGATCGCTCCGAGTTTCCCCGGGTCTTTCGGGCTTTCCTCCTTGAGACCCGCCACGCAATTCTCCACAACTATCAAAACTATTCGCACAGAAAATGCCCGCAAATACACTGGCCATGAATTTGCAAACCTCTGTTCTGAATTCGGGGTTATTCACCAAACTTCATGTGCCTATACCCCGCAACAAAACAGAACCGCTGAACGTAAGAATCAACATCTCCTCGATATGGATCGCTCTATCATGCTTCAGATGCAAGTTCCCAAATCTTATTGGAACTTCGCCCTCTCCACGGCCTGTTACTTGATCAACCGTCTTCCTTCCCCCGTAATCCACATTGCCACTCCATTCAGCCTCATGTTCCCTTCTACTCCTGCCATTCTCTCTTACCTTCCGCATCTTTGGATGCGTCTGCTATGTCCACACTCTTGGTCCATCCATGGGCAAGTTGGATCCCCGGACGACCAAACATATCTTTGTTGGCTATTCTCAGACTCAAAAAGGCTACATATGTTACTCTCCGGCTACCCGAAAAGTGACTGTATCTGCTGATGTGACCTTTCAGGAGGATCTCTTTTTCTTCTCTGCCTCAGATCCTACACCTCTACCACCAACGGTCGTACATCATGCCATTCCCGTTACCACTCCTTCACCAACACAATTTCCTGACAAGGCTCCCCCTGTTTCCAAGCCACCCGTTATACATGTTTACAATCGTTGCCATCCTGCCTCCGTTGCCCCACTGCAGTCGGCTTCGACCTCTGACGCTCCACGTTCTGCTAATCCGGCACCAGACTCTACCGCTCATCCCACGGCGAACTATGTATCCTTACATCTCCTATCTCCATCACTCCACACTTTTTCCACTTCATTATCCTCTATTTCTGTACCTAACACTGTGCAAGAGGCTCTCCAACATCCTGGCTGGAGGGCGGCCATGGAAGAAGAAATGACGCCTCTCTGGTCAAACCAGACCTGACACCTGGTACCTCTCTCCCCCCCGGTCAGAGAACCGTTGGGTGTAAGTGGGTCTTTGTAATCAAACATGCTCAAGATGAGACGATTGACTGTCTAAAGGCCCGCTTTGTGGCTCGTGGCTTCACCCAACAACACGGTCTTGATTACGAGGAAACCTTCTCTCCAGTAGCAAAACTTAACACCGTTCGTGTACTTCTCTCAGTGGCGGTTTCATCGCCAATGGACATTACACCAACTGGACATCAAAAATGCTTTTTTGAACGGCGACCTCCAGGAAACAGCGTACATGCATCAACCTCCCGGGTTTGAGACCACGGGGGAGTCCCGAGTTTGTCATTTGAAGAAGTCCATCTATGGTCTCAAACAATCTCCTCGGGTATGGTTTGACAAGTTCTGTAAGGCTGTTCGGGAAGTCGGTTTTACTCGAAGTTCCGCAGATTTTTCCCTCTTTTCACGACACCGAGCAACGAGAACGGTTCTTCTGCTGGTATATGTTGATGACATCCTGATTACTGGAGACGATTCAAAGGACATCCATGCGGTTAAACAACATCTTAGCTCGGTCTTCCAAACGAAAGATCTGGGTCACCTTCGGTATTTCCTTGGCCTTGAGATCGTAAGGCGACCAGATGGTCTTGCCCTATCACAAAGAAAGTACTGCCTGGATCTCCTTCAAGATGCCGGTTACTCTGGATGCAAGCCTACTACTACTACTCCAATTAATGCAAATCATAAATTGTGTGCTCACCCTTTCGACGCAGATCTTCCTCTTCAAAATCCGGAATACTATCGACGACTTGTTGGAAAATTGATCTACCTAACAGTTATAAGACCGGATATATCCTTCGGTGTTGGAGTGGTCAGCAGGTTTATGCTTGCCCCGCGAATTTCTCACCTTCAAGCTGTTGAGAGCATCCTCAGATACCTTAAAACAGCTCCGGGTCAAAGGATTGGTCTACAAGACCTCATCTTCTACTCCGAGATTAGTTGCATATTCTGATGTTGATTATGCTGGTTTCTTGGATGATCGTCGATCAACCAGTGGTTTTTGTACCTACTTTGGAGGTCATCTCATTACCTGTCGAAGTAAGAAGCAAGCAGTTGTGGCTCGATCCTCAGCAGAAGCAGAATACCGATCAATGTCGTCGGTTGTCTCTGAGCTAACTTGACTTGAAAATCTTCTCGTCGACCTCGGGATAAAACTTCCCTCACCTGCCCTCCTGCTATGTGACATACAGCTATACACATTGCAAAGAATCCAGTTTTCCATGAGAGAACGAAGCATATTGAAGTAGACTGTCATTTTATCCGGGAAAAAGATCAAATGAAGAAGATAGAATTAAAGCATGTTCCAGGCACTGAACAAGTTGCTGATATCCTCACAAAGGCTCTACCAAATACCCTATTCTATCAGTTTTTGTCCAAGGTTGGTGCATACGACTTGTACGCTGCAGCTTGCGGGGGAGTGTTAGAAAATCTCATGTAAAGGTGCCCATATAGCCCATGTATTTGTTATTTTTCTTTTTCTTTTCTTTAGTCCCACATCATGTATAAGACTCTCTTCTCTCTTTCTCCCTCCTATAAATATGTATTCATACTTTGTATTTGAATATAGAGAAAGTATTTACAAGTTTGAGTTTTCTCCACACTTTTATATCATGCAAGAGCAAAGTTTTGTGTCTCACTTGATATTCCATGGTGGCCATTAACTTATTTATACAGGAGTTGTATAAGATTAAAGTTGCCTACACATTGTGGGACTAAATAAGGTACTACAAAGAAATTAGTCAATTACCAATATATATATATGTGTGTGCGCGTGTGCTCTTCTATTTTTTTACAGAAATCGAATTAGTTTTTTGTGTATTTCTAATTTAAAGGTTTTGGATTTTTTAAAGGGGCTTCATTATTAATTTTTTTAAACCATTACTTATAACTTGTCATTGTTTCTCATAGTTGATCAATGACCTAACTATATGTTTAAATTTCCTTAAATCTTTGTTTCTATCATTCTCTTGAATTTTGACCTTTCTTTTCAAATCCAGTTAATCAAATTCCATGGGGCCATTTTTTTTCAAATCCAGTTGATCAAAATCTAATGTTCCTCTCTCTCTCACACTTACACGCAAACTACACACATCTTAGGGTTTATTTGGTTAAGCGTTTTCTGTCCGTTCCGTTTTGTCCAAACGCTGAAGCCCAACATTTTCCATTTGTTTTTCCGCCATAGTTTCCAGCCGGCCGGCGTTTGCGAGCATGAGAAAAAGCCGCGGATCCAAACCCTTCCCTAGAGCTCCGTTTATTGCGTTTGAAGGAGGAGAAGGCGCGCGTTCCGCCTCCGCCAAGCTCCAGATGCCACGGCGATATCTCCTCCTCCCCCGCCAAGCTCCAGATGTCACGGCTCCGCCGCCTCCTCCTCCGCCAAGCTCCAGAGCTCACGGCTCTGTCTCCTCGTCCTCCGCCAAGCTTCATATCTCACGACTCCGCCTCCTCCTCCTCCGCGATGCCCTGAACCGTGCCCTGTGCTCCGTGCCCCGGTGATCTCCAGCCTCGACGAGCTCGTTCCAGCCTCCGACGAGCCCCGACAAGCTCTGACAAGCTCGTTCCTTCACTGGCGAGCCCCGACAAGCTCGTTTCCCTACTCCTCCATGAGCGGCATGGCGGAGGGAGAAGTTCCTAAGGCCGTCGACGGTGGTATAGCGGAAGAAGGGAGGGGCGGAAAGGTGGAGCAGTGCGGCGGAGGAGATGTTTTTTTGCACAAACAATTTTAAAATTACAAATAAAAACAAACCTATAGTATGAACAGTAATTAAAATTACAAAAACAATCATATATATATATATTATTTTCAATAATTTATTTTAAAAATTGCGTAAACGCCACCGCTGTTTTGCCAAACAGATCTCTGTTTTGAACAGCTCTGCAAACGCAGAGTAGCCAAACAGAACTCCATTTTCATCATCCAGTTTACAACAGCTCCATTTACAAACATGCATTTACAACAGCTCCTTTTACAACTGCAACCGCTCTACCAAATGAAGCCTTAGGTTCCGTGATGGAGAAAGATCTAAAAAGACAATTCATGAATTGATCTGCTTCTCTCTCTATTTTTTCTGTTTGAAGAAATGAAAGAACCCAAATAATCGATCTCTCTTTTGGTTGTTAACCTCTTGCCAATTGATTGAGTAGCGCTTATATATATTTTATATTATATGTGTGTGTGTGTGTGTAGCTAGAGTCCATCAATTGATGCTTTAATTTGACTACTGAAATTAGATGCAATCCAAAATTCATTTGGAGACTACTTCATTTGATTTTTCATCGATTAAACATTGTCATTAACGGACAGCCCAAATGGTACTGAATGATAGTTCTTTTTCTTGTAGTCACTCAATGGAAATATTTCTGTCAGAACTTTCTATAAAACAAGTTCCACAGTTTTTGAATTCAGAAACAATTCCTTACTAAGTCTTCACTTTCATCCTTTCTTGTAAACATGATCTCTCATAAAGCTTCTTGAAATTAGTAAAAGCTTGTTTCTAGACATTCTAGATGCATGGATCATGGCCAATTCTTTCTATTTTAGTTTAAAATTTCCTTAATCAAAATCCAATGAGTTGGAAGAATTTAGTTTTTGTATCTACCTGTTTATCTTTTTGTAGAGATTGATGTACATACACCTCATGGTATAAGGAATCTCTATCATTTGCTTGTGTACTACAGACTTCCTCATAATGTTTCTTCCATATACATCTTGTAATTGCCTGGTTGGTATTCCAACTTAATGAGAATAATTTGTTGAACTATTTTTTCTTGGCTGCTCCCAAGGGTTGTTGCAGAAGGTTCTTGATCCGCCACAACCTGAAACAGTTGAAGATGCTCTCAATTTGCTTGTTCATATTCATGCACTGGAGAAAATCGTCTCTCACAGGAGCCGCTATGAACCAACGTTCTATGGACGTATGGTCGATAGTTTGCCATTATCCTTTGATGCTTCTTTGCTTGCAATGAAGTTTGGTGAGATTGGATTTTTAAGAGAAGGAATTGTGATCAGCATTTTAATGGATATCCAACCTCTTCCCATACTACAACCTTTTGGACAACAAACCTTGGTCTGTGATCTGCTGTATGATTGGATGATGTTTTTTGTTATAATAAAATTAATGATTGCATTTATTTTGTGCTTGCTTTAGTGTACAGAGTACGTGAATAAGTACTTTGGGGGCAATAGCAGCGACATTCTGCAAAATGGAAAGAAAGAGTTACTGTTTGTAGCAAACTTGTGTGCATACCAGTTTTGGCAGCGCATTTTCAAGGTAAATTACCATAATAGCATACGTATATATTAGAATCTCCTCGTTTAACTCCCCCTCTGCCAACTGCCAAGCACTGCAACAATATAATTCTTTGCAATCTCTGCCTTTATTTTGTAATTTTGGTGATTATTCATCTTTCTTCTTATAGGATAAACTTCGTCTGGAACAGCTAAAGGAGGTTGTCAAAGTTGATTGTCTAAAAGTATCAAGAGCTATAATCGCCAAGCTCGAAGAGGAATGGTGCTTGTTCCACAATCTTTTGCGGGGGTCACTTCATAATGTCTCTGAGATTTGTACGTGTCTAGATCTTCTAATTGTCTAGACCATAATTCCGTTTCCCCCTTTTATTTGTCGTGCACATCTATAAGCATGCGTGCTTGTGTCCGTTGTGCTTTCCTTAGCTTTTTATTGACCTGGATCTCTCTTTTCTTCAGATGATGAAATAATCAATGGTTTACACCGTTTTCGTCCTGAGTTTTTTTCGAGCATTGAATTTTCAACTCATCTTGACCCTTATGCGTTTAAGCACACTTGCTTTTTACAATCCATGCCTTCTGAAGACGATGACGGTGGTCCTGTAGTAAACGACTTGGCCGATTCTTATGCCAATGAAGGCAAAGACTCTTCTGCTGAGACAAGGAGATGCTTTTCTGCACCATTTGTTGCTCCAGTAGACTTTCAATCTACAACGGTAGCTGAAAAATTTAAGTCCGTAATAAAAGAGGTATAACTCATCGTTTTTAAAGTGTGTTATTTTCGTAATATGCACTTTGGTTGGCCATTTCATATTTTCTTACTTGGTTTAGTTTTTTATAGATAAGGTTGCTGTATTTAGATGATACCATTGAGTATCAAGCTGAAACTATTAGTGATAACATCTCAAAGTCAATTGAAGCAACTATGTGCAAATTCTTTCTCAATGGAGGATGCAATCGAGGTGATAAATGTTTTTTCTCTCATTCAGTCCAGGCCAGAAAACCTTTATGCAAGTTTTTTCTTACATTTCAGGTACAACATTTATAATTTTTTTGTTTTTTTAATGTTCTGCTATCTGCCTTTTAATTTTACTATGCTAATCTGTAGTTTTGTATTTTGTTTGTTTGGTCAGTTGCACTTTTATATAATATATTTTATTTGGATGATTACTTTATATATTATTTGGTCTAGTTTACCTTTATTTTGTAAGTTATGTATTTTTAGTTAGGGTGTCAATGCGTCTGTTATATGTCGTTATGCCTTTTTAGATTCTTTTTGAGTAGTTTAGTAAGTAGTCTAAGTGCCTGAAATTGTTTGCAAAATGTCATTCTGATAAGATCACGGATAAATTCCAGGAGAAATCCGGCAAGGGGAAGGGCCGGCGGGGGTGAGCGAGAAGGAAGGAGGAAGAAAAGAGACAAAATTAAGGAGCTACCTTAAAAATACCTTCATACATTTCAAGATGATTTCACACATAAACCCCTCCCCCTTATATAGATGAGGGAGGACAACTAAACATGGAAATACAAAAGGCACCCAAACAAGGAAATACAAAAGGAAACCCAACATGAAAATACAAAATAATTAAGTTAATTGATTGCTATTAATTAGCGTGAATTAATTAATATCAATTAATTAATTCATACAAATTAATTTTAAAAAGGTCGATCATGGCGGCTTTCATATGTGCGTTCCATAAATTATGATGAGGGGTCCACTTGAGTGAATGCGCGCACAACCACGACGACTTCCATATGCCCTCTCCATAAATTATGACGAAGGGGGTCCACTTGAGTAAATGTGTCCGCGACACATGGACTCGTAACACTCCATCCGTCCTTTAAAACAAGCTTGCCCTCAAGCTCGTGTACCAAGCGGGTGGTCGGATCATCTGGTACCTTGACCTCCCGCCAGAACAAGGCCAGGTAGCGTGTAGCAGCGTCACGGTGTTGGCGAGTCGCGGCGGCGCCATCAGAAAGACGGGCGGTAGAAGTAATGGATTCTGCAAGGTCAGTGGAGCGGTGATGAGCAGCAACCATAAGGTTGTGAAAGACGCGACGGCCGGAGCAGGAACGGATCCGTTAGGGACAGCAGGGCACGGGACAGCAGAAGAGCCGACGAGGCGGCCGGTGGAAGCGGCAAGGCAGGGGCCGACAAAGTAAGAGCCTGGAAAGGAGGCTGAGAGATGGTCGAAGGAGACGGTCAAGCGGGTGACCGGGGAGGTGGCGGAAGCGGCAGAGGTACGACCACCCTGGTGAGATGTGGTACGTCAGCGGCCGGTTCGCTCTCGACCGGAGGATCGACCGTGGGGCGGAGGGGCCAGTTGGTGTTGTAGAGGAATGTTGAGGGCGGCATGACAGGATAACTCTCGCATGGTGCATGAGGTAGCCGTGGTGGAGACAACATAGGGCTGAGAACCTCGTGGGGGGTTGCAAAAGCCTGTTCGTGGTACACGAGAAAACGATCGACTTTGGCGTGGAGGGAGGCGCATGTGGCCTGGATTTGTGCAGCTAGGGCAGCAAAATCTAGCCGAGGGTTGGTGGTCAGCGACGGCAAGAACATCGGCCCTGGAGCCCGCCGCATCGTACAGGTTTCTTTCAAGGCTCGAATCTGCTAAGCGGATGGATATTCTAAAAAGAATGATGATTGAAGCTACTGCTGGAGTTCTGTTCTTAATGCTAGAGTTCTGTAGTGGCGGGGGCGGGATTTGAACCTGCATTCTGAAGATCATGAGCCTGACGAGTGAACCATTACTCTACCCCGCTTATAGCCTATTGCGCATAACCCACGGGGCGGTGCGCAGCGGAACTCTTAAGAACTCAAAAAGATGTGCAATGCACAAAAGAGAAAAGGCTACGCTCCCAATGTTACTGAATGAATATGGTAAAGAAAGAGACAACAGCTCATAACGCGCATCAAACTCAGCCTATTGAACATTCTTCTGTCACAAGATTCGCTCGCCTGAGACTTTACATACCCTAAACCCACCTCTTTCTGAATATCCTTCGTCTCGATTGGACTCTTTGAACCCACGGGGCGGTTCACAGCTAGAAAGCCAAGAAAAGAGTTTCAATTGCTGGGCTGGGCGGAGACGTAAGCTTCAGAGTCTAAATGGGAGACCTTAGCGTACGATCTGGGCTGTTTCCCTCTCGACTCACCGAGAAAAGAAAAAAAAACCCCGTTGACGCGGGGCGAAGTTGATACAATCGACGACAGTAAGGCGTAGGAGGATAGAATCCACTTATTCAATCTACCACTTCGGCACCTATACTCAGTTCAACATCCCAAGAAAGACATGGGAGTTTTGGGCATAAGAGTTGCTCTCTTTCTAATAACAGTCCAACCGGGTCCATTATGTTACCTAGCTCTAATGCAGTACCACTTCAAATAGCGAAGTGAGACATCCACAAGCGCAACAGCGAACATCTAGAATATATATACTACAAGCTGAGTACCGTCTATTCATAGTTCGCTAAACCGAAAAGGGGAGATGGTGACTAAGACGAGAAAATGCCATCCTCATCTATATAGCGACAAAGGAATGCTGGCATTCTCAGAAGTGTTGGAAACCTCCAAGACTAGGTGCACGATACGGGACACCTTTCTTTATGAATATAGATAGAATCAATTCGGCATTGGCACTCACGAGAAGAAGTCTGATGCCGCAAGAAAATCAAGCTCTTTCATTAGCTGATCCCTTGCGTCTTCCTTTGCTTAGCCGGTAAGTCACTATAGTGTAGGTTGTTGATCTTTAGATTTCTAGTAGGTATTCGCGCTTTATCCTCACTAACCGCTGGAAAGATACGTTAGCTAGCTAGATACGAAAGGGCTCTCCTGCTGACCAGCCTAAAATATGATGTATGTGAATACATTCCTCATCGAGCCGCTTCGGGACACTTCCAGTGCCTCGCTAGCGAAGCGAGAAACTGATAGCAAACTGGATCTAGTGTGTGGGCTTTATGCTTTTGGGGGAATGAAATCGTATGTGTCCTTTGGTCTTTGTTCAGTGAACCCCCCTTCCCTTCGCAGCAGTTGGTGGTGAGCAGACCACTCTTGAGGCTGATGTTGTTCTTGTTTCTGCTGGTAGAGTTCCATTTACTGCTGGACTCCAATTGGAGAAGATAGGGGTTGAAACTGAGTTGGCTGGGCGGATCTTAGTGAATGAGCGCTTCGCCACCAATGTTCCAGGTCTATATGCCATTGGTGATGTTATTCCTGAGCCTATGTTGGCTCACAAGGCCGAAGAAGATGGTGTTGCATGTGTGTAATATATTGCTGGCAAGGAAGGCCACGTGGACTATGATATGTATGCATGATCTTTTCTATTTCATAGGGGATCCTGGTCCTTTATTTCATTTATCGATTTATTCATCTAGTGTTTCCTCCGGAAAGAAGAAGGAAGAAAAACCTACGTATCCTTTCGCCCCGCTTAAGGGATGAACATTGACTATGTCAACATAGTGCCACCCAATGGTTCCATTATATTTCCATCATCAAGGTGAGTTGGGAGGGCCCAAAATAGGTCAAACTATCGGCAAAGAATGTGTCCTTTACTGGCATTACTCACAGTGACTGGATAACTAGTGAGGGGGGCTATAAACCATCCATTTTTTCCCTTCCGCCTGATTTTCTATTAACTAATTTCAGTGGAAAATTGGGGTCATCCTCGAATAAGAAAGGAAATGCCAGAGCTGTTCGATACTTTATTCTATTTTAAGGAGCAGAAGATTTTGGAAGATCTTCATAAAGAAAGTGAGTGGACTTCTAAGTAAGGTCCAACTCATTTTATTCGATAGTTTTCCTCTAGTTGGATTCTTATTCATCGCAATATTTCAAAAAAGAACAATTCTACACTCAAAACATTTTAGAGGGGAAAACGTTGTTTTGCAGAGATAGAAAAATCAGAAGATAAAAAAAGCATGGATGTTTGTATAGTAATGAATGAAATAGCTTTCTATACGAGAAACGAGAAGAAATCTCCAAGCTTCTTCCTTCTCTAAGCCAAAGTGAGCCAAGTTCAGTGAGAGTAGTTATGTTAGGCCTTACCGCCCCGTGGGGCTTACTCTTTCAAGGCAGAGCAACTCACGGATTGGAGAAGCGATATATTGTATGAAATCGATTGATCATGCGACTACCTTTTAGGTAGGAACGGCATCGCATCGGTTTTTCTCAAAAAAGGCCGTTCTACCTATTGTGCTGAAAATTCGTCAATCCATACGGTACGCTCCTCCGTATCGTCAGTTGGTTTGAGCGGCCGACAGAAGGCGGCTTTTTGCTGGCCCATTCGCTAGACTCAGGCGCGAAGCGTCAAAACTCCGTGTGGGACTTGACTAGAACATTTCTTTAGCTCTTTCTCCAAACCCCTGGGCGGATGCCTCTTTCCGTTCTGAAAAGCCGGGTCTCCCATTCATTAGGGCAGCCAGCCATACTTGACTGGTTTTGTTGATACACGCCCCGATCCACTTGGTCCAGTCCGCTGAGAAACCGACGCTTTCTCAAAATTAGGATGAATTGGTTCGAGAGGAAGAGAAATGCAAGCAAAGCAGAACTTACTAGAGAGAGAACAGTCTTTGATCGGGGGTGCCCAGGATGTGATGTCGGCGATGCCCGTGGCGACATGACAGGTTGGCACAACAGAACAGAGGCCTGGGGCGGCAACCTCCCTGCAGCGGAAATGGGAAGGGGAAGCAGATTCAGCAGAAATCAGCGGTAGAACCGGTCCTGCGGCTTTTCTGCGGTAGATCGGCGGTGTCGGCCGATCAACAGTCACATAAAAATAGGCGGAGCGGCAGTCGAAGCATGGAGAGCGGCAGAACTGTGATCGAGATGCAGAGGGCGAAACCCGCGGAAAGCGGAAACCTACGATACTCGCTCCACTTGCGGCTCTGGAAGCGGATTGGCGGAGCTGGTTCCACTCAGCTGGAGTTGCGGTGCGGCGGATTGATAAGCGCGACGGACTGGCAAAATCGGTGCGGTGTCGCACGTTGTTGGAAGCCACAGATCGGACGAATCCACAGATCGGACAAATGATTCCAGCGGAGGCGACAGAAGCCAAAAACGGGAGCGGGATTTGCGAAAGCGGCAGACGCACGTCGCTCGATGCGGGAATTGAAACGGGAATTCCGGAGGAAGTGGAAATTTCACCAGAAGCCAATCGAAACCTAACACAATCTCGAGCACCAACGACTAGAATGTGGGCGGTGAGGCAGGTCGGACCAATTGATAAGATCACTGATAAATTACAGGACGAATCCGACAAGGGGAAGGACCGACAAGGGTGAGCGAGAAGGAAGGGGGAAGAAAAAAGACAAAAGTTAGGTAGCAACCCTAAAAATACCTTCATACATTCCTAAGATGATTTCACACATAAACCCCTCCCTCTTATTTAGATGAGGGAGGGCAATTAAACAAGAAAATACAAAATGCACCAAAACAAGGAAATACAAAAGGCAACGCAACAAGAAAATAAAAAATAATTAAGTTAATTGATTGCTATTCATTAGTATGAATTAATTAATATCAATTAATTAATTCATACAAATTAATTTTAAGAAGGTCTATCATGGCAGCATCCATATGCGCTCCATAAATTATGATGAGGGAGTCCACTTGAGTGAAAGCGCCCACAACCACGACGACTTCCATATGCACGCTCTATAAATTATGATAAAGGGGGTCCACTTGAGTGAATGTGCCCGCGACACGTGGACTTGTAACACATTCTCGTAAGTCAAAGTTGCCTTTGTAGCATCAATAAAGGAAGCACAAATATTTTCTAGTAGTCCGCCCTCTTAATATCACCTTTGTGTAGCTAGGATTTGACACTCCCCTTGATCTCCCCCGCCTTCACAGTCGCATATTGCTGGGAAGCTATGCAGGAAGGTTTATAAAATGCTGTTGCATACCAATGTTTTGCAATTTACTGATAGTCTTAATATGTATAACGAATTACAGGTTTATAAACGTGTAATCATAGCTCGACCAATATCATCAGTAATCGCAGACCCATGGTCTATTCATTAATGTTTTTTTGTTAAAATAGCTTATTGTATTTATAGTAAAAATACATGTTATGGGCTCCCGACTGAGATCTCGTGAAGGGATGTGAGATGGGGAAATCCCACAAGCGATCGGCTTGTCCCTACTTGGAGCCCGACGGTGCTATGGATGGAGGATGAGTAAGAATTGTAGGAGGGGGGGGGGGGTGGTGAGAAGGAGATGTTGTCGACAATGAGAATAGCCGTGCGGCTAGGGTACCGAAGAGGGATCGGGAGGGCTTCTGTGGAGTTAGAGAGAGAGGATTTGAGGAATTAAAACTTGCATGCCAAAACATTGGTCCAGCCGACCCACATAAACCGGTTCACAATTTTCCGCCCCTCGCTTGGGCTTAGAACACATGGGAACGCAAATACTATAACAGACAAAATAAGCGAACAACAAAAGCTATTAAAAACATAAAAGATAACATTCATGCATTCGTTGCATGTGGTCGACGCTAATACATGTGGTCCCCAACGTGGGTTCGACTCGTCACGTGTCATAACATCGCCATCCTCATCAAGATGCAGCTTGTCCTCAAGATGGACCGAGAATGCCGTACTAGGGGAGATGACGACGGGGAGCCTACAAATGGCTTGAGCTGAGAGATGTGAAAAATACCATGAATGCGAAGCCTCCTGAGGAAGGCCAAGACGACATGCCACGTCTCCAATGCGGCCCATGATCAGGAATGTGCTTAAAAAGTTTGGTACCAATTTGTTCGATGTGGGCTTTGTGGCGGTCACTTGGAAGAAAGATCAGTGTTGAACCCATACCCAATCGTCGATGGCAATGGTAAGCTCGCAGTGACCGCGGCTGTTGGCGTCTTCCATGCGTTGTTGAGCTTGTATAAGGCAGTTCTGGGTTGCCGCAAAGAACTCGTCCTTGTCCCCCAATTCTCGGCCCACGACATCCAACTGGGTTGAGCCACCCATATAAGACAAGAGGCGTGGCAGTTCCCAGCCATAATTAAGACAGAATAGTGTGGTTTAGAGTTTCGTATGGTACGCGGTGTTGTAGCAGTACTCGATCCAAGGACGTCATCGAGGCCAATCTCGTGGTTGATCTCTGGTGATACAACGTAAATATATATCCACAGTGCGATTAACAACCTTTGCCTGTCCATCTGACTATGGGTAATATGCAAAGGAAAATGAGAGCTTAGTGCCACTTAGAGTGAATAGTTCCTTCCAAAAACTGCTAGTAAAAACCTAATCACGATTCGAAAAAGGGTCTATGGCATCTCGTGCAAGCGAAAGATATCTTGAAAAAAGATCTTGGCCACAGTCTCTGCAAGGAGTGGGCACGCCAATGCAATAAAGTGGGACCCTTTCGAGAAAAAATCCATCACCACCATCAAAAATGTTTTCCGTGGGTGAAAGGCAGACCTTCGACAAAATCCATGAATAAATCCGACCAAATTTGTGTAGGCACCAGTAGAGGTTGTAGCAGACCTGCCGGGAGGAGATGATTCACCTTGTTCTGTTGGCACACCACGCAACCTGCAATAAAAGCGTGTGCATGCTTACACACCCTTTTCCAAAAGAATTCCGGGCGGAGACGTTGGAGTGTACGGTGGACGTCTTCATGACTGCGGTTGTTAATAGCTTTCAAAATGGTGGAAATGAGGGGTCACGAGTAGTCCACATAAACTCAATCTCGGTACAAAATAGGACCATGGCGGGCTGTCCATTGTGGATCAGTGAGGCCTTCTTCAACACGATGGAGGTGCTCGGTAAGACTAGGGGAAAGTTGGATCTCTTGGCGGATCTAGGAGAGAATCTCTGCAGTCGAAAACGAGATGACATGTAGAGTGGCCTCGAGGAATCTCATCGGGAAAGGGCATCAACGGCGCGATCAAACGCTACAACTTTATACTCCACCCTAAAGTCGAAGCCGCGTGATGCAGTGGAGGGGCAGACACGGCGATGGGCTTGCTAAATGCAAACCTAAATGCAATGTCGTGACTGAAAGTGCACAAGTGATCCGTTACAAACTAGCAACAATTAATTTATTATTTTAAAATGAAAGAGCAGATCACAAGCACTCGCAATTAATTGACTCAGGAGAACAAATTATAAATTTTGCAAACGACTTCGCGCAATTAACTTCATGCACAAACAGAATACACCCTGCATTTCGCACAACAAAGTATACTACTAGCAAATAAACGCATCCACAACAATATGAGTGCTGAAATACACAATTGTAAAGAACAAGAACTTTTACCACAATTTACACATGTAACGGCGGTGGCGGCGGTTGTTGGCGGGCATCCAAAGCTGTTGCAAATTTAAGGAAGCGACGGGGAGGAATTTCTTTAGGGCTCGGGTAAGGGGTTCAAGAAGGCATGTGGGGAAGAGTTGAATGACTGCTAGTGGAATCCACAGTGGGGACGAGGAAGGGGTAATATTGGTGGGTTGAAAGTAGTACGAAGATAGACTAGGATGAGACTTAACAAGGGGATTTGCAGGCTGACTTGGAAGGGAAGGAGAAGGGTATTACGGTGGAGGAAGAGGTGAATGATTCCAGGTGGGAACCGACGGGGTTGGCGCTGGGAAGTGAGAGGCCCACGGCCTGCAGACTGCAGGTAGAGCAGGGAAAGAGGGGAGAGGACGTAACTGATGGGGAAGGGAAGGGGCAGTGTCGTCGGGTGTTGCGGGGCGGGCCGGAGGTTGACGGGAAAGTGAGGGACGGCGGCGGCGGGAGTTACAAGTGGGGCTAGGGCGGGATCGACATGGGAGAAGGTGAAGGAGGCGTTGGATGGGCTAACCGGAGGGGAAGATGGAGAGGACGCCGACGTCGCACCAGCGGGAAGAGGCGGAGGAGGCCTCCGACGTCGCACCGGAGAGGAAGGCCATGAATCGCTCCTGTGAAGACTGGCGGTTTCAGATTTCCCAAAAAAAAAACCCCGATCCCTCTCCCACCTGAACCGCCGGCATATAAAGCCCTAATAATAACTGCATGGTGTAACTGCAGAAATAAAACCCAAATAAAACCACTCGAATTGGAGGGCTCACAATGTCTGGTCCGATCGAGAGGTAAATACATCACAAAATATAAAAACTATATATAGATTCGACTCGGATCGACCAATCCGGACGCGACCACGGGCTCCGATCATCCATCCGGGTAACAGATCACCGCCTCCTGCTGGAATACGCGCAAGTCAGTCGTGGTGCGCCGTCACCGAGTAGCTTACTTACCCACCGTTGTTGCGGTACCGGGGAAAGACGCTACTCGAGCAAGTACTTGGGGCTATAGTGGTCTGTCTGAATCACGAACATGGGGCTCCACAAGTTAGGCGCCCATGATGGACGACTTTGGCGAGGCCGATGAGTTCTTGTTCGTAGGCCGGTAATTTGCGATGGTGTAGGGATGCCCATCCTAAAATAAGCTACGAGATGTCCCTCTTGCTGTAGCGGCTTCGTATCCTAGCTTCGATGCATGACATTCCACTAGGAATGACATAGAATAATTTGGAAGTCGGAGAACCGGAGCGGACATCAAAATCTTGTAAGGTGCAGAAGGCCTGTGCAGCGGTTTTCGTCCACGCGGAGGGATTCTTGCATAGGAGGCTCACCAAGGCTCGACTAATGTGTCGTAGTCGCGAATGAAGCGTAGTAGCCTGTGAAGCCAAGGAACCCGCGTAGGTCAGTTGGTGTTTGTGGCATAGGCCACGACACCACCCCTTGGAGCTTGTCCGGGTCAGCCAAAACCCCCAGACCATGGACAACATGCCCCGGATAAATAATGGAGCCCTGCCTGAAGGAGCACTTTGAAGACTTGATAACCAACTAGAGAATAGTATGGAGGTGTTGCATGTGCTCCACCCAAGATTTGTTGTGGACTAGAATATCGTCAATGAAAACAAGTACATACTTGCAGAGGAGAGGGTGGAATACATCATTCATTAGCGTCTGAAAAGTGGAGGGAGCGTTCGTGAGACCAAACAACATGACCAAGAATTTGAAATGATCGTGGTGGGTGCGGAAAGTCGTCTTCTCCACATCCTCGGCTACCATGCAGACTTGGTGATAGGCCGAAGACAAATCCAGTTTGGAGAAAAAACACACGCCGTGCAGTTCATCCAAGAGTTCTTTCGCCACCGGAATATGAAATTTATCCTTCACCATGTGGGAGTTAAGTGCCCGGTAGTCGACGCAGAGCCACCGGGAACTGTTATTCTTGTGCACTAATCGAACCGGGGAGGAAAAATGTGACACGCTGCGCCAGATGTGGCCTTGTTGAAGTAGAAGTTCACCTTGTTTTTCGATTTCGTCCTTTTGATGAAAGGGATAACAGACTAACGGTACAACCATACCACAATCGGGAGCGTCCCCGGAAGGAGGCAAATGCAATGTTCTTGTCGGCAGCGGGGCGGGAGGTCCAACCGGGGGCTGAATATGTCCTCAGTCGCCAAAGGAGTGGGGAAAGGCTCAGTCTGCACCAAAAAGGAAAATAGAGACAGTCATGGGTTCTGGCCTTGCCACTGGACCAAACGGGAGCCCGCGTACCAAGACATGGTAAGGAGGTCGAAGTCCCACATGAGGGGTCCAAAGGTGCACAACCAACAAATGCCCAAGATGACCTCGAAGCTACGGAGGCCGCTAGGAAGAGGTCTGTATGGGAGTGATACCCGCCCACCGTAATGGCCACGCGCCGACGACAAACCCCGGAGCACGACAACTGTTGGCCATTGGCCACTGCCACCTTGACATGGCTACGGGATGCAAAAGGAAGGCACAAACTGAGGGCCCTGTCTTGGTGGATAAAACTGTGGGGGCTGCCCGTATCCATGTGAGCTAGGAGTTACATTCCACCAGTATCCACGTACATTTGAATTGTGCAACCCTTCAAAGGTCGCACCATGACGTGGATAGAGAGTTGAGGCGTGTCGGTGTCCTCGGCTCCATTGTCATCATCCTCTGATGGGTTATCCACTTCAAGCCAAAATAACCGTTTGCACTAGTGATTCGGGGTGAAGGGTTCATCACAGTTGAAACACAAGCCGTTTTCGCGGCGGGCCGCCATTTCGGCGCGGGGGCGCAGTTGCTCCTCTCCTGTGGTTGGCTTGGATTTAGTAGGCCCGAATGATGGGCAGATGGCTATGTGGTCACGACATCCTGGGGGCAGACAGTTTAGCAATAGGCGGCGCTCACAAGTCCGTGTGAGGCTAATTTCGTCCACCAGGTCATGCGGGTGTTGGAATTCCACATCCCAACATAATCGTTCATGAAGACCAGCGGTGAAGAGGGAACTTGTTGATCCGGTAAAACGGAGGTCGTTCACGACAACAAAATCTGAGATTGCTCCAAGTAAGCGTAAATGGAGCCCGATTGTTTTAGGTCCACAAGGTCGTCTAGGGGATTTCCCGGCAGCGCCGACCCGAAACGGAGTGTGCAAGGATCCCGGAAGTCCTTCCAAGAGGAGTTGGGGGTCTTCCCCCAAGAGTTGGGTGAACCATAATTGTGTCAGCCGCCCAAGAAGGTGGAACAAAGCAATGCTGACACATTCATCGTCCGGAGTTCGCTGATTGGAGAAGAAAATTTCACATTGCGGGAGCCACAAAAGGGGATTTTCACGGCCTTCGTAGATGTGAATATTATTTTGGATGGAGTGAGAAAAGGGGGGCCTTCCGCACTAGGGAGGGCTGATTCCACCCGACTGGCCACGGGTGAGGCCGCAGTGGCCACCAGAGGAGTAGTGGGGGCGTCTTGTAAGGCGTCCAAGCAAGCATTTAGGGCTTACATCTTCATATTTTGGGTGGTGAGCATGGTCTGGAAGAGCTCTACGACCTGGGTGAGCGAAGGGATGCCTTCGTCCATGGTGGAGGGCTGTTGGAGGGTCACGAAGAAAGAGGGCAGTAGGCCGTCAGCAATGCTGAGCGGCGACGGGTGCGCGGGGGATCGGCGCGGCGAGCAGTGGGCGTCGCGGTAGGTGCCGAGGATGGGGGCACCACGTTTAGCTCTAATACCAAATTGTTACGGGCTTCCGACTAAGATCTCGTGACAGAGCGTGAGATGGGAAATCCCACAAGGGACCGGCTTGTCCTTTCTTGGAGCCCGACAGTGCTATGGCTGGAGGATGAGGAACACAAGAAGTGCTTTGAAAAGGTAGAGCTACAAGAAAGCATCTACTGAGCTAATCATATAATCTAATCAGTAACTTTTCAACTCAAGGAAGAGTTTTCCCACAAGAGGAAAGCTTCTATGTGCACAACTAGCTGCCCCTACTTTGAGATATTGTGTTGGGTAAGTGATGGCGTTTCATGCCCGACATGTAACATCCACTTTTCTTCTAGACCCCTTAACACACATATTAAGGTAGGACATGTGCCTACTAGTGATGTCATGCTATAGTTTAATATTCATCAAATGGACGGCATCTGGTTGCCTTCCTCCTCTAGCCGACGGTCCAGATCGCCCCGACTCGTAGCTCATTGATCTCCAATTTCCCGTCCATCCATCCACCTCCCTGGCCGGCACCACCACCACCTTGTTGAGGTGGAGGCTAACGTTTGGCGGTGACTTGGCCGTCGGAGGCGGCGGTTTCCGGCGAACCTAAGCTCCCTCAAAACCAAGAATTTCTCTCACACCTCTCATGGATCCAAGCTCAATTGAGCTCGAAATCTCTCCTAAATGGTCTAGGAAGCTAGTACAGAGGGAGAGGAGGAGAAACGGACCTTGATTGGGGCCCGACGGCGGCGGCGACGGCGGTTGGCCATGAAATTTTTCCTCTCTGGCGAGCTTGCTCCCGAACTCGTTTCTCCATCGTTTTCCTTGATCCAGGGGTCGAATTCAACTCTTCCACCTTCTGAAGCTAATGGAGGGGTTATTTTTGGCTGGGAGTGGCTGCAGAAGGGGATGCCATCATTAGTAGTTCGGCCATGAACTTTGGATGCTCCTCCTTGGCTCCAAGTGTCCACCACCTCCCCAAATTCTGCTGGAAATGAGCTGGGGAGCTCAGTGGAGGTGTTGGGCAGAGAGGAGGGCCAAGTGGCCTTCATGCCCCTATTTCCTACTTTTCTCTCTCTTGGTTTTGGGAAAATTACCAAACTACCCCCTTGCATGGCACTACCCTCCAAGACTAGAGGGTAGGGGTTGTAAATGAGCACTTGAGCTGCTAATGGGCCATGGGCCATGGTCTTAGCCCATTGGAAATGGGCTTGGCTTCTTATTTCCCATTTAGGCCTTATGTTGACCAAGTTTTACTTTGTGGTTGACTTGGTCAATTTGATGAGTGTAGTGGCCCCACTTGATGGTCATGGACCCTATGACACCACCCAACATTGGTTGGGCCATGACTCAAAGCCTTAGCCCATGTTCTTTAAATTCTCTATTTAGACCTAAGGTTGACCAAGTTTGACTTTAGGGTTGACTTGGTCAGTTTGATGAGTGGGCTGACCCCACTTGATGATCATGAGCCCTATGACACCACCCAACACGGGTTGGGCCTTGGTGATTCCCCACTTGGGCTAATATAGCCTATGTAAGTGATTTTGGTCAAATTAGGGTTATGGTTGACTTTGGTCAAATTGAACTAACGCGGGTGACCAAGTGATGAGGCTTTATGGTACAATGCACTCCAATTAGGGTTTGGAGTTTAGTGGTGGGGTCAAATTGGTCATGTGATGCTTAATTGAGCCACTTAGGGTTTCTCTTAGGGTTAGGGATATGGTGGTGAGGTCAATTGTATTTGTGGTTTCCAATTTAGGCTAGTTGACCTAAGTTGACTTGAACACTATGGTGGGTCTACCCTAACCCTTGAGTCCTAAAGTCACTATCTAGCCTAACCCACCACACTCACCACATGTCCTACCCTAATGTGTGTTAAGGGGTACAGAAGAAAAAAGGATGTTACACGACACATGTCTATTCCTGCAGGAGGTGGTGAACCACTACCCGTTCAGACGATCTGATTCCACGGTTTCGCCCAGATGGTCGTTCTGAGTCAGTTTGATGTATTTTTTTATTCATTTTTAGTTGCATTTGACATCTGGTCGGACCGGACGATATGAGTCGTCTAATTCAAGTGCCTAAGTTGTTTAAGTATAAATAGGCGTGCGGTTCTCGGTTTGGGGATTGAAGGATTGACTGCAAAGTACAACCGTCAGTCACGCTTTGGTGCGACGCCAAGGCTCCTCCGCCCCTCCTTTGGCGGGACACCACGACTGACATCGCACCAGCGGGAGGAGGCGGAGGAGGCCTCTGGCGTCGCACCGGAGAGGAAGGCCAGTAATCACTCCTGTGAAGACCGGCGGTTTCAGATTTCCCCAAAAAAAACCCTCGATCGCTCTCCCACCTGAACCGCCGGCATATAAAGCCCTAATAATAACTGCATGGTGTAACTGCAGAAATAAAACCCAAATAAAACCACTCGAATCGGAGGGCTCACAATGTCTGGTCCGATCGAGGAGTAAATACATCACAAAATAAAAAAAAACTATATATAGATTCGACTCGGATCGACCATCCGGACGCGACCACGGACTCCGATCATCCATCCGGGTAACGGATCACCGCCTTCTGCGGGAATACGTGCATGTCAGTCGTTGTGCGCCGTCAGGCTTGCCCTTGTATCCCCGCTTTCATGGATAGTCGGCCCAAAGAAGCACATAACAAGGATTTGATGTTGAAAATTTTGAAGTGGAGTCTAGTCGCGCGGCTACGATTTCTAATCATCGGTGGAGATAGTCGTTTTTTGCCATACACCTCCCCCGCCTATGAATAGGGTCCCGACCCCCTCATTTGCATCCTGGATCACTGAGAACTGTAGCCTTGTGCAGGGTTGCAGTTAGATTTCTCTAACCTGCGCAACAAGGAGTAGAGAGGTCTCTTGGTCTGCTTTTGCAAACTGTGCGGCTAGCACTGAGCGACTAGTACTGGCGGTTTAGGGAAGTGGCAGCCTCAGTGTGGAAGTCGCGGAAGCAGTTGGCGGTTTGTGGCTATCGTCTGAGATAATAGATTGACATAATAGATATCGCCAGTGATATCGCGGGTTGGCTACCAGAGCGGTTTTCTTCTTGGCAGTTCTCAGGCAGGCAGGCTGTAGATCCTGACAATAATAGATATCGCCAGCGATATCGCGGGTTGGCAACCAAAGCGGTTTTCTCCTTGGCAGCTCTCAGGCAGGCAGGTTGTAGATCAGTTCGTGCGACTTGGTTGGTAGTTCACGCAGTTTGTGCTGTTTGATCTCCAGTAGTCAATAAGACTAGTTCGTCTGAGCTCGCGGCTAGAGGTGCGGTCTGGCGGCTAGGCGGTCTCTGTTTTGCAGTTCATCAGTTTTGTGTTTGTCTATTTTTTGATCTGTGTCCATTGCAACGCGAAATCATATCTAGCGATTGTACGTCTCGCCTTGTAAAACAGTGAAAATATTACAAGTGTTTGCTCTTGCTTCTTCTCTTACTAGTGGTTTACTGCTCTTGGTTGGTTGAGAGTGGTCTTGCGACCCTCTTCATAAAATTTAACATTTGATCCCCTGAAATTCAAAACACCCGATCTAGTTGATTGAGTGGGGGAAAGCCTCCTGGCAGGGTTGGGCCATTTCTCATTTCATATAGAAATTCTTCACTTGTTCACTTAGCATCAAGGCGAGGACTTTCTCTAAACAAAAGAAACTGGCGATGGTAAAAAAGAAAGTTTTCAAATGAGAAATGGAAGAAGACTACGTGTTTGCAATTGCAGACAGCTCTAGTAAGTCAAATCTGCTTGTCTTGCTTGTCAGATTTGTTTGGCCTCCTTTTCTGCGTGCCCTCCCACAAGCCATCTGTGACAGTTCTATGCACAACAAAAGGTAAACAAGTCGCATTGGGTAGATAAATGAGGTATTGTAGACACAATGCCACAATTGAGTAGGACAAAAGGTTTTAGGGCAATACTGTATTGATAAATATGATGGCCATTAAACGGCTAGAGACATTACAAAATATTGACTAGGGAATTTTCAACCTTAGGTGTTGTAGGCGTTGATAATCCATGATATTTCTAAGGGAGTCCTTTTCTTGTTCTAAATATGTTGCCTTTTACTTATTTTTCAATCCTGTGAAGCCCATTTTTTATATGCTTGAGAGAACATATTTCAGAATGAGATGCATTTCCTTAAAAACCTCATAACTGGGTATTTGGTATTCCCGAGTTCTTGAAATCTATCGCTCCATAGCTGTAACATGATAATTGCGGGCAAATTGTTCATACATTTTGATTACCTTCTGTATGAAGTACTCCTGATGATTAATGCTTTACGAACAGGGATGCCGCAATGGCGATTCCTGCTTCTTTCTGCATGATTATGGCCCCAGGTTATCATCGGGCCCTGCATCCAACACCTGCTTTCAAGAAGAAGCGAATTCTGCTGACTTCCTTCTTCAACTGCTGCCCTCATCGACCGATGATGGCTGCGTGTTGGTGCTAAATGATAAAAATCTGCATTTTACATCAAATCTTTCACTATACTTGAGCCCAACCAAGATAATTGCTGCAAGCACACATCCAGATTCTTCAGGCATAAATGCCTTCCCAACTGGTGTCAGGGTACTATGGAATGTTAGTCAACCTTGTCAATGCATCATTGAAAGTGAAGCAAGTAATTTTATCCCGTGGAAAGAAATCAATGCCGTGTTATGGTTTGCTGATTATGATACCGGGGATTCGGAAAAACAACATCGTTCGCTGCAGAACTTTTTGGAGCTTCTCGCCGTTCAAATTTTGGCGGATGGTTTATGCAGCATACGGCCTATCGTTATAATGAACAACAACAGGTTTTCCCAGTGTCAGGTACTGTTACTGGATCTTAGTTATCATCCCGATCTATTACATCCCTGGCTTTTAATTTTTATATGCACAAGCAGTCTGGCATGAGGTTCTCCGTGCCAAGGCAATGGCAGCACACCCACGGGTTCACCGTAAACAAAACCGTTGACTGCGAGCCGGGGTACTGCTGCTACCTTGACACTGGGGAATCCCAGGTTTTGCCAGTGGCGGAGGTGAAGACGGTGGTTATGACCCGTCATTTGTAAACGCTCAACATCACCTAATGAACTCCATCCACTTTCATGTTCAAAATTAGTTTTTTTCTTGATGGCGGCCATAATCAGTCCTGCCAAACATATATTTAATGGCGACGATGTTTTTGACCTAACTCACGGGAGCAAAAATGCTAATGAAGCAAACAGTTTTTAATTAAATTATTATTTAATAGTGCACATTAAAACAAAATAAATAGATAAATATAATAAAAAATAAGTAGGAGAAAAAAATAAATAAATAATATTAATAATACAAAAACAATTATTCAATTAAAGTGAAAAATCTACGTAAGGTCAATTTCAAGAAGCTTATAAATACAGCATCTAATTTATTAAATAACAATAAATCCTGCTATTTAAATCAAAATCAGCATAAGATTTTTTTCCAGAAATCTTTAGTGCTAATAACTTGTCAAACTCTTCTCATTTATATGATGTTCATAACTTATCAAATAAACTTTAGTGCTGTGTTTTAGTATAAGCAGGGGAATAAATAATGCAATTAAATAATCTTCATAAGGTGGTTTAATTTTCTGCTGGGTATGTTATAAGTTGAATTAAATTTATTGGAAAATAAAATGACTTAATATATAAGTAGAAAATAAGGAAACCAATCTTTTTATTATTTTCCATTTCACCTGAATTTTCTACATTACACATGTCTCCGCTATTTATACACACACGAGGGAGACCCAAAACTAAATTCTATGATGTTGGACTAATCCCAAAAAGGCGGAGGGCGCTAATGGCGCACTAAACTGTGCTATATGCACCTCAAATTCGAACACTCTCCCTCAAGATGGACGAAAGATATCCGCTAAGCCCATCTCGTCACGCAACCTACATAAATCCAGTGAGCTAAGTCCTTTGGTTAGACAGTCAGTCACTTGTTCTTTTGTAGTGATATGACCCAACTTCAGTATCCCGCTATTCAGCTTTTCTTTGATGAAGAACTTATCGATCTCTATATGATTGGTTCTATCATGTTAGACAAGATTGTCTGCGATGCTAATGACTGACTTGTTATCACACCACAGTGTCATCTGTCAGCTTTGATCCATCTTGAGTTCACTTAGCAGGGCTTTTAGCCATAACAACTCCCCGACACCTGAGGCTGTAGATCTCGACACCATAGTTTGTTTCTTGCTCTTCCACAAGACAAGGCTGTCTCCCACAAACATGTCATGTCATCTGCACAGCTGGCCCAGTCAGAGTTGCAATAGCCTTATATATTCTGATGTCTATTCTTTCAAAAGATTGGTCCTTTTCCTGGTGCACTCTTTAAGTATCTCGGAATCTGATACACTGCATCCAAGTGCCCTTCCCTGGGATCGTGCATATAACGGGCTACTACCCTTACAACAAAAGATATGTCGGGACGAGTGTGACTCAAATAGATCAGACGACCTATAAGCCTTTGATATCTCTATTTATCAGTTGGCTCTCCTGCCTCAACGTTGAGTTTGGTCTTCTGGTCAATACGAGCAATTGCGGGCCTGCATCCCAACATGCCTTTCTCTTTGAGCATATCTAGTACATATTTTCGTTGAGATAGAACGATTCCCTCGGCACCGCGAGCTACTTCTATCTCAAGGAAGTATTTTAGCTGCCCTAAGTCCTTCACTTCGAACTTCTTGCCCAATCTTATCTTTAACTGAACAATTTCCTTCTCGTCATTGCATATCGTCCACGTACACAGCAAGCATCGTAGTGTGTTCTCCATTTTGCTTAAAGAACATGGTATGATCAGCATTGGTCTGCCGATATCCCATATTAATCATCGCTTTCTTAAACTATCAAACCAGGCTCGAGGAGATTGCTTTAACCCATATAGTGATTTTTTGAGTCTACACACCTTGCCAACCGCTTGTTTTGTTTCAATGTCTGGTGACACCTTCATGTATACTTATTCAAGTAGATCCCCATGAAGAATGACATTCTTTACGTCGAGCTGGTGTAGTTTCCATCCTCCATTTGTCACCAAGGATATGAGTGTCCGTACCGCGCTCATTTTTACGACAGGTGCAAAAGTTTTGTTTCAATGGCTCGCGAGCTTTTTATTTATACATTTTTTTTAAAAAAATAAAAAAAATAAGAAAAAATAAGAAAAAAATAAGAAAATAAAGCTCATGAGCTAAAAACTCGCGAGCAGCTCGAGCTCGAGCTCGCGAGCTCGAAACTCGAGCTCGAGCTCGAAAAATTGGCCTTGAGCTCGAGCTCGAGCTGAGAAAAATGAGCTCGTCGAGCTCGAGCTCGAGCTCGAGCTCGAAATGAAAAGCTCGAGCTCGAGCTTGGAAATTTTGCCAAGCTCGACTCGAGCTCGACTCGTTTGCACCCCTAGACAAAGCACACAACCAAAAATCTTGAGGGGAAGAATATCTTTTGTTTTCCTTCGCAGCATCTCAATCAGAGACTTCTGATCCATTACTTGTGAGGAAATCCGATTGATTAAGTAGGCTGCTGTTAGCACAACTTGTCCCCACAAGTATTCTGACACCTTCATTGTTATCATACTTCGAGTCACTTTCAAAATATGTCTATTCTTTTGTTCTGCTTCTCCATTCTGCTCCGGTGTATATGGGCATATAGTTTGATGCTGGATTCCCTGGAGGACAAGTACTCTTCAAACGCCTTGTTGGTGTACTCTATCCCATTGTCAAACCTCAACACCTTTACGACTGTACAGTGTTGAGTTTGAACCCATTTATGAAAGTGCTTGAAGCAGACAAACATTTCATTTTTGTTTTTCATTAAATAGAGTCAAGGTACACGTGAGAAGCAGTCAATGAAAGACACAAAATACCGAAATTCATTTATAGTTGGTGTGGGATATGGTTCCCAAACATCAGAATGTATTAGATTAAATGAACGAGAACTCCTATTTCCATAACTAGAATAAGATTTTTTGGCGTGTTTTCCTAGTTCGCGCACATCACATACAAGTTTTTCTTTATTTGCCCTTTTAAAAAGAAGGGGATACATCTGACTCAAAACAACAAAAGATGGATGACCCATACGCCGATGATAAAGTAGTACTGTGCCCTCCACGCTCTTTCCGATGTCTGCAGCTTATTCAATAATGGTTGAAAGTGCTGAGCCCATATTTTCTCTATCCAAGTACCACAAGCCACTATATCATATGTCAGTCTCGAGTCTTCTCCCGGTCTCCTCCTTGAAGATCACCTTCAGAATGTCAAACAAAACAATACATTTTAGTTGGGATATGATAGCACTAATGGATAAGAGATTTACGGGAAAGGAGGGAGCATGCAAAACATTGGACAAAGTCAAGCGTTGGCACATCGCACGATACCCCTACCAACCACTGGTTGAGTTGTGTCATTGGCAGTTTGGATGCGCTCTGGGACTGCTAGGGGGAGTATATGAAAGGAACTCTCTAGCGTGCCCAGTGACATGGCGAGAATCACCCAAATCGACTATCCAATCTTGTGATCTAGTATTGGATATAGATGCGAGGGCAACAGTTTCTCTTATACCCGTGGTTGAATGAGCGAATAAGACAATGTTACCGCATTGATGAAGCTGACATGAGTGCATCGTCTGTCACTCCCTTCTGCTTCCTCCACATCAGTTTGGAGTAAGCGTTTACAATTTCCTGCTCCTCTGAGTTGTCCATCTCATTCCTATTTTTGCCTGTCTTGTCCTCGACTATCATAAGGTTTGCTCGGTAGCCTCCTCCTCCACCATCTCTGCGACCCCCACGACTGCGATCATGGTAGCCTCCTTTTCCTCGTCCACCTGCATCCCGCTCTTTTGGTGGCTTGGGGCAAGCTAGCCAGAGACGATCCATTTCACCACAATTGAACATTGTCGTGTCTCACTCTTGTATTTTGGGGGTTTAGGATTAGTTACCACTAGAGCTGATTTTGCCCCAGCAGGTACAGCTGCACCAGACTAGAGCCTAATCCGACTTTCTTCTTGCATCATAGCTGAGATTGTCTTGTCAAGGGTAGGAATCTTTGGCTGAGCAAGCAACATCGCACTCCTTTGCTCAAAAGTTGGGTTCAAACCCCTCATAAAATGCATATTTCTTTGTTGAGCATCTCGTTCCCTTTTCGTGCATTCAGGATCTTTGCAACATGCAGCTGGTGAGAAATAATCATAATCGGTCCATAGTCGCTCCAGATCTGCGACTTACTCCTGAATCGAACGATCTCCCTGGGTTACAGTTTCAATCTCACGTTCGATCTGAAACACGCGCATGTTGTTGTCAACTCTTGCATAGAGCCTTTGCAGCTTCCCTGATACATCACTTACAGTCTCTATGCCGTCCACCGTGATAGCGATAGAAGCGACCATTGAGTTTAGGAGCCACATATGCAACATGCTCTGTGTAGTCTTCCATTTATTGTACCCATCAGAGTCCTTCTCTGGCTCCTTCCTTTCGCCCGTCAGATAGCCCTCTAGGCTCTAAGTTCCTTCCGAAGAGTGCCCTTTTCACCCGATGCGACCAATTTAGGTATGTCGCTGGTCCATCGAGCTTTAGTTCTACAGGTGGAAGATCCGGCTTTACCACAGACGACGGTGACTGAGTCAATCCCTCGCCTTTCGACATCCGCAGATACTCGAAGAACACTTTTAGGTCCACCTCCTCCATGAGCGCCCACATCTCTTGATCTTGGACGTGAGTTCTACGCGCGACGCCTTAAAAAAACTTCTGCAGTGACAAGGATGCATGCACAAGATTTGTGGGTTGAGCAAATTCCTCGCAACCTTAACCTCCGCACCAGTTCTGCGACACAGTCTTGTACCCTCCTTCTGCCCACGCCGCAGATCTCCTCACGCAATCTTTTACTTCCCCGCTGGAGGGACCCACTTGGAAAGAACGGGAGGAAGGGCAGGTTTGCAGGACCCACGGGAGAGAAGGAGATAATAAATAATTTTTTAAAAACAGGATTTCTCGGAACCTCCCTTTGAAACCTAGTAGAAATAAGGAAACTAATCTTATTATTATTTCCCCCCTTTCAATTGAATTTTCTACATTACACCTCTCCTCTATTTATACACACATGAGGATTACACATCTCCTCTATTTATACACACATGAGGGGACCCAAAACTAAATTCTGTGATGTGGGACCAATCCCAAAAAGGAGGTTGCTAATGACATACTAAACTGTGCTGTATGCCACACCAAATTCTAAAAAATATATTTAAAATTATTGCTGAATTTAATAATGTTTTGAGTTAGAAAAAAAATGTCCGAGTAAGGAGATAAATAATTATTGACAAATCTCTTATAAGGACTGAGACCATACATATATTGAGTGACAAAAATTAACTTGAAAATTTATGAATGATTGTAGTAGACCATGGCACGTTTGGCGCAGCGTGTTTGCTCCTATGAGTTTGGACAAAAACGCTATTATTATAAAATGTATGTTTGGCATGACAGGTTATGACCGCCACCACGAAAAAAAAACTCCTTTTGAACATAAAAGCGGATTAAGTTCCTTAGGTGAGGTCACGCATTCACGAACATGTTTCATATTCACCGCCGTGTTCATGACGGCTCCACTGTGCCGAACGAAGCCCAAGTTAAAAGATTTTAACAGCATGCAACTGTCAAAAAGAACAAATTTAATGAGAAGAAACTGTGACGGATTCTACCATGTTTTTATCTTTTAATTCATCTTTCATGTTATTTCGATGCTTTTTCGATCATTTGTGCGGGCGAACTGAATCCCAAATTATCTTCAGGTCGAAAAAATGGCCCGGGATTGTTTCTTTTCCTCGAGAATCCGCCCCGTTTGATGAGACGAGTTTCGGCAGATTCTCCGGCTCCTGTGGCATTTGCGAGGCCCTTGCAGGTGTGCAGGCCGATATGCTACGCCTTCGAAATGGTGCCGCCCACAGATATCCAGTTGGGAATTATGCTGCCGATCTTCGCAGGGGTTTAGCAGCAATCAGGGGTGCTTAACTCTCCTTATGAGGCTTAGCCATAAGATTTATGGAAGGTTTTTGGCTCCAAAGTTGTACAGAGAGTCAACTTATTTAAAATTGATTTGCACTTAACGTCACCCTTTAATTATCTTCACCTCCACGTTAGGTTGTAGGATAGAAACTTGGTTGGGTTCACTTTCTGCCTCTAGGGTTTAGGGTAGTCTACGGGCTGAATTCACGTTATATATATATATTTCCTCATCCAACGGTTCTGATCCGTTGTTTGGTGCGTCTTCAAGTATCATTATTGTTTTAAATGATATATATATAGTCTTATTTATCTTGCCATTGATTTTTTTTACATATATATATATATTTTATATATATATATATATATATATATATTATATATTATAATATATATAACATATATAAGCTCAAGCTTTTTTAAGCTTAAAAAAGCTTGAGTTGATTCTCCTTAATACATGTCGGAATTAGGCAAATAATATATGCATTTTATAGCCAAGAACGAGATCTAGAACTTTCATGTTGAACATTTTTTAAAATTTGCACGGTTTGGCGAATCTCACCCGAAAGGTTGCTGACTTGAAATGAATATAATAATAATAAATTTCAAAATTCGAGCCAGCAACCTTTAGGATCAAATTTCGGCTAAACCATGCAAATTTTGGGAAAATGTTTAACATGAAAGTTGTAGATCTCGTTATTGGCTACAAAATGCATATATTATTTGTCTATTTTCGATATGTATTATGAGAGAACTAACTCAAGCTTTTTTAGACTTAAAAAAATTTGAGCTATATATTTCATATATATATATATAGACATTTCAAAACTTATTTAAATGTATGTAAGTATGAAGAATTGAATTATGTCAGCCTAGTTATTATCTCCCTTGATTTCTCTCTCACAATGCTCTCTTTCAAAAGTTTATTTACCTCTCTTATTAATTGCATAATTATAGGTTGCAGCCCTCTCTTTTCAAAATTTCCGAGTTTACAAGAAAATCCTCTTCGTTAGAACTTAGAAATGTGGATGGTAAATAATAAAATAAACCAAATTATTCTGATATTTTTTATTTTATTTTTTTATAATGATTCTAAATTTATTACGATTAGAAAAATATAAGGCTTTTCAATATAATGTTATTAAAAAAAATATAATTGGAATATCATAAAATAATATTTTAGATATATTTGATCGCATTTCATTAATATTATTCATATTCTAAAGGAAGAAATATAATTATAAATTAGGAAAATTTAGTGGGGAGGTAAATGTAATTTCGAAAGTAAGATATTGTCGAAGCGGTGATATTGGCGAGGTTGGCGGTGATATGCGGCGAGGTTGGCTGTATATTGATCGGGGCGGCGATATTTGGCGTGGATTAAGATATTTGAAATAATTGATTCTCTGATTTGTGGTGTTATGCTATTGTTTAGTGTTATCTCATTAGTACGAGTTCTATCTTTTTATGTTAATATTAAAGTGAACTAATAAAAAGTTAATTTAAAATAATCTAATAATAATATTATGTTGGACTAACGCTGGTGTATTAATTGAAATTATATTATATTAATTTTAAAAAAATGTCAAAATTGACTATTTTCAAAAAAATTGTCTCGAATTACAAATATATGATAAATTATATTACAATTATTCTTTATTTAAACTTTATGATAGAAATATTTGTTATTTTGATCTTGACCGCTGCTTAAGTAGCGGTATGTGAAAGAGAGTTGTTATAAGCAAATTTAAAATGATTATAGGCAAATTATTATTAACACCGCACTAATATTTTTTTAATGCATATTCATAGACTTTTTGTTATTAGCAAATACAAAAAAAAAAGTTGATTGTAATATTGTATAGAATTTTCAGCCGGCAATGTTATAAGCAGATTATAAGTATGGCTAGAGACAATTTTTGTTCATGCGGTCGTAACCGCTTGACCGCAACGCGGCTGTGCACGCCCCCTCGAATGCTGGCCTCCCCCTCCCGCTTTCTCCGTCCTGGCAATCTCCCCCGCTCGCTTCTAATAAACAAAAAAATACTGATTTTTTTGAGGGAGACATGATGACGGCTGAAATTCGTTAACTCCAAAGACCAAACT